>JAIUCV010000792.1:0-329458 GCA_026724425.1 Erythrophleum ivorense | reverse complement strand
TAAAGGTAATAGACCCTTATACTCCTTGTAAAAAATTTATTGGTTTATCCTTTACAACTGTGATTTAATTTATTTTTACATCCACCTCCTATTTTTCAAAAAATTTCTATTTTTTGTAATAATAAATAATTTAAATATTATGTTTTAAATTGTGGTAAACAAAATTATCAAATAAAAAAATTCCTCACATTAAATAAGCAAAATACTATCACAAATAAATAAATAATCAATTTTATTCAAGCAATTATTTATAATCAATAAATAATAAATAAATAACCACACTAAATACCAAATAATAATTTTATATAAACATTATCTATCAATTGTTCATACAACATAACCTCTTGAAGAACTCTTCATGGAAAAAGAATGAAACTGAAACTTGAATGAAACAATTATCTAAATAAAATCCCGAATGAATGAGTGAAGAAATAAGAGGACTCAAAAGTCAAAAGGAAAATAGAGAGAAAAAGAGAAATATAGAAGAAGAGAAATAAAGATTAAACTATGAAAATAAAAAAAAATTATTTGTATAAAGATGATTTTTCAATAGTTAGTTTTTTAAATAAAAAGGGCTAAACTTCTTCCTAACAACTAATTTAGTTTCTAATGTTAAAAAATGAATAACTTGTAAATAAAAAATAAACAAGTTATTGAATAACTTGTTAAAAAAAAAAGGTAATAGATAACTTTCAAAAAAATTTAACCGATAACTTAAAAAAAATATTAAACCAACTTAATTAAAAATTAAAATAAAATTTTATTATGTTTCAAAAATAAAACAAATTAATAAAAATTAAAATTATGATTGGCTTTACCAACTATAAGTCTGTCGCCCTTTTTTGCCAACGAAAATGTCATCGGCCAAGAGGCCAACAGAAATATAAATAGACTTCTGTTAGTTTTTTGTACAATGTTTTATCTATTTTTTTCACATATTTTGTATACCTTTTATTGTTTAATTACTATTTAGCATAGAAAATTCATTCAACAATTATGTAAAGATTTATATATATATATATACCATTCATAATTTTGTTGGATGAATCATTCAAAAAATGCTGACATTATTGTAGTTTGTAATCAAGTATAAAATAGCCAATGCCATAACTATGCTACATAGATTATGTCTCACTCTTATACTACTGCCAATGCTGTTTTGAATCTATGAATTATTGCTTGTTAACTAAGAATTTGAGTTCTTTGACTTCTTTCATCAACAATAATCTCAAATTTCTTGATTAATAAGTTGTGCCATCTTTATAAGCATCAAAAGATTCCCATTATGTGCTTCTATATCGTCCCCTATAATAAAGTAGTTCAAAACGATCTTTTGGGTTGATGTTGGTGTATAGAGAAAACCTCGCATGCGCTGAGATATTAATGATGTTATGGGTTAAAGAACCAAATGAATCAGTAGCATTATATTCAGATTTCAATCAACATCGGGACCATATATATAGCAACGAAATCGTCGTTCATTTTGAAAATTCCATATAGAAATTTTTATTTCCATACACTAATATATTGGAGGAAATGAGCAATATTAACATGTCACCCATTTGAATAAAAGTTCCTTCCAGCCATTTTGGACCAAAAATTATTAAAATTAATTATTCATCAGAAACCATATCACTTCATCCTTGATGAAAAGAAAAAAAAAAAAGGCTTAAAATCCTGTTTCTTATATAGAAGTTTCTCTGATACACACACACATGATTATTAGAGAAAACAAAATTTTAATATTTCGTGCTAATGTACGGATCTCTAACTAGCTATTTATATAATAACAAGTATAAGAAAATATTTGGCCAATATAAAAATAATGAGTTATATTTTTAATAAAAGAAATTAATATTATTTTTTAGAATATTTGTATTATATTTTAACTTCAAAGAAAGTTGTGTATATTTTTTATAATAAATAAAAAATTATATAATTTAAACATCTTTTTAAAAAAAACAAAAAAATGATTTATTCTTTTAGAAATCTTATAACGTCTTAAATATTATTAATTTTTTGGCGTAAAAAAATCATTATTAGCTCTATCAATAAGAGACCATTATTAATATATTAAATACAATCTTTTTTTGATAAAAATGACAAACGATAATATATCAAATCACTGTCATCAGATTTCAAATTCAAAATGAAAATGAATAGGCATATTCTAACTTTAGCAAGTATTACTCGGATATATCAAAGCGAATCAATTCTGAAACTTTTCATAAAAAAAACATGAACTATTATTACACGCAAGATGGTCCTAATATTATGGTTTTCCATTAGTATTAAAATTTGGGATCCCCATTATTGCTTGCCATTTTATGGAGCGCAAATGCAAGCAAGGAAATTAGTTGTATTTATACTACGCAACCCATTATGGGTATTGTACAATTACAATTGGAAAATTGCTTTTTTAATTTTTCTTTTTCTTTTTGGCAGAATCCTTGCGAGAATTACTCTATATGAGACAGGAGTGAAAGAATTTCTCACTCCTAGAAATGTATTTCCTGTTAAGTATATAAAGACAGAAATGGGGTTATTTTCTTTGTATATAGAATTCTTGATATATTAAAATGATTAAAAAATTGAATTATTATATTCAATTATTTAAATATATATTTAAATTAGTATTTATATATTTATAATTTATACTATTTCGTTTTAATATATTTTTAAAAGTATATATTCAAACTTAAAATAGTATTATTTTTGATTTTTATTAAAATTATATAAAGGCAAGAACCTGACAAGGGAAATTTGTTCTTTATAACAAAAAATACAGAAAAAATTAAAATAAAATACAAGCTGTGCTGCATAAACTGAGGCAGTAATTTGGATTTTTTATTTGTTTATAATTTTAAACAATTTATCTTTTTATTTTAATTTTTTTAATTTAAAAGAAAATAAAAAGTAAGATGAATATTGTTTTTTTAACTTTTATGTTTAACTTTGATAAGACAAATCTTTATTTAATAAACATTAAAATATTATTTTTATCTTTTTTTTAATAATAAAAAAATTAAAATAAATAATAAAATAAGAGAAATTATAAAAAAAAAATTTAAATTATTGCTCAACTTCCGTAAACCCTTGGTTGGAGAGGATGAGCTTGCAGGCCATTGCCTCCCTAACTGTATCACGTGAATGATATAATGATCTGATTTCCCTTGCGTACACGTGGCTTAATTGCTCAGTAGTAGTTACTATACTTTGCCATATCTGGCAGACGCATTGAAATAAATATATCAAATTAATGATAGCTAAATTATATTACATATCAACAATTTCTTAATTAGTGGCTTTTCTATTTTTTAAAAAAATTAGATATAAATTCCTTACATATATATTGTTACAATTTTTAATTAAATTATACCATATAAATATACTTTTATAATCTATTTAAATATCTTTTCATTTACCAATATTAAATTAAAAATTATTAGGTTGGAGTCTTCAATTTCTCGATGCTTCACTAACCTTTGAACATAAACTATTTCATTTTGAAATTGTGTGGCTCACACGTGAGAGTTTACACAACTTTCTTTCCAGCATTAGGTGATCGGCAAGCCGCCTTGTGATAATTTTGCTAAGTATAACACCTTAACTTTTAGTGTATTACTAAATTTATTACTTTATTAGAGTAGCAAAATTTTAACAGAAATTAAACATTAAAAAATTTATTAATTTGATTTCTTTTCTCATTTTCAATTTAAGCATTGGAACTATCTCTAAATATAGATATTATAAAAACAAGTTATATATCTTATACTACAAAATTACAAGTAATTTTAACAATATTTCAATAACAATACATAGTTTATGTCTAGCTATAAACTAAGTATTGCTATTATTAACTTTTAACTAGTAAAATTTCTATGTCTTTATAATGCGACTCTTTAGACACTGGAAGACTAGCTTATCCCAAGCCCCTTAATCCATTAATAGCCTAAAGTCTATAGAAACAAATTTTTTATTAAAACGCATTATCAAGTATAGTGAGAATTTACATTCCCCGTAAAAACATAATTAATTTTAGAAAACTAATAATGGTTTAACTCTTACGTGTACAAAAAAAATTGTTTGGATTCCCTTGTATAATACATATAAAGATAGCAACATACCACACCATACAAGAAGCTTTCAGCATACATATGCATAAGAAAACACATTTACATATATGTTGGTGTACTTAACATGTTCATATTATATATTCTTAATAAGATCATTTTGGGCATATGGAGTGACTTGCTAAACTTACCATACTCATGTACCATGCATTCATGACAATCAATATGGAATTACATGCAAATATTATAACACATATATGAAGCACAATACTATATAATTTCATAATGTGTTTCTCAGGAGATATTGATTCAACTTGATTACATTAGTCTTTGTGCATCATATCTATTATACCACATCAATTGGGTACATAATGGCATGGTTCATCATTACATTCATAAGGCCTTACCATGGCTTAAAATATAGTACTCCAATGAGTACATCATAACATATCCTATCTTATCATTGTGCATGCCCTTTAAGGAGACACAGATGATCTTGCATTAGAAGCATTGGTTATATGGAAACCAATTTCTGAAATATTATACTAAGCATCCCTACTACTTCATATAGACTTAGGTTTTTGCAATCATAGGTAACTTAGCAAGCATTCCATATTACTTGGTATGAGTAGGTTTTTAGTGCCACCAAAAAGGAAGACTATTCCTCATAGCCCTTATGATCATCAGAACATAACATCATTATGAGTAGAAGTAAACATAACTAGGGTATTTCCTTGTGTGAATCCACAAATCATACCTGAAACCCAAAATCTAAAGTTATATAAAGGTCTCCCACCCTTTAGTGACCCCTATGTCATAACCTTGTCTTTAGGAGAGGACATAAACCTAAGAGGGACTCAAACCCCCTTTGTTCTTATATGATCATATCCTTCCTTTCATATAGATAGAAATGTTGTCTCTATTTGATAATGACCATCTCATTGAAATTTCATCCTCTAAGAACCCTATCTTCTGAAAACTTATTGTAAGATTAGAAATTCCTAGAATCTTGTCCCCAAAGACCATCTCATCACAGGAGTCCATTCCTTAAGAATCTGATCTTCATCTAAATATCATATCCCCATTCTGGCATCAAATCAACATCACATTTATAATCATTTAACCATTTAATTATATTTCAAGTTATCAAGGTCATATCTCATAGTGAACAAGCATAATGATACCAGCAAATGTAATTGAGAGCCTATATTTGAAAAAACATAGATAGGCCACAATAACGCCTTCATAACTCATGTGTCACAATTGTAACATAATTATATATTTAGTACAAAGGTAAATAATCTATATCTATCACACAATATATATAAGTTAAGCACATAAGTATCATAGATCAAGCCTCACATATAGTCATATTTTACTTAGATTTATATTTCAAGTTATCTAGGTCATGGCTCATGGTCAATATATGATTACTTTTTTAAGCCTAAATAAACGATACATTTGTAAACTGCATAATCATAATCACAGGTAATTTTATTATATAAAGCACAATCCCTTCTAAGTGTAGGCATCTGCACAATTAAGGCACTTTAAAAATATCAATCATACAATTTATACATACCCAACTTACATATTAGTAGCACATAACTTTAATTTCATTTCAAGTCATATTCATTAAGCACTAATATTCTTCTTTGTGACTATTGAATCCTAGCAAACACATGTTCATCAAGCGTTATACATACAAACATGTATATACATATCATAGATCAGGCATGCATGCATATTCATAAAGATTTAGGTATACCTATAGTATGATGAACTGAGCCTAGCTACAAGTCTCATCAACATGCACATAATAATAATAATAATAATAATAATAATAATAATAATAATAATAATAATAATTCACAATTACTTTAACACATCAAACATGCAGGCATTTTTGTATGATAAGCAACTCAATCAGAAATAACATATGTGCACAGGAAACTTGAATATCATAGAAAGTAGTCTACATAGATTTTAATGGAACTCATCTTGTTGTATTATCATTTCTTTTAATGTCTTCACATTTTAAAGTCCTTGGTCCATATTAGATTCTTACATAGTATAGTTCCAAGTTAACCAGGTTAGCTATATCATGTCAATGGTGTTCATGTCAATGGCAACAAGTTATTTATGTTAAAGTTCATGTCACATAGGTCAAAGGTCTACTCATATATGTCCAGGTCTGAATAATCCATATCATGATCATTCATGCTCAAGTCAAGGCATACACTTTATTAAGGTATACATATACATAGGTCCTTACAAGTAATTCGTATTAATTATTTCTTTAATGCTTTTAAGGTTCCTAGATAAGTCACTAAGACACCCAAACATTAAATTTTTATGGAAGAATTTCATTACTATGCAAAAACATCAATTTGGGGCCGAATTAGTGGAGTCATGTTGGACCCTTAATCCATACAACTTGACCTTATAGAACATTGGTTAGGGCAATATTATGTTGGACATGGCCCGTGCTGTGCTACATGGCCTAACTATGTTAGCACTCTTTATATCTACAAATTTTTACTATTTCTTCATGGTTTTAAGCTCCCAATCCATTCTTTCTCTTATAATTCAATCCCACATGATTATTTAACCTTTAATCATCAAAATACAGCTAATTAACCAAATTAGAACTATGGATGAATGATGGAATTCATGTAAAGTTTCCTAAAGCTAGCTAACTTCCATAACTCCCATAATTTCTTTAACTATGGTAGCTCAAGATTTCATGGTATCTGAAAGGAGATGAAAACTCATAAACATCATAAAATTTGGTTTGGACTACCAACAAATCAAACAACTCAACCATCCATGAGCTTCTACAACTACAACATGGAGAAATAAAAAATAATAGATGGAGTAGAAGGTTATTACCAAGTTATCCACGTCTCAGCTCAAGAAGGGTGTTCTTACCTTATTTGCTAAGCTTTTCCTTCGCTCTTTTTTTTTTGTGTCTCCTTTTGTCTTCTCTTTCTTCTCTTCTTCTTCTTTTTCTTCTTCTTCTTCTTCTTCTTCTTCTTCTTATCCTTTGCTTATTCTCTCTCTCTCTCTCTCCTTTCTCTCTTTCTCCCTTTCGATTCTTCTCATTTTAGCAGAGTGAGGGTATGGGAGTTTTGTGTGAGTTGCAACTGAAGGGAAGGGATTTTATAGAGTGAGGAAGAGGCAACTAACTTCTTAAAGAAGCCATTTTCTTTTCCTATATGTTTCTTTTGATAGAATTGGAGAGACTTGTTAGAGAAGCCAAAATTGACCTGACTTTGACTCAGTTTTAGAGGAACAATGTTAAGAACTTTAGTTATGATTAGTTATGAAAGTTGTTCTGATTGTCAATATAGTCGCTTTTATATAAAGATCTCTTTCTAATTCTATTATTTTTAATTTGGAAAAAATTATATTTTGGCCCAATAAAAATATATTTTAGTCTTTGGCTGAAATTGTATTTTGAACCATAAATTTTTTATAATTATATTTTAACCCCTAATTTTACCAAATATTTTTATTTCATAAATAATATTCTTATATTTTTAGGCTCTAAAGGGCCAATAAATTTCTAAAAATTCATTCCCTAAGTATTTATTATTTTAATTACTTATTATCTATTAATTAATTAATCCTAATTAATTCTAATAAATTTTGAAATAAGTTCATAATAATCCATAAAAATTCCTAGAAAATTCTTATGAAATTCCTAGTGTCTGTTGTAAATTCCTTTGATGTCCTTAACATCATAGTCTCCTAGATTTGTAAGATTCTTTCAATAATTCATATTAAGCAATTTCTAATATTTATATTAGCCTTAATTAATTAGTTAGAAAACTCTAGGATGTTACACTAAGTTGACTAGTGATTTACTTATTTGGAACAAAAATGTCTTTGGCCATATTACTAAGAGAAAAAAAAATTATATTTTTGCTAGGATTGATGGTATCTTAAGGAAGATAAGTGCGCTGTAGTGGTTGTACCCTGTCCTATTTAATATGGAAAAAATATTCAATGGCAACTTTATGATATCCTGAAACAAATGAAGCTTTTTTGGCTTCAAAAAGCTCACACTAAGTGGATAAATGATAAGGATCAAAGCACAAGACACTATCATCTTAAGACCATCACTAAAAGATAGCAAAATAAAATTATTTTGTTGCATGACATAAATTAGGAAAATGACCTGGAGCTATTTGCTACTATGGTGGTGGATATTTTTTTGAAGAATTTTTACAGTGAAGCATGATGAGAGCCCTTGCCCCTCACCTATGGTTCATTTCACAGGGGCTTATTGATGATGATTAGGTTGACCTTGACACTTAAAAAGGAGAGAAAATGAGGTATCTTTGTCAAAATCAAGCTTTGAAACATCACCAACTCAAAATGAACATATCATGTTATAGAAAGCTTGGATTGGAGTGAATCCAAAACGAGGTTAAAACTAAGACTCTAAGATGCAATAATGACTTATTAAATGACAAAAATCTCACATGGAAACTCCTCAAACCATTTATATGAAAATGATGTTTTGAACTAGAAAACCCTTAATGAACAAAATGAAAATGGAACTAGGGTTAGGAATGAGAAGAAGATAAATTAACCCACCTCCTTAAGGATATGGGAAATAATCCACCACCTTAGAGATATAGGGTTGGAGGGGATTTCACTACTCAAGGGATTAAACCCTAGAGATGCAAAAAAGAAGAATAAGAACATAAAATTCTATGAAGGGATAATCCAAAATAACTTTTTAGCTACCTTTCATTTCCATAATGAGTAGTAAATAATGGCCTTGGAATAACCCTTCAAGAATACATACAAAATCATATTTCTACCATTAATGAAAGTTAATCCAGCAATACAAAATAAAGATATTAAAAGGAAAAATATTTAATAAAATTAAGCAAAATGACTAAGACCATAAAATGCTGAATATGCAATTAACCTCCTTTTAATAATTTGACAACTATACTAAAATTTAGACCATAACTTTTCAATTTCTGATTATGGGCTTGGTTTTGGCCCATTATTAACTCCAAATTTAAATTCCATTAAGCTCAAATGAGATACTCTTGTGTCATTGTCCCCTAGTTAAGAAAAACTCACCTCTAAGTTTTCATTTTCCCCATAGTAAGGAGAAAGCTCAGTAATGTTGAAAGTGTCAAAAACTTTAAAATCTTCTAGTAGCTTAACCTTACACACATTATTACCAAATCTCTTCAAAATTTTATTGGACTAGTTGCTCTAAGTTAAGGTTTAGCATGTTTTTTCAGGTGGAAAATGATCTTTTTTTTTTAAATAAACCAAAACCAAATCACCTTCTTGAAATTCAAAGAGTCTTCTATGCTTGTTCACTTTAGCCTTATACTTATCATTTTGCTTTTCAATCTTTTCCTGAATCTACTCATACAACTTATTTATTTGCTTTGCTCTTTCTTTTGCATCTCCATTAAATTTATCCATCACTAGAATTGGTGTTAAATCCATGGGACCTAAAGGCTTTTTCCTATACACAACTTTAAAATGGCTACAACTAGTGGTTTGACTATAGGAGCTATTGAAAGCAAATTCAACTTGTGCTAAAATCAAATCCCATTATTGAATGTTCTTTCCTATAAAGCTTCTTAAGAGACTTCCTAAACTTCTATTAACAACTTCAATTTGGCCACAAATTTATGAATGATAAAAAGAACTGAATTGCATACGAGTGTTAAGCTTCTTCCCTAACGTGTGTCAGAAATAACTCATAAATTTTAAATCTTTATCTAAAGTAATAATTTTGGGAATGCTATGTAATTTGATAACTTCTTTAAATTACAAGTCAATAACAAGAGAAGTATCATTATCTTTATTATGTGCAATGAAGTGAGCCACTTTTTAGAACTTATCAACAACTACCATAATAGAATCCTTCCTTCTTTGAGTAAAGGCAAGCCAACCACAAAATCCATACTTATATCTTCCTATGGAGAATTAGGAGTAGGTAATAAAGTATAAAGCCTAGGGTTATACTTATAGCTTTTGGCCATATGACAAGTTATATAATGTTGAATATGCTTGACAACATCCTTATTCATTCTCAGACAATAAAACTTCTATGATAAAAGTGCTCAAGTTTTATTTCTCCTAAAGTGACCTACAGGTTCTCTATCATTAGCTTAAAAAATAATGGCTTCTCTTAGGGAACATTATGGAATGCATAAAAATTTTCCTTAAAAAGAAAGCCATCTTGTAGTAAAAAAGAGTCAAATAAGATCTTTAACACATTCTAACCATCTCTCATCAAAGTAAGCATCTTCCATATAGAGTTTCTTTAAAATATCAAAGCCTGTGACTTGGGCATTCAAAGTAACCAACAAACAATGTCTATGGCTTAAAGCATCAGCAACTACATTTTGAGTTCCAAACATGTGTTTGATGGCAGAATTGAATATTTAAAGAACTTTTACCTAAGGAACATGTCTTTTGCTTAACTTCTATTGGCTTTGAAGAAATTTAAAGGCTTTATGATGTGAAAATAATACAAGTTCTTTTAGAAAGAGATAATGACTCTATTGTGTTAAAGCCTTTATAATTGCATAAAAGTTCTTATCATAAGTGGAGTACTTCTTGCATGAATCATTATATTTTTCACTAAAAAAGACAATAGGTTTTCTTTCTTGACTAAGGACTACACTAATTCCCTTATTAAAAGCATCGTACTCAACTTCTAAGACAAAATTGAAATTCGGTAAAGAGAGAATAAGGGCAGAAATCACCTTTTGTTTAATAAATTCAAACCTTTTTTTATCCTCTTCTATCAACTTAAAATCTCCACCCCTTGAACACTTGATTATGGAAGCTATAATAGTATTGAATTTTCTAATGAATCTTTGGTAAAATGAAGTAGGGCCATGAAAACTTTTAATTTCTTGAAGAGTTTGAGGAGTAAGCCACTTTAGAATTGTGTCCACTTTATAAGGATCTATTTTCACTCCTTCAACTAATATAACATAGCCTAAAAAGA
The DNA here is from genome assembly GCA_026724425.1 of Erythrophleum ivorense. Taxonomy (NCBI): domain Eukaryota; kingdom Viridiplantae; phylum Streptophyta; class Magnoliopsida; order Fabales; family Fabaceae; genus Erythrophleum; species Erythrophleum ivorense. The sequence goes on along the minus strand of JAIUCV010000792.1, from coordinate 318,379 downwards.
TAAGGCTATTAGTAAAGAATTGACACTTCTTTAAGTTTCCAAATAGCCTTTGTTTTCTCAAAATTTACAACACTAATTTAAGATGAACTAAGTGCTCCTTCTAGAATTTATTGTACACCAAAATATTATCAAAGTAGATAACTACAAATTTTCCATTAAATCACTTAAAGATATGATTCATCAAGTGCAAAAAAGAACTAAAAGCATTTGACAAACCAAAAGGTATAATTAACGACTCATACAAGCCATTTCTAGCTTTAAAAGTAGTATTCCATCCATCACTAGATCTTATTCAGATATCATCTTATTCAGATATAATGATATCCACTTCAAATATCAATCATGGAGAAAGTTGTAGCACAATGGAATTGGTCCAGAAGATTATCTAGGCAAGAAATTAGAAAATGATAACCAATTATGATCTTGTTGAGGGCTTTACTATCAATGTACATCCACCATGAACCATCCTTCTTTGGCAAAAGTAATGCGAGTACTACACAAGGACTCTTGCTTTCATTAACCAGCCTTTCAGTCACCCCATCATTTACTTGCCCTCTTAACTCCTCATGTTCTTAGGGACTCGTCCGATAAGCCACCTTGTTTAGAAGCATAGCACCCGGAATAAATCACATGCATCCATAAGAATTACATTACACCATATCTCATTGTTATACTTCTTACCAATGGAAAGAGAGATAAGGCTTCTTTTGGTCACCTATCTTTAATATCCTTTGTCTATCTAGTTGAGTTTGTAATGCGGTGGATGAGGTTTAAATTTTAGCTTGAACTTATTTATCATTTTACTTCAAGCCATATTCTCACATGAACCACCATTAATAATAACATTATAGACCTTTCCATGTGAAATGCATATAGTATGGAAAATGGTAGAGCAAAGCCATCCACCATCTTTAGTAACAGTACTCGTATTTCTCCAAACAATAAGCAAAACACCTTAATCAATATTAGTGATCTCATCTCCTTCATTATTGCAAATTCTTCCTTACCTTCTATTTCATTTTTAACATCCTCCTCTATAAGTGGGATTATTTTGTGATTAGGGCATTTAGAAGTAATATGCCTATGGCCTTGGCATTTGAAATACTTCCTTGAAACCACTAAAAGTAATTGGTTTGACATCAGTATCAAACTTGGTTATGGTTTTCTTTCTCTTGTAATAGAAGTTTGCTTGGCTAAAGAGGAACTCCCCTAGTTTAAAGAGAAACTTAGTAGGTTTAAAAACTCTTTTTATTCTTGTCTCCTATTATTTTTCTACAAGTATAACAAGCTTAACGACATTTGAAAAGGTTTGATGTGACTGTAATCTAATGATGTTAGCAATTTGTTCATCTAAACCTCCCAAATATCTAGCAATGGCTGGCTTATCGAATTCAACCATATCACATTTCTATTTCAAAAGTTCAAACTTAGCAGTATATTTATCAACACTTATACTTGATTGCTTCAAATTATAAAACTTGAGAAAATTATCTTGTTAGTAATTTTTTGTCAAAAAATCTTCTTTTAAGCTCCTTTTCATCTTTTCTTATGTTTTAATTTTACTTTTTCCCTCACGCTCTCTCTATCTTTTCATATGCTCCCACTATAAAGATGCATATTTTGTCAATTTAAAAGCAATAAGTTTAACCTTGCTATCATATGAAATCTCCTTAAAATTAAACACTTTCTTAATAGTATAGAGAAAATATAGAAATTCATCAAGTTGCATCTTTCCTTTAAATACTAGAATATCCATTTTAACATCAAATTTAGAGAACTTATATTGTCTTCTAGGTCAACTAAGACATAAAAGGACCTCTTAGATCTATAGGACCTAGGGTTTGTAGAGCCATTATCATATAAATCATAAGATGACTCTTCATCTTCATGCTCTCCATGTTGGCTTTGTTGTCCATATTGCTTTAATTGTTGTTAAAGCGTTTTGATCTGTCTCTTTATATCCTCCATCTCCAAATCATGCCTATTTTGATTAATCCTCCTTCCATGAGCAAGTATGACAACCAAGGACTTTAATACCAAGTTGACACTAGAAAAGGAGAGGAAATAAGGTATTTGAAATGCCACCGATTCAAAATAAACATATCTAACTATAGAAAGCTTGGATTAGAATGATTCTAAAACAAGGTGAAAATTGAGACTCAGAAATGCAAGAATGACCTATCAAACGTCTAAAGCCTCATATAAAAACCAATAAAACCAATCTTATGAAAATGATGTTCTAAATTAGAAAACTGCTAATGAATAATAGGGTAGATGGAATTAAGGTTAGGAAGGAGAAAAAGATAAATTAACCTACCATCCTAGGAATATAAGAAATAATTCACTGCCTTAGAGATATAGGGTTGGAAAGGATCTCGCCACTTAAGTGATTAAACCCTAGAGATATAAAGAAGAACAATAAGAACATAAAGTTCTATGAAAGGATAGCCCAAAATAACTCTTTAGCTACCTTTCATTTCTAATAATGAGTCTCAAATAATGGCCTTGGAATAACCCTCCAAGAATAGACACAAAATCATATTTCTACCTTTAGTGAAAGTTAATCTAGCATTACAAGATATTAAAAGGAAATACATTTAATAAAATTGAGAAAATGACTAAGAACATAAAATGCTAAAGATGTAATTAACCTACATTTAATAATTTAACAATTATACTAAAATTTAGGCCACAACTTTTTAGTTGTCAATTATGGGCTTGGTTTTAGCCCATTATCAACTCTAAATTTAAATTCCATGAAACTCAAATGAGATATTCTTGTGTCAAACCTTACTTATGTTGTTATTGAGAAAAAGATTCATAAAGCCATGTTTTCTATTGGTCATCTTAAAGCTTTTAGGAATGATGGTTTTTCAGTTCTCTTTTACCATACAAATTGGGATGTGGTTGGGCCCAGTGTCTACAAGTTCATTAAAGGAATTTTTAGGCAGGAGGAGGATATTTGCTAGGTCAATAAAACATTGCTTGTTTTAATTCCTAAAGTGGATAGGCTTGAGAGGCTATCCTAGATAAGATCTATAGCTCTTTGCAATGTCATTTATAAATGTATCCCAACAATCATTATGAACAACTTAAAGCCCTATCTGTCGAGGCTCATTTCTCCCTATCAAGCTAACTTTGTTCTATGAAGATACATTCAAGATTATATTATAGTAGCCTAAGAACTTCTCCATACTATGAAGCTAATGTCAAATAAAAAGTCTTTCTTTATTATCACAATTGATCTTGAAAAGGCTTATAATAGGTAAAGTTGGGATTTTATTAAGAATGTTCTTAATGACATTCACCTTCCCCTATTTATCTAATGTGATCATGGAGTTTATAACTTCCATGTCTACTCAAGTTTTGTGGAATGGTTCTAAATCTAACTTGTTTTGCCCCATAAGAGGAATTTGCCAAGGAAACCATATATCCTTTTATGTTTTTGTGCTATGTATGTGAAAGTCAATGCATATAATTTAGGAAGTTATCTTGATGAATGAATGGATGCTTATCAAATTAGGGATACGCTGAAATTAACCTATTTAATGTTTGTAGATGACTTTAATCTTTTTTGGGGAGGCATCGATGGATCAAATTAGATGCACCATAGAGTGTCTGAGTCATTTTTCCATTCTTTTTTACTACAAAGTTAATGCTAAAAAATCAATTTTTTCCTTAAAAAATGTTACTATTGAGATGAAGCATTTAATTATGAAATTTCTAGCTTTAGTGTGACTAATGATCTTATGGATAAGGTAAAAGATATATTGAATGGGTGGAAAGCTAATTATCTCAGCATGGTGGGTAAGGTCACTTTGGCAAAGTCCATGTTAAGTGTTATTCTATTTATCCTATGATGGTAGTGAGACTTCCAAAGACCATTAGTATAAAGGTTGTGAAATTACAAGGATGTTGTATTTAGGGCATGACTTGAGTACTCAAAGTTTTACATGGTTAATTAGAAGCTCACATATAAACCTAGGATAAATGGCAGCGTGGGTATTAAAAGTCTAATAGTTATGAATAAAGCTTGCCTTCTTAATTTAGGGTGGAAACTATGATGTGATGAAGATAAACTATGGATTAACCTTTTGAAATCCAAGTATAATAAAAGTGTTCTTGTCACCATTTTTCCAATCACTAGTAAGTTTACTTCCCCACTATCAAGAGTTCTTAGATTTGTTTAGTAGTATATGAAGTCTTTTTTTCTATGTATGAAATTGGCAATGGTAAAAGTATCAACTTCTAGATAGATTGTTGGATCAACTTAGGCACAATTCTTTGGAAATAATATCGTAAGGTCTATGAGACAACCATGGTCAATTGGAAAGTCTATGATATGGTGAGTACTAATGGAAACTAGATTAGGCTTAATTTCAATACTTAATTAACTAGGATATGTGTTTGAAAATTGATGCAATTCTCTCCTTTTACTCAAGCATTAACAAGGTTATGGTAAGGTGGAGTGGAGAAAACCATGGTGAGTATAATGTTCATAATGGTTACAATGTTATCATGGGTAACAATTTAGGTCATCCTTCCACTTTTTGGAAGGTTATTTGGAATTGGTTAGGGCTTAAGAAAATCAAAACCTTCCTTTAGCTTATAGCATATAATTGTTTACATACTAAAGAATTACGAAGATGTTAGAGTAGAGTTGTCTCACATCGTCATGCTTGTGGTAGGCCCAAAAATACATTAAATGCCTTGTGCCACTATCCCCATTATGTCCAAAGTTTGGAATAATTTGTTACCCCCATAGCACAGAGCTACTTCTTCACTTGCTCCCTTACCTCGTGGTTGGCTTGGCTCTCAATCTTCAAGATGACTCAGTGGTCAATGGTTTTCAGTGGTAGATTCTTTTTCGTATAGGATACTAGTTTATGTAAAAATGGAGAAATGTATGTATCTTTTCCCAAGATACTTTTATCAACATTCTACTAGAATAATATCTAATTTTTGTTAGCAAATTATTTTGGGTCGCTTGTAGTTTGTCACCCTTGAGACATCCTTGGCACCTCCATATGACAATATATATTAATCATTGGACACAGAATGGGTTAAGATTACTTGTAATGATGTTATCAAAGGCAATCTAGGCTTAGCTAGTTATGGCGATATCTTAAGGAATTGTCTAGCAATATTGGCTAATGCCCTTCTATCCATGCTAAAGCCCAGGGTACTCTTATTAGGCTTAAACTAGCTTGGAATCTGGGTTTTCATAAGGTTCACCTTGAGCTTGACCCTAGCAACTTGGTTTTGGCTTTAAATGGAGCTAGTTTGGACTCCACGTATCTGAAAACTGATCTGTTGCATTCAAGGTTTAATGGCTTAGAATTTGAATCTCAAAATTACCCATCTTAGCCAACCACAATCTTGAGCTTAGCTTAGGGCTTCATATTTGGAACTCTATTATGCCTTTTCTTAACTTGATGTATTTTGCTAATATGATGAGGGCCTTGTTTTTTTATGATATTGTGTAGTCTCTTTACTTGTTTTTTTAAGCTTTGTGCTCCTTCTCTTTACCAAAAAAAAAAAAATTGATTAGATTGTAGAAAAAAGAAAGGTAAATGGTATACAACTAGTTTTATATGTCATTTAGTTAGATTATCTTTGTCTATATCATTTGTTTTTCAAACATTAAATATAAATTCCTTACATATATTATGTTAATTTTTTTTAATAAAAGCATATCATATAAAACATATCAAGAAGGATTTTGTTATAGAGAATTTGACCTCTTAAAAAGATAAATTCTCTACTTTTGAATCCCATCAAGATTTGTATTTATAATAACAAAAAGCAATGATGTTTTTTGGTCCTAAATGTTTGGGGTTGTGCTAATTTCGTTCCAAATGTTTATTTTGTATCATTTTTGTCTTATATGTTTACCAAAATTCTCAATTATTCTAAATGTTAACTTTGTCAATCAAATTAACAAAAATTGATAATATTTGTTTATATATAAACAAGTCAAATCCTAAGTTTTAAATTATAGACTTTATTAGCTCTGGTTTTTAACTTGAAAGAAGAGTGTTTGCCTAATAATAGAGGATTGATGATAAATATATATATATATATATATAGAAATGGTGTTGTTTAGGGGTTAGAGTTATAATATTAAGTAATTTAATATTCATGTATACTTTACTAACATACTTTAATAATTGTTAATTATCAAAATCTATTACTAAAGTAAACATTTATCATGATATTGAAAAATTTTAACAATTATATAAAACAAAATTGATACTAAATAAATATTTAACACAAAATTGATAATAAACTCAAATTTTTTTTTAAAAAATAAACATTATTTTATTTAATAAAAAATTATTTTACATATATTTCAAAAAATTTAGCAGCTATCCCTAGCATCTTATCAAAATATGTTGAACCTGTATGGAAGGAAGAGGAGGAAAGGTAACGTGGTAAAAGTGAATAGCTTGATAATTAAGCTGGAGTTGGTAGGGACAAGACTGGGAAGTGGGGAAGGAACTCAGAAACTATAGAAGTTTGCGCGGCTAGTGGTGAGAAAGAAACAAAGGTGTTTGACTGTCAAATGAAATTAAAGAGGGCGCTGCCGGGTACATTTAGCGTTATAAAGCCAGCACTGATCGTCAGAGAAGCCCACAACACGTAGAAGAAAAATAACGTAGAAAGAAAGAGAGAACCGAATCGTTATGGTGCCGACTCAAACTCTGTAACAAACAAAATAGCTGAGAGAGAGCAACACAGAATAGAAAAATGGTGGGAAACAGAAACAGAGGGGTGTTTAGAGTGACTATGTGCGGGCAAGAAGAGCTTGACTTGTCCAGAGATGGCAGCCAATACAGTCTGTCTACTGGGATATTACCTTCCCTTGGCGCTAGAAGCAGCCGTAGAGTCAAGCTTCGACCCTTCATTCTCTCCCCCTATGACCACCGTTACAGGTTTTCTTCTTTGTCACACACATTCATACATCCCATACATATTCCCGATTTACATTTTTTCGGTTTCTTTCTTTCTTTCTCGTTTTTATCTTGTGACCTTCTCTCTCTCTCTCTCTGCTCCTGATATTTTGATATTATTTTATTTGATTCTCGTGACTTTTAGGAGGTATTTCTTTCATGGTTTTTAATTTTCTGGTCCTGTTGCTTATTCTTGCATTCCCCTTTCCCCTTCCCCCAACGAAACTGATATCCTTTCACAATCTCTTCTGTTTACCAAAAGACCAAATTTGTTCTCTTTCATGTCTTTCTTTTTCAATTGAATGCCTCTCTAAACATATGTTCTTGTTGCAATGTATTGTGAAATGCCCGCCATTTTCTAGTCAGCTTAGTAAGTGCTTCTCGTCGCACCTTTCCAGATTATCTTGCTCTCCTTGTTCTAGAAACGGTCAGAGTAAGAAATTGCTGGTAGCTATAGATGCTTTTGCTTCTTCTTTTCTGCTTCAAAGATTTGAATATTGTTATTACATAAGTGGACAACAACGATTTGGATTAACTGCCACAAGAAAGTTTCAATTTTTAATTCCACATAGCTTTCTTCTTCTTGGCAGCTCTGTAATAGCAAATCAAGTTTCCTTTTTGCAGGGTATGGGAGACTTTTCTGGTTATTCTGGTGATATACACAGCATGGGTGTCGCCATTTGAATTTGGGTTCCTCAAGAAACCAGAAGGACCACTCTCCATTACAGACAACGTTGTCAATGGATTTTTCGCAATCGACATAGTTCTCACCTTTTTCGTGGCTTACCTTGACAAAGCTACCTACTTATTAGTGGATAGCCCCAAAAAAATTGCCTGGAAATACGCAAGTTCTTGGTTAGCCTTTGATGTCATCTCCACCATCCCTTCAGAGCTCGCTCAGAAAATATCCCCTTCACCCCTTCAATCCTATGGGCTCTTCAACATGCTTCGCCTTTGGCGTCTCCGAAGAGTCAGTGCTCTGTTTTCTAGGTACGAGTTGTGCTTCCCACTTGTGTAATTTTGTTTCAAAGTTATGACCTTCTTAAGTTTCAACCTCAAATCATTATGCTTTTGATCAGATTGGAGAAGGACAAGAGCTATAACTATTTCTGGGTTCGGTGTGCTAAGCTTATATGTGTAAGTTTCTAAACGTAGACTTAGATTTTACAATGTTCTGATATGCAGAGTTGTAGCAGGTGAACAACGCTTGGGGTGTTTCTGTGTAGGTTACCCTTTTTGCTGTTCACTGTGCTGGATGCTTCTATTATCTTATTGCTGCGCGGTATCGTGATCCCAAAAGGACGTGGATAGGGGCAACAATGGAGGACTTTCTTGAACAGAGCTTGTGGACAAGATATGTGACATCTATGTACTGGTCTATTACAACCTTAACTACTGTCGGCTACGGAGATTTGCATCCAGTGAATTCAAGGGAGATGATCTTTGACATCTTCTACATGCTCTTCAACCTGGGATTAACCGCCTATTTGATTGGTAACATGACCAATTTGGTCGTCCATGGTACAAGTCGAACCAGAAAATTTGTAAGTAAACTATGATCAATTTTTAAATTTTTTTTAAGTTTCAAACACACCCTCGTAATCCTCAGCTCGAAGGAAGAGATATTATTTTTCTTTAACAATTGAGTTTGAGAAGGGGATTTAGCCCGAACAAAGTCCTAGAATATCTCAGACTGTGATAACCAAAAAAGACATCCTCTTAGTCATCAGTTGGTAAAAATAATATTTTCCTGTTATAACTTGGCTTGGTTCCTTTGGGGAAGGGATTTAACTAGAACAAAGTCTGAGAATAATAACAAAAAAGACACACTCTTAAGGTTGTTGATTGATTTGCAGAGGGATACCATACAAGGTGCCTCAAGTTTTGCGCAGAGGAACCAATTGCCTGCTCGTCTGCAAGACCAGATGCTTGCACATTTGTGTTTGAAGTTCAGAACAGACTCAGAGGGGTTACAGCAGCAAGAGACACTTGATTCTCTTCCTAAAGCCATCAGATCAAGCATTTCTCATTATCTGTTCTACTCTCTGGTGGATAAGGTCTACTTGTTTCGTGGGGTTTCAAATGACTTGCTTTTCCAACTGGTAACTGCAAAATCGTGTCTCAGTTTTTTTCTTTTTTTTGTCTTTATTTTGCACTAAGTGCTAATTCTTTGTTTGATTTTAATATAAAAAAAGGTCTCGGAGATGAAAGCTGAGTATTTTCCTCCCAAAGAAGATGTCATCTTGCAGAACGAAGCGCCCACAGATTTCTATATTCTAGTGACTGGTTGTGTGGTAATTATCCAACTTTTGTCTAGGTGAATTCTACAAGACTCTAGTGCGTTGGAATGGGGTAATTTAAGTGGAAAACTAAACTTTGCAAGTATTTGCTTTAATAAAGTAATTTAAAAGAATTTAAAATTATATTATGAGTGTTTGATATACAGAATGTTTGGTATGAAAAGAAAAAAAAAATAAAAAGATGAATGACAATTAACACTTTTGTCCCTGGGTAATAAATAGAAATAGACATCGTTAAATAATAATAACAGATGTATAATAGAAGTTGCATATTTCATTTTTTGTACATTGAAAAGAGAATTCGATTTCCTACCAACAAACTATTAGGGTTTTGTGAAATTTAACCATTTTCCTCCTTCCTCAATTTTAGAAAATTAATTTCTTGTATCATTTTTTATTGCAAGGATATATTTAGACACATGGGCAAAGAATTATATAAATATGAAAATTGTCTAAAAAAATTTAAGACATTTAAAATTTCATAAAATTCAGAATTACATGCATAAAATTTCTGATGTCTTAAGATTTTTATGATTTGGCAGGAGCTGCTAGTTCTGAAAAATGGGGTAGAGCAGGTTGTGGGAGAGGCAACAACTGGCGATCTTTGTGGTGAGATAGGGGTGCTTTGCTACAGGCCACAGCTCTTCACCGTGCGAGCCAAGCGATTGAGCCAGCTTCTGAGGCTCAATCGTACTACCTTCTTGAACATTGTTCAGGCCAACGTGGGAGATGGCACCATAATCATGAACAATCTCCTTCAGGTCTGAATTACCATCATAACTTTTGCTTAAACATTGAAACAGTGAAAAAAAGTGAGATATAATAATGGGGTTATATATAAATGTGGACTTATAGCATTTGAAGGAGCTGAAGGACCCAATTATGGAGGGAGTGTTGGTGGAGACAGAGAACATGCTGGCTCGTGGAAGGATGGACCTACCACTCAGTCTGTGCTTCGCTGCACTCAGAGGAGACGACTTCTTGTTACATCAATTGTTGAAACGAGGCTTGGATCCAAATGAATTCGACAACAATGGAAGGACTGCTTTGGTGCGTATAAACATTCTGCTTTTTCTTCCTTCTTTCTCTAATTTTGTTAATTTATTTATCACTTCTTGCATCATCAGCATATAGCAGCATCTAAAGGAAGTGAGAGCTGTGTCCTGCTTCTCTTGGATTACGGGGCTGATCCCAATATTAGAGGTAATCATCTCTTATTTTCTTCTTCCTTTCACTATTACTTGTCAAAAGAATTTTGGTCTAGCTAACAATTAAGTAAACAAAGTAGTACAACTTAGTAGATAGATAAACTGTGGAAGATGATCAAATATGAAGACTTCTGCTAAGACGATTTTCAAAATTATTAGTAAGCATTTGTGTCTAATAATCATAAATTGGCAACGATTTGACATGTTTTTCTATAAATGCTGAAGTGACTTCTCTGTGTCAAGTAATCAACAAAGACTAATATGTTAGTTAATTAGCAATAAAACGACCCATTCATGTTGCTTCTAAACAGCATATTGTGAGGGTCTATGTATTTTGTTATTAAAATTTTTCTAGAGCCTTGTGCTATTAGCCTCTCAATAATGCAGAAATCTTCTTCCTATTGTAGTCAGCAACTTAATAATTGACTTAAGATAATATTAACTTATAGCTGTATTGTAGCTTACATACCCTGACTTATTCATACCTAAACCCCGTAAAAAATAATAATTATTTAGGGATGTGCCATGTACATGTTTTCCTTTCCCTTGGAACAAAAGATTGTGATTATCTGGTAGAAGTCACCCTCTAAGTAGGATCAGATTCCTTACCCACGTTGACTTTTCTCTTTGTCGATATCCAATGGGAGATCAAACCTAAAATCTCATTCAAATTATCGGAGGGTTGATTTTTTGTGCATGTTATTTTATGCTAGAAAAAATTCGCAAGGTTTATTGTTAGTCTATATATTTTTGTTAGGAAAAATGTGCATATAATATTTTGGACTACAGCTTAATTACAATTTTGATATCTGAATTTTAAAACATAGTATTTTATCTCTCTAAATTAACACACAGTTAAAATATTACATATTTGTTAATTTTAATTGACATGTGACAATTTTACTTTTTCAGCATGTATAGTAGCATGAAGGAAAATCAAAAGGAAAGGAAAAGTTTTAAGAATTATCTATTTTATTTTTGTAATCGTTGTTCAATCATTATTTAACATTATCTGTTAATCATTATCCAATCATTAAAAATTGAGGTATTAAAATCATTTTTTATCTATAAAATCACTTTTTTCTTTTGTTTTCATTTTTATAACTAACTTTTTGTATATTAAACGGATTTTTTATAATAAATAAAGTACCAATATATATTTGAATTTTGGAGGAAGTTATTTACTCTTCGTTGACTTTGGGACAGTAAATGGTTTTTTTGTTGGGAGTTATGTGCACATTGTTTTTTTTTCTGATCTTATTTTTAAATTTGAATGCTTTGCATTGGGACCTGTGTTATTAATGGCACGGGTTCCACCTAGTTACATTTTAAAATTCAAGTATAAAATTATAATTAAACTATAATTTAAGGGAATAGATTTTTTCTTTCTGTGAATATGAGCTATTCCTTTCCAAATGCATAGTCCTCTATATTGCTATGTTAGATTTTGAATTTTACGAGAGTACTCTCAGAAAAATTGAACCCAAATTGTTAAAAATATACCAATCTACTGAATATTGTTAATGAATTTGAAGACCAAGCATTTGGTTTATATCATTTGTTCATTTTGGTGAAGAAAAACAACAGAAAATCATAATCTCATAGTCGTAGTTAATAATGTACATTGCAGATTCTGAAGGAAATGTACCACTATGGGAGGCAATACTGGGTGAACACGAATCAGTGATCAAGCTGTTAATAGAAAACGGCGCAACCTTAAAATTGGGAGACGTGGGTCAATTCGCATGCACCGCAGCAGAACAGAACAACCTGAGCTTGCTCAAGGACATAGTCCGTTACGGAGGAGACGTCACACTTCCTAGGACCAACATGGGAACCACAGCCCTCCACGTGGCAGTCTGCGAAGACAACGTCGAGATAGTTAAGTTCCTCCTGGATCATGGGTCCGACATAGACAAACCAGACAAGTATGGTTGGACCCCAAGAGACCTGGCAGACCAACAAGGTCATGAAGAAATCAAAGCCATTTTTGAGTCCACAGGGGAGCCCAAGGCTCAATCTGTTATAGCCATTCCTGAGAGGCAAAGTACGAGGATCAGGTACCTAGGTAGGTTCACTAGTGAGCCAACCATGCCTTTGCCCCAACAAGACGGGTCGTTTCCGGGCACGGACGGGTCATGGAGCCGGAGCAGGCGGAGAAGGAGGACAAGCAATTTTCATAATTCTCTATTTGGGATTATGTCGGCTGCTCACAAGGGGGAGAACAAGGAGTTGGTGTTTGATGTTAATAATAACGTGAAGCCTACGAGGAATGGAAATGACTGTGGAGGCGGAGGAGGGTGTTTTGCTGCCAGAGTTACTATTAGTTGTCCTGAGAAGGGTGAGGCTGGTGGGAAGCTCGTTTTGTTACCTGGGAGTTTCAAGGAGTTGCTTGAGATTGGTGCTAACAAATTTGGGTTGTTTCATGATAATGTTAAGGTTTTGAGCAAAGATGGGGCTCAGATTGATGATATTGTGGTTGTTAGAGATGGTGATCATCTTGTTTTTGTCCCGGCTGGTGGTGAATCCCATTGCCCAGAACCATCTGAAAACGCCGTGGTTTTGTAGCCTGCATATCAGAAATTTTTAAAAATTTTCTTCCTTCCCGTCACTCTAATCGTAAATCATCCAGTGGCCTCTATCTATTGCTCAAGCACAACAAAGTCCTGTTTTTCTGCTTCTGTTTCTCCTCTTGCCTTTTCTTTGCTTCCCTGTTCTCCCAAAATTCAAATAGAGATATAAAATAAATCATGCACAGGTTTATGTGAGATTCATATCTGATATGGTTAATTATTTATTGGCTATAAATTTAATCTATTTATCTTTTGTATATAAAATATGTACCATCACCTTATTCAAATCATGTATGAGCCAAGTCTAAACTCTAGTATTCAAATCATGTATACATATGTAGAGAGAGAGAGAGAGAGAGAGAGCGAGCGAGCGAGCTTGCCTTATTAATACGAACTAGCTCATTTGGTATATAATAAAAACAAAACAGAATGGCTAAAAAGTTATCTTTATGTTTTACTCTGAAAAATAGTTAAAAAAACAGACAATTATCATTAAATGATAATAAGAAATACATAATAAATATTACATATATATTTTTATTTTTTTTTCTATTTACATTTGACTATTAAATGACCCATAGCTGGGTCAAAATGATTGCTCTTGAGTTTTCCCCTTACAATCACTTACCTCGTATTATGAAAATCATCCCTACTTTTTCTTTCCCCCCACAAAATGATCGCATTTCAATAGTAAGAAAAGCACAACCTGAATCTTTCTCTTTTCCTAAACTAAACATTAACAATTATTTAAAAAATTAATAAATATTTGGGCTAACAAGTCGACATGCATGAGCCGAACAGTCTTTGACTCTTCCTTTTAATGATACTTTGTTGGTAAGCATATACTGATTGAGATGTGCCCTGCATCGACACTAAAACTTATCTAATCCTTAGGTAAAGAATCTGGCGAGGAACTAGATAAAAACGATCATATAATCCACTTCCGTGCTCAGAGACAAACAACGCCGCTGAACTGCCTAACATGAGAGTTGTAACTATTACACAAAAAAAAAACGGCATTAAACACTCCACAACACATTTTACAAGTTTGTGTCGCATTAATCACAAAAGCTTAAGCATTTTCAAGCGCTCTTCATGTTCTGGGTCCAATTTTGGTGGGGAATAAGAGCCTTGGAGATCCTCCACTACGTATTCCTGGAAATATTATAACCAATTAAGTAACATGCAAGTTGAAGCAGAGTTCAAATTACATAGGAATTATAACGAAAGACAAGAACTTATGGACATTTCAAAAGCAATGTTAACTTACCTTAGTCAGCTCCCTCTTGGTGAGTATGTGGTAGTGTCTCTGCCAGATTCTTTGAATCGCCATGGTGGCCGCGAGGAAGCTATAAGCTATACCCAGAATTGCAAAGATAACAACAAAAACAACCACAAGGGCAAAGCATGCCTCCATTGATGCAGGAAAGCAATCTAAGATGCCCCATCCATAACAACAGTTCTGACATCCGGCCATTCTGGAGTCATTGGCATTGAAGGAGGAACAATGTAGTACGAGACCAAAAAATCCAAGCAGCACAAAGAAGGCCAGTACTCCTGGTAAATGGAAGTATTTGTAGTAATCCATCAGAAAAAATATGTGTGTGTGTGTGACAGAGAGACAGATGAACAGAAAGCAAAAGCAAGACAGTTGTACGGTTCTGCCACTTATTATCACTAAGGATAGAATAACACAACGTCAATTGATCAAATCCAGAAATGTCTATACAACTGACAGCTTTGAGATGTTTCAAGGTGGAAAGTAGCAACTGACGTTAAACTGAAAAAAAAGAAAAAACAAACAAACAATTTTTAACCCTCCCCAAGAGCAATGCCACTTAAAAGGAAAACCTGGGACTATAATATTTTGCTATTTCTTTGGAATTTACAGAGGACAATAAGAACAAGAATAACTTAAAAATGCCTCAGAACACACAGAAAGAGAGATTCTGCTGTACCAGAGGAATTTGAACCTTTACATAAAAGCAAATAACTCCTAGAACCATGATAGCTTACCAATAGAATAATAAAATGGTATAGGATGGTTTGACAGTATCCGATCCCAACCATCATCGAAAGAGTTCCTGAAGGCCCCATCTTTGTCCATGAGGTATGCAAAGGCACCTATTGCCGCAATCACCTAGCAAAACAAAAAGATAATTCTACATAAGAGACTTCCTTGCTTGTAGTAACCCCCCTCCCTTTTCTCTTTCCCCCCCTTTTTCTTTTTCATTTTTTCCAAATGATTTTGGCAAATAAACTCATCTGGACAGAACTATGAGAAAAGATTCTCAATTTAACTGTGCCACATGCTACACACTGTCTTGTTTCTGAAAGAATAGCTTCTATAACAGATAACAGTTCAGAATAAAAAAAAAAATGTATGTTTTCTTCAGACAACACTACTCTCTTGGATAAGTAAAAGTAATTAAATTAAATCGAAACTGAATTCAAAGAAAACAAGATATCATTCTATATGGACACTTCTGTTTAAAAGAGGGCAGATTAAGAATACTCACAGTTTGTACAGCCAAAAATACAAGAAAAACATCCCTTGCCACAAAGAGTCTGAACTTTATTTTACGCCAAGAGTTGTCCTCAAACAATTCAATTCGAAGATGAAATTGGGCTTTGCAAGTGGTGCAGTGTGAGAAGGCAAACCCTTCCTATAGAACAAAAAGAAAAGGTTTGCCAAATTATCCTTTGTTCCCAACCAACAGAAACTAGCATTTGAGATTACACCTCACGATTATAATCAATAATAATCACCTTTACTGAGCGCCAGTGATCAAGACATGAACGATGGACAAACTGTTGGGTCCCCTTGCACATGCACGGTGATATCAATTCATCATCTAAAGAAAATAAACAACTACTATTAGGTTGAGGGAAGCAGTTATCCACTCTTACATCTATACTCATGTTCAATTACATAAAGAAATTAAATAACAACTATTAGGTCAAGGGAAGCAGTTATCCACTCTTAAATCTATACTCTTGTTCAATTACATCTTTGTCATTCTTCTCAACAGTTGAACAGATAATGAGCAATACTAAAGGATGTGATGGGCCAGCAATAGGGGACCTAATTATCATTTATTCTTTTACCATATTTATCTTCATGCAGCAGATACTCTGCCTTCTGATAATTAATCCATGCAAACTTGTGATTCAGAACTCAAGCAAAAATAATAATAATAATAATAATAATAATAATAATAATAATAAAAGGAAACTAAGTTGAAAAATTCTTTGATATTGTTCTACAATCAGAGCAACACTATGTTAGCAAGGGGGGATCCCATTTCAACTATTAGATAAAGAAAATCCAAATTTAGGTGTCAAAATTACCATATAACATGAAAACGACTTCAATTTTGATGCAGTGACCATCCACTGGTTCACATTTTTAAGACACTACTTTCTGATACAAATTGCTAGGTTCAATTCTGCCTAATTAATTATTGATTCGATCATTCAAGACATGGCTTCATATCTTTTCACACTGACAAACACAATAACCATTTCCAACCACCCTAGGTTCTTAAATAAGAGGAACTCTTCCTATGAATGAAATACCACATGACACAATTAACAAAAGACTAAAACTTCATCAATTTCATCATAAATTAAAAAAAAAAAAAAATTGCACACGATTTTTTCACCTGGGTCGGAATCGCTTTCCAGGCAAATTCGACAACAAGGAAGTAAGCCAGCCTCGACATCCTCATTCTTAATCTCACTTGTGCTTCCTGGGGACTCCTCTTCCTTCTGCTCCTCCTCCTCCTGGCTATGGAGTAGAGGGTCGGAATCACCAAGGTTTTGCACAACTGGCGGCTCTAGCTGCACTTCCCGTTTCATCGACGAATTCTTGGCGATCTGGTGAGCTTGTAAAAATCTACCACAATCTCCCTGAACGCATCAAAGGCATTAAAATTCAAGATTCAACAACACCGATTAAGAAAAATGCACCTGTGATTTCGTATAATTTTCCAACGAAAATTCAATTTCGTAGTGATCGAAGAGAAACATGAATTGTTCATAGTAGCCACTCAATCGTTGAAGATATTAGAATAGACAACAAAATTGAGATGAGGGGAATTTGGAGTTTAATTACCTGAAAAATTGTAGCCAAATTCAGAGAGGCGTAGGTGAACAAGGAAGACTTTGAGGATTACTGATAGCAACGCCCCTCAAATATCATAAATATAAATAGTAATAATATTAAAAAAGTCTTTTATTTTTTTAAATATTAGTTTCTTAATTTAACAATAACGTAGTCAATGGGAACGTGCATGATACGGCAAGTGCCAAACTCCTTGAGCCATATGCTACAGGTAAAAATTTTATGCGTCCAATGTTACAGTTTCAAAAATATTGTATTAGGATAGTATACTTTTAGGGCTGCACTGCCATCCATAATGAGACCTCAAGTTTTTTTAACACATTTTCTTGGAACTTGATGAAATTGTAGTTTTGAGGTCAATATAAAGTCACAAGACATATATTGGGTATTGATGTAAACAACGAGGGCTTAAGTGATCTAAACTATGACATTAGTGAAGGCAACATATAGTAGTAGGGATTGACAGCTCTAAAGTTGTCAAATTGTCTTATCATTATAAAAGAAGATGGGTTAATTGTGCCATAGTCTTGTTGCACCAATGCCAAGTTATAAGAAGAGGAAAGTAGTATCTACAACTAGTGTAGATGAAGTTACTACACTAGTGCTGCCATGCTATTGCCCCTCCTCTTCAACAATTGGTTCTTAAGCTGACATGTAACCTTGTATATTGCATTTAACAATTGGCTTTTCTAGGTAAATCAAGCAAAATCATTATATAATACATCATAATGATGCAATACGAACTTCTAATGTTATGATGAACATAAAGATTCCAAATAAGAC
This sequence comes from Erythrophleum ivorense, assembly GCA_026724425.1. Classification (NCBI taxonomy): domain Eukaryota; kingdom Viridiplantae; phylum Streptophyta; class Magnoliopsida; order Fabales; family Fabaceae; genus Erythrophleum; species Erythrophleum ivorense. Next base: position 300,436 of record JAIUCV010000792.1, on the reverse strand, counting down.
AACAAACCTTACTATCTCCCATCTCATCAAGTAAAACCCTATATTGGTGCAGGGCTCACTTGCTCACTCACTTGGATGGAAAGGTTGATTAGTGTTCTTCTATTTAGCATTATAAGCAAACATATTAGCTGAATGATGAGTAATAAATAGAACCAATTTGGACACAGCTAAATGTAAATTATAACTATATTTCATACTTAAAACCTAAAGAAGAAAGTAGAAAACACTCCTTTGCGTGAGGATCCAAGATTGTTAGTCTCTTTGGTACAAGCAGAAGGAAGCAATCCTATGACTACATGTGCAATAGTGTTAAGCATTCACCTATACCACGCTTGCCTTGATTGCTCTTGGTAAAGGTAAGCTAACATTGTTGATCTCCAACTATGTTTATTAGCTTGTTTGAAGCCCCAGAGCAATGGGAGATATATCAAATAAACACTGTACCTAAATCAATTTGGCATTAGATAACCCTCACTTAGTTTGAGTATGTAGGCACATTTGAATTCATATACATTTTAATTATTCGCATCCTCTAGTAGGTTGTTAAAGTTCTTAACCAGCCAATTAATGTTCAACCACTGCCTATCAATCTTATTATCTAGTGGTCTGATCCCAACAAGCCAATTGCATGTTTTTGATTAAAAAAAGAATGTCCCATCAATTTAAACGATCAACTTTAGGTGGTTAAATACATCCATACAAGGATTGAAGGCCCAAAATACATGACGAAACATCACCACATGCTCACCATCATAATTGCTTTTCTGACACTATTTATTAAACAACTCTATGCATGAGGTAGGAATGAAATGTCGAATGGTTGCCAACCACTTAATCAATAACGCATATGAGCTCTCCCATTTATCAAAAGCAATATCGATGGCCTAATGTTTTACTTTCTATGCCTTCCTATATGACTTAGCATATTTAAACAAACTCTACACTTCCTTAGTGGTTTTCCTAATGGAAACCTTTGGCGTCTTGATCACCATTGCTATAATACAAGATGAGATAATATCAAAATCTAATTTTGGGTGATCTTGGAATAACATTGCAAACAAACATATATGTGATTACCCATATTTTGTTATCTTTCAATGGGTTTCTTTTGCTTTTTGGCATGATATAATTGATACAAATACAATTGTTATTGTAATTAATACATCAATATTCTTTGTACTTTGCATATGAGTAGGACACCCTAAAAGGGTGGAATGCTCTCAGGAAACATAGTTTCATTATATGATGTAATGTTGCCTTATTTGCATACTGTATTTAATGTACAATTCTTAGTTGTTGTTTAAATTTGTTTGCTCAACCGTTTCAAGAAAATTAGGTTCCCTGGTCATTGTTGTATTAACCTGTGAGAAAAAAGTAATTGTTGGGTCAACATATTAAGCCATCAATGCAGCCAACATGGCATTAACAAGAAGTTCTCTACCTTCACTACCCTTCTTGTCATGCTCTTCATCATCATCATCATAATTAGCATTAAGTGCAACATTGTATTTGTCTTGATCCCTAAAATCATCCATTATATCTTCTTCCAGACTAAAGGGAGAAGGAGGTTAAGTACTATCAACTCATGGATATGATGAACTCAACTACAAGCTAGGATCAATTAGAGGAGTGTGATATTGTTGAGCATAAGCTAATAGTGGATAGAATGAGTCAACAACTATAAGGTATAAATCAAATAAGGATGCTTGTTTATTTGCACCATGCATGTGGCTGGTTGGTGAGAGTGATATTGGAACATAGTCCTCCTCTATTGGTTGAGATTCTATCTTGAGCTATAATTCAACAATTGAGACGTATGTATGCAACTTTACCTCACTTAGTTGGAATGGAAAACATGACTTCAATTACCACATCATCTGGACATCATAATTGTCCTATAAGATAATCATGTAATATTCTGTTAGATTTAGTTATGTTGGGTGCCTATATATTATCTCAAACATGATTTGGTTTAGGGGAAAGTTGTAGCTTTTGGTTGACCACCTCTTTCAATCCCCTAAAGTGACATCAAGCATTATAAATTTAGACTTGGTACACTCAAATGTGATGCCCGAAGCACTATCATATATTCTTTCGTTTGGGTATATGCAAATAAACTCATTCTTCCTGTCTATTTTTCATTCTTACAATATAGGACTTATGTAAATATTTGTAACCCTATTTTTATAATTATTATTCATGTTAAAATAGTTAGTTCAATATGAAATTATAAATTATTTTTAATTCTCACTTATAATTTTTTACAAAGTATCATGGGTTCTAAAAAATTAATTATAACTTCTCATAAGTTTTTTCCATTAGATTCTTTTTTTATTGGCACATATTTGTCTATAGTTTTCCATTGCTATATCTTCTATTATTAATTTTTATTCAAATTTTCATTTCTATGTTTTCCTAATTGTAAACAAATAATTTTATATTTTAGTACAAATTTATTTACTGTCCTTTTTTTAACAATCTTCACTAATTTAATTAATTTTCTTTATTAACTACTTATTTCCATGTTTTCCCTTCTATCACTCAAATAATATACGTGTCACCAATTCAAAATAATTATTACTTAAATATTAACCATTTTCTACACTTCTTTCTTTTATATTATTTATTATTATTACTTATTTACTTACTTTAAATTGACAAAAAGTGTTAACAACATGCAAAATTTCAAGAGATTTACCTTGTTATTTAGTAAATTGCTACAATATTATTTCCTTTATAAAATTATAACATTTATATTTTTCCTTTATAATTTTCCACAAAGTATTATAGGTTCTAAGACATTATTTGTCACTTCTTACAAGTTTTTTCCACAGAATTATTTTTTTAATTTCTATACATTCATATTTTTTATTGCCATATGTTGTATGTTAATATTTATTCACTAGTTTCAATTGCTAAATTTTCCTACGTTGCAACCAAATATTTCCTATATAATGTAATTTTACTTTTTCAAGTAATTTATTTACTATCATCTTTTAAAATATTTGTACCAGTTTTATTAACTTTCATTCATTATTTACTTATTTTCCCACTACAATGTTTCTTGCTATAGATTTCGTAACAACCTAAATAATGTTGTAACACAACCTCATTTTTGCCATAGCAATAATAATAATTTTCGTAAAATAGATAAATAAGCACAAAACAATCTTTTTTATGCTATAGCAAAATGAAAGCAAACCAATAAAGATGAACAAAAATAAATATAATATAATCTTTACATACATCAAGCAAAATAAAGACATAAAATTGCTACGATAAATTAGAAACACAAAAAGATAAAAACGGGCATGACATTGCCATTTAAGAAACAAAAATAACAAAAATTTGCTAGGGTAAAATAAAAACAAGCCATTAACATTATAAAAAAAATTACATACAATAGATAAAATAAAAAAATGATGCAAGAACAAAACAAAATACAAAGAAAATGACACTTATCAAAGGTCAAGTATAAGCGGATTAGAAAAATGCAAAATTTTCCACATTTGGTCTTCCTATGTGATGCCACAAGTCAAACAAGTTGGATCACAAAAGCAATTTCTTCCACCAACAACTTCAAAGGCATGCAACAAAATGAAGAGGTAGGATTGAAACATCAATTTTCACCCAAAAAAAATGTGGATGTTTGGTCGAATAACATGCACAAAGTTAAATGAAGGAGAGAGAGAGAGAGAGGCAAAGGAGGAAGTTAGAGGTAAAAATAAAAAAGGAGACAAGTAGTTCTATCAATTTACAAAGGGGAAATGTTGTGAGTGTAGCTACCTCAATAGGTACCATCATCTCAATTAGGCTTCAATGTAATCTTCCAAGCCAATCAAGCACTGCCACGTGTCCTCTACCAATTTTACCATTTATGCAACAACTCTAATTCCTAATTATAGTGATTAGGCTTAAATATATGATTAATGATCGTAAATAAAGGTTTAAAGTTGTTACCATTAATTAAAATAAGAAAAAGGATAGTAAAATTTGAACCTTGATATTATTAAGGTTATTAGCCTAACAATCAAAACCATATGAGTCCACAAGTGATTCCAATTTTCAATTAGAAGGTTTTGATTCATTTAACCACTGATTTCACCTTGTAAAATCCTCTTATAAGTATTTCCAAGTCATCACGTAACATTATCATGAGAGAATCCAAGGTTTCTAAGTTTAAATAAGAGTTTGGAAACTTTCGCCGCGACTTGGATCTTCCCCGCCATGGCTAAGTTGGTTATTAGAACCTAAAATCCAAATTTAGAGACTTCCATCACAACTTGATATATCTGCGTTGCGACATAAGTGTAACGTCTAGTTTTCGTAAAAACGACAGAAATAAATATGTTTTAAGAGTAAGTCCTTTAAAATGAATTAGTTAAGGTTCAGAAAAATTAGAATAATGATCTAGATATTAAGTAATGAAAATAAGAGGCCAGAGGTGCCTGGAAACCAGAGCTAAAATAACTAGATAGATTTTAACGAAATGGTTACTAACGTAATGACATTTTCGTAATTTCAAGCAAGTTTTAGAATACTCATGGGAGGATTTTTTAAATAAAAAATTTGAGCTTTCTGGGGTTTTCAGAGACCTTGAAAACCATGGGAGTCTCGGAACAGTTAAAACCCCTCTAGTATATGTTTTTCAACATCAGTGGACTCAAACTTTGACCTTTTTGTTCGAGAAGGTTTTAGCTCCAATATGAGTGATTCCAAAAGCATTTTATAATATTGAGGACCTAAATTTTATGATAAAAAAGACAGTTCTCAAAAAAGAGCTAAAAAGAATTTAAACAAAAATGTTAAGTACACAAGACATAAATGGAATTTCTTAGAACAATTTTATTTCCCTTGGCTTATAAATGTGCATCCCACTTCTGCCCTCTTAACTAACTTCTTTTGTTGCCCAAACTAGAGAGTGAGATCAGGGGAGAGAGATGTACAAGAGAAAGGAAGAAGAAGAAGGAAACCAAGGCAAGAAAAGTATGGAAATCCATGGAATTTCTTGCTCCTCTATTTAGTAAACTTCTCTTCCTTCTCATCTTTCTTTCCATAGTTATATTGAAGCTTTTGGATATGTTTTGAGCCCAGACCAAAGGGGAGGAGTTCAAATTGGAGGAGAAAAGCCAAAGAAGAAGAAAGAGCATCCAAAGAAAGCTAGAAAACGAAGGTAGTTTTGTTATTTCCATGCTTACTCTTCTTTGCCTCTCTTCTTGTATGTTTCGGCCATGATATGGACAGCCATGAGGGAGTTGTAATTTTAGCAGAACCTGTAACATCCGGTCCCTCTGTAAACGTGAGAAATGCAATATTTGGTTTCTCTGTAAACGTCAGAAATGGAACAAATATAAAAGGAAGTCCTCGAAATAGAAGGAATTGGGGCCAACTAAAATTATGATAAAATTTTAAATATTAGAAAATGAGGATTTGAGGTTTGAGATGTCCAAAAACCAAAGTCAGAAGAGCTCAAAAAATTTGCCGAAGAAAGTAGGGGTATTTTTGTAATTTTTGGAAAATTTTGAAAACTCACAGGAGAGATTTTTAAATGGAAAATTTGAGCTTTCCGGGGTTCTCAGAAGCCCTAAAAACCATGGGAACCCCTAGAACAGTTGAAATCCCTCCGGTGAGCGATTTCGGCTGTCAGTTGACTGAAACTTTGACCGAATAGTTCAGAATGGTTTCAGATCATTTTTGAGTGATTCCAAAGGAAATTATTATGATTAAGAGCCTAAGGAATATGATAGAAAAGACATATTTTGAAAAGGAGTTGAAATGAGACCAAACGGACAAATCATGGATTAGGGACTAAACTGAAAAGTTAAAAAAGTATGTTGACTTTACCCTTTTCTTTTAAAATCACGTCCAGCCCTTCTCCTTCCTCTCCACCGACGTTTTTCTGGTCTAAAACAGATTTGAAAGTGGAGCACCAAGGGAAGAGAAGAAGGAGAAAAAATTCAAGTCTTTGGGTATAAAAATTTACTTGTTTTTCATGCTTTCTCTCCACCAATCTCTTCTCCTCTTTTTCCCTCTTCTTCTCCATGATTTTTCTGAAGTTTTGAGGGCTGTTTTGAAGGGAGAACAGAGGGGAAATTTCGAAAATCAAGTAAGGAGGCCAAAGAAGGCAAAGAGCAAGCAAAGAAAAGCAAGAAAACAAGGTAAAACTTTCATTCTTTGGTAGTTTCTCCCTCCCCCTTTCCTCTTGCATGAATTTGGGCACCATGAGCCCAATTCTTAGGGGCTGTTTTCTACCTAATTTATGGAGGGATTAGAGGTTTTAGATGGCAAGGATTAAGAAGGAACCAATAGAATCAAGAAAGGAGCATTAGGAGACAAGATAGAACCATTAGGGATCCAAATGCTCCATTGCAAATCAGATTTTATATGAATGTTCTTAGACTTAATTGAATGTTTAAACATGCTCCTAAGACCCCTAGAGAGCTTCCCACATGCACCTCCCATCCAAGAAAGTAAAGAAATTGCAAGAAAAATTAATGAACTCTAAGTAAAAAAAGTGTAGTGCATTTGAAGGGATTGTAAAAACTGATTTGATTCATGCATTCCCTAGCATATATGAGTGTTTGATTGAGCTCCTAAGACCTCTAAGAAGCCTCCCAAGCGTGTCTCCCATCAAGGAAAAATCAAGAAGGCCATGAACTCTTCTTCCCCCCATAGTCTCGGCCTAGGCAAGTTCCTATAGCTAGGGAGAGTTTTAAATTTTTCTAAGGCTATTCTTGAGTCATATGTGATGAGTGAAGATGAGTAGAGGCCTTATAAAAAATTTAGAACTCAAAGAAAGTGAATTAGTGCCATAGGTTCCATATTAGGACCTAAAGAAGCAACATGATGTTAGGCCCTTTGTTTTAATGATGTGATGACTCCAAGAGGTTTAAAAGGAGTCAAGAATCATAATTGAAAAGAAAGAATGAGGCCTAGAAGTCATTTGATAGGTGTTGCTTCATTAGGTGTGATTATGGACCATAATGGAGCCTATAGAGCAATCTAGTGTTTTATCAAGTGATGTAGCTTGAGAATATATTTTATAGACCTAATTGGCCCCCATAAATTGTATCTAGGCTAAGAGAAACTATCTCCACCAAATTGTGGGTGTGTGGCCGAAAGAGGAGGCTTGAAAGCTAAGGAAAAAGTGTGTGAAATTGTGCAAGGTAGCTCTCTCCACCTTCTTTCATGCATGGATGTGTGTTTAGCTTGTTTTAGAATGTGTGTATATGTATTTTTAAGCTAAGAAAAGTACGCTAGCATGCCTTTATATTCCATGATCCTTGATGCCATGTTATGTTTTAAATGAATCTATGATGTTTGTATAAGTTTGCTTGAGTGAGGAGAGGCCAAGAACTCTTCCCTTTGATGAGGATGAGTCAAGAACCCTTGAGCTTGGTTGAGACATAACAAAGAGTCTCTCAAAAGCAAAGTGGGCTCTTAAGAGTATGGTTGAGTCCAAAGCTCTTAAAGAATGGGTGAGACAAGTCCAAAATCCATGAGGAGAAGTGTGAGGCCTATCCAAACACTTGGGGAACTCTTGAATATCTTGTATGATTGATTCACATGCCAAGGTTGCTTTGAAAATGTCCATGATTTCTATTTTTCCATACATGCATTTGAAAAGCTTGTTTTGTACATATTACGTGTGATTGAATGGGAGATGAGCTATTGGGATTCTTTGAATCTCATCCCCTTCTCTCCAATGACCTAACATACTAGGTGGACTAAGCAATTACGGTGAAGGGAGCCAACAACATTGAAGAAGAGAGATTGACATTCATATGTCTAGCTTTTACCTTTTTTGAGCCATAATGATATATATGATTATTGTAAATGGCACATGACCCTTGAGACACATGTAAATATGATATTATGTGATGTATACATGTATGAATATGATGTATGAACTTTAAAAATGAATTTGGGTATGTAATGCCAAGTTATGCAAATTGGAAGTTTGATGCAAATGTGTATAAATGTGGGTTGAATGGCCAAAATGAGATGTATGAGGTTTGGGACCATTTGGGCAGCTCACACAAGTCTAAAATATACTTTTAAACTTGCCCAAAAGGTGCCAAGACCAAGGGGAATCCATTTGGCAATTTTGGTACCCAATATGGAGCCAAAATTGACCATAATAGAATCCTATACCATTTTTTTTGCCAAATGAGTTAGTATTGCCCTAAAACTTGTCATGAATTAGATCTCATTAAGAGCTTTTTGGGAAGATAAAGATCATAATTTTCTGAGACCTAGAGAATATTTGATGAATTTTCAAAGTTGGGATTTTTCATGGATTCTGGTATGGATACTGTTCATACTGGCAGTTTTGAATTCTGTGTCGCCTGATGACCAAATGGTGTCCAATGCTTATAAAATTTTACATGCATAAACTAGAGGTCATAAGATTTCTGTGGCCACCGAGATCACCTCATTTGGAGGTCTGAGCAGTGAGTTAGGCATGTTTGAAGTTAACTGTCAGCATCAGTAGCGCCCCATGAGTCTGGTTACTGTTCCATAGGGTCCAGCTAACTAAACGTATTTTTTCATTCTGGAATTATTTTTATCATAAATTTAAGATTTTTAGCTTTCCAGAATGACTGAATTTGTGTGATTTAGATTTTTATATAATTAGTTATGAATTTTAGAAATTTGTATCAGTAATTTGAAACAGCAGCCCAGGTAGCAGCGACCTCTGGATCTTTTTGGATGTCAAAAGTCCCCTGTGATAAATTTTATACTCTGGAAGTATTTTTAGTGTAAAGTAGACATCCATAGATTCCCAAAATGACCAAGATTGAATGATTTCAATTTTTCTAGATTTAGTTATGAATTTCCAAACTTTGGTCAGAAAGAGGGCCAAACCTGGCCGAACTTAAATAGCCACTTTTTATGCTCCATTTCGATTTCTATGAGTTGTGGGCATGATTTTGAGATGGAAATGAGTTTTATTGATGTATTTAAATATGAGAATATATAGCATGAGCTCACACGGTCCACGTGACCCCGAATGGAATTTTTAAATATGACGCAACGCAAATAAAACCATTATTTTCATTCCCTTTTTCATGTGCTCTCATGGAAATAATGAGGTGAAGCTTATGAATGACATAAAATGAGATAGAATTTATAGTGTTACAGAACCAAGGTGAATCTTAGGAATTAGAGTATGGAAAACATGTATATGCAAAGAGAACTATGAATTAGCCATTGATTTTCAAGAAGGAAAAGTTAGGGATTTTTGAATACAACTAAAAATATGATTTTATCAAAGAGTTTCCAAGCCTAAGTGAGTATTTGTATGAGCTCCTAAGATCCCCAAAAAGCTCCCCACATGCACCTTCCATCCTAGAAGCAAAGAAAACTCCATAAGCTTCTTCCTTGAAGGGTGTCTCGGCCTAGGTTAGAAAAAGCACAAAGGGAGTGTTTTAATTTTTTTCAAGCTTAGTTTTGCATCATATATGATGGGAGAGTATGAGAGGAAGCTTAAAAAAATTTTAGAAAGCTTAGAAAGTGTGATGGAGGTATAGGTTCATATTGTAGCATAATGAAGCAACACATAGTTAGGTTCATTGAAATGAATGTGTGATGACTCCAATGAGTCTAAATGGAGTTAAGAGTCATAGATTAAAGGAGAGAATAGAGCTAAGATCATGTCTTCCTAAGGTTGCTTCATTAGGTGGCTTATGGAACTATAATTGAATCATATGAGCTATCTAGCTTTTCTAGTATATGTGTGACATTATAGTTTGTTCCAAGAGCATAACTAGATCCCATTTGATGTGTTTAAGCCAAAGGAATCCAGTCCCACCTCCTTGTGAGTGTTTGGCCGAGGGAGAGGAAGAATTTCCAAGAAAGAAAGTGTGTTCTTGCATACAAGGTAACTCTCTCTTATTTCCCTCATGCATCTTTGGATGTTTTCTTGTCTTTGAATGTGTGTATATGTTTAAGTCATGAAAGATGTTTCTAACATGTATTTATATGTCATAGTATCATGATACTTTGCTTATGCACTTGAATGATGTTTTTATGAACATGGATGGCTTGCTTGAGTTTGGTGAAGCCAAAAGTCCCTTAATTAGGATAAGGATGAGCTAAAAGTCCCTAACAATGGGTGAGACAAAACAAAAAATCTCTAAAAGAGTGAGATTTAGTCAAAACCCTTTGAGAAAATAGGTGAGGCAAGTTCAAAAACTTAAAGAGAATGGGTAAGGCTAAATCATTGTTTTGGCAAACCTATGAATATTATATGTGACTTCTTGAATGAAGAAAATGTTCTATATATGTTTATGAATTTTAAGATAGCTATGCATACATTTTTAGACTTGAATTTGCATCCATTATGTGTGCTTGAAAAGGAGAAGAGCTATTGAGATTCCTAGAATCTCATTCTTTCATCCCCATTACCTAACATGTTTAGGTGGACCAAGTGAGTAAGGAAATGGAAGCCACTAAGTTGGAAGATGAGAGAATGACAAGGAAATATATTATTTTACTCTTTTGTAGCTACTTTGTTATCACAAGATGTAATTCAATGATATATATGATATATAACCTTTTGAACATGTATGAATATATGGATATGTGATGTATATATGAGAATTGGAAGCAAATGAATGGAATGACATGCTTTTAACATTGAATGGCTAGAATTGCCTATGTATGTTTTTGTGTATATCATTAAGTGGAAGAGTGAGTTTATGAAATCTGGGTTTGTGGACCTTTAAGACATGTTTAATAGGCTATTTTGATGCTTTTCCATGTGCTCAAATGGCCTTAGAAAGACTAGAAGCTAATTTGGTTCCTTTTGACCCCTAATAAAGCTTGAAAAATGCAATTTTGGAAACCTATAGCACAAACTGAACAAATAGACAAATTTCCTCATAAAATTTGGCATGCATATAGATTTAATTTAGAAATTTTGGAAAAGATAAAGACCAGATTATTTGGAGTCATGTGGAATTAATTATGAATTTTCAAAGTGGTCAAATTTCTATTGTTCTGATATGGTTACTATTCGTATGATTAGTTTCTTTTCCTATGTCATTCAAGAGTCAAATGGTGTCTAATGCTTAAAAAATTTTACAAAAATAAATTAGATATGATAAAATTTCTATGGCCACTATGATCACCTCAATTGGATGTCTAAGCAGAGAGATATGAATTTTTGAAATTTGGAGTTAGTAATGGTAATGCAGCAGTACCTTTGGTATTGTTCCATCGATTTCTAGTCGCTAGACATTCTTGTTTTGGTCTTAACTTATTTTTATCATAAATTTAACATCTATATCTTTCCAAAATGATATAGTATACTTGATTTTTATTTTTTTAGATTTAGTTATAATTTTTCAAAGATGGCACCAGAAATCTAGCAGTAGGACCCGAGGCTGAACATGTGATTTTTGTGTTTCCATGCTACCAACTCGGGATTCTTATGTCATTTTGAGATGGTTTTGAGTTGAATGAATGTAATTTAATTGGAGAATGATATGAGTGAGTTGATATGGTCCACAGGACATGAAATGAAATTTTTATTCGCTACATAACATAAAATAACATAATATTTTAATTGAATTTTTTTTAGGAAAACTTGTTATACCAAGGGAAGGAAACTAAGATATGAATAAGGAAGGCTAGATAAATATGGTGTTATGGATAAGTGGCTATTGGAGCTCAAAATAAAAAATACGAATCTAGTGCAATGACTCAGGCCTTCTGTGCCACAACGAAGGTGCTTTCGGTAACCTATTATTCACACTTTCGTAATTCTCACTGCGGCTGATGCCTCACGGTGGCGAGCCTATGTGGCGCTATAGCGAGAAAGCCTCTTGAAACTCTCCAAGCTTGCCTCCTAATGCTCGCCGCAATGAGTTTGCTCTCTACTACTTTCCTGGGTGAAATTTTGGTCTTGCGCCGTGGCGAGGCATCTCACGTTGCGGTGTTCTTAGCTTTTGGAAAGATTTTAGTTGTGACTCAACTCCATTTTGCACCTAGACTCTCATTTTCATGCTCTCTAATCAATTCCCACTAGTCCTAGAAAATTCTAGGATCTTAATGGCTAACATACATAATCTTCTAGACCTCCCAAGGGGAAGGGAGGGGAAGGGAGGGGGGTTTTAATGATATCTTACTTGGTTCATTTGAAAGGGAGGGGAGGGGAGGGGAGGGGAGAGGTTTTAATGAAATCTTGTTTGGTTAAGGAGGGGAAGGGAGGGGAGGGGAGATAAAATTAAATGGACAATTATACATTTATGATATTAGAATTAATTTTTTTTTATTTTAAAGATATTTTTATAAAAAAGGATTTTCCTTGTTTTCTATTATAAAAAGTAATTTTTCTTGATTTCTATTCAAACAATATTTTTTATTTTCATAAAAAATTTCTTGAATCCTACTAAAAAAAATAAGATCTACATTATATTTTTAGTGAAAGTAAAAGTGGGTATATCAGGGGTAATTTAGTCAAATAAAATACAAATATTTCTCTCCCCTCCAAAAAGCCTTACTTTTGGAGGGGAGGGGAGGGGGTATTTTGTTTCCTCTCCCCTCCAATTTTTTTTATACCAAACAAGGGGAGGGGAGACAAAACCTTCCCTTCCCCTTCAAAACCCTTATACCAAACACTGGGTAAATGTCATAATTCACTAATCCTCATTGTCTAGGGGTCTTAGATTGAATTAGAGCAATCAAAATTTAATTTCATATCAACCAATTCCCCTCCCATGACAACAAAAGTGTTTCAACCACATGGTATATAGGGCTAAAGCTTAATGGTTACATAATACCAAGTCATTCAACAAGTATTAGTAAGATGCATTCACAATATTCATTTCTAAGGTAATTATATTACATAGCCAGTCCCTATAGTTGGCAATTCATGATGCAATGTGGCAAATACATAAAAAAAATTAGTATTCTCATTACACAAACCCAATCTGACAAGGTTTCCAAACCTATGTGCTACCAAACCATACAATAGGCTTCCATTAATTTCTCCTTACCACTAAAAGATCCAATCCCTGAAAATGTAGCCCATAACTGGGGTGAGATTTACAATCTCAGTAATAAAATGAAAATTCCATATATATGTACAGATTAATCATTATAATGCAATTATATAGAAAAACATACCGAAAGCATTAATATTATTAGCAAATGAACTAGTTAGATTATCAATAACTACTATCTCATACTAATAATCACCTACAATATGTTAATGGCCAATAACACCAAGAGAGGCCCATCCATAGTGCCAACTCCCAAATGAGTATAACCTGGGCTCAATGCATTCAAAGGTCTAATCACAACCCAGTACCCATCAAAGCACAATGCATGGGTGGCAGCTGCACCACAGCTCCACCATGAACACACACAAGGTCCAAACACAACAATTCAGATAGCTAACTATTCATTTAGTATTCAAAATCATACATGTACAACAAGTATCAGATTAAAATGAGCATATACATGAAATTAGGAAATTAACCTCGGTTACATCAATGAAGCCCAAGTATTCTTCCTCTAGCTACCATTATAATCCAAATGCACACCAAACTTAAAACAAGCATAGTCATCATCATTCAACTTTCATTAGCAAGGAATTTCCTATCCATTGATCAAGGTCATCAAGAATCTATTAAGAATTACTTACCCAAGCTTCCTAAGAGTGTATTGCACCAATTCAAGGTCAAAACATTAAAACTCACCATAGGTCACTATCCATATCTCCATTTTCATACATGTACAAGGCATATACCAGAAATCAACCTAAATGGTAAAATTTTAGCACAGACAACTCACAAAAAAGGTTGAAGGCGCTTACCCAATCCTTTCATGACTCCTAAAATTTGAATTTAAGTCATCAAGTCCAAAAATTATAGTATTTCACTTCCATCTCCTTGTATTTTTGCACTATAGTAGAACCCATTATAAAAATCAACCCTTGGGGCTATTTTGTAACAAAATAATTTGTAAGAAGAGAAGGAAAGGCTTACCCAATTGCTCCTTCTAATTTCTAGCTCTGCAATCTTGCAAGAAATCATCTAAAGGCCAGATTTTAGATTGAGAAAGAGATGAAAATCCCCCAAATAACAAAGTAATTAGACCAAAATATAGAGGAAGAAGAAAGGATTAAGTTCTATAGAACCTACCTTGATTGAATCTCCTTTTAAGAGTGCAAATTCGAGCCAAAATGCTAGAAAACCCAAGCCCCTCTTTAAAGGTGTGAAAATTCCTTATGTGCTTACCCAATCCTTTGATAACTTCCAAAATTAGAATTTAAGTCATCAAGCCTAGAAACTATAGTATTTCACTTCCATCTCCTTATATTTTCATATTATAGCAGAACCCATTATGAAAATAAACTATTGGGTCTATTTTCCAGCAAAATAATATATAAGAAGAGAAGGAAGGCTTACCCAATTGCTCTATCTAATCTTTAGCTCTACAATCTTGCAAGAAATCATCTAAAGGCCAGATTTCAAATTGAGAAAGAGATTAAAATCCCCCAAATGACAAAATAATTGGACCAAAATGTAGAGGAAGAAGAGAAAATCAAGTTCTATAGAACTTACCTTAGTTGAATCTCCTTTTAAGAGTGCAAATTTGAGCCAAAATGTTAGAAAACCAAAGCCCCTCTTCAAAGGTGTGAAAATTCTGTGTGTGTTCAGCAGCCAAGCTTATGTTTCAGCATAAGAATCATGAGTGGCAGCCTCCTCTTAGGGTTTTAGTACAAATGGGCTGGTCCCATGGGCCTATTATTCCAAGTGGGCTAATGCTTAACATGTTGAGCTATGATATATAGGTATAATTGGGTTCAAAAGTGGGTTGGACTTCCATAAGAATAAAATTAGGCTTCTAATAATGTTCTTAGCATACATAAATTACTCATGGCCCCAAATCATGCTTAAACCCAAAATTATTATTTTACTTCTCTCAAAACTATCCAATTAATAATTATTATGTTAAAATACTCAAATTTGTCATTTTTCTTAAAGACTCCTATCTCCTCATAAATTTTTCTTAAATCCCAATTAATAATTTCATAATCCCCAAATAATCACTGTTAATTATTTTCGGGGTGTTATAGTTTGCACAATTTTTGTACTCCTTCTTGCAACACTTTCCCTTGACTAATGGTGTTCATTGGCTCATTAGGCTCGAGAGACTCGCCCTGACCCAGCCTAATTGAGTCAAATTGGGCCGATCCAAAAATGTAAATGAGTAGAACTTTAAATAAAACTATATCATGTCAAACTGGGTTATGGACAAAATATGTTTTGCTCAACCTGACCCAATAATTACTTTTTTTAAGTTATTGATATCTTGCCATCTTATACTTCTTTTTATTCTTATTTCATCTAATTTTCTTTGCATACTGCAGTTTTCATTATTCACCTAAACCTTCCCTATTTTTTAATTATTTTCATGATTTACGTGCATGCTTACTGATATTTTTTTTATTAAATAATGAAAATACACATGTTCACCTAAGGTTAATTATATTAGTATAACTTATATTTTGATTGATAATACTAGGCTATTTTCTTATTAAAATTATTTTACTGATAAAAGCATCAGGGTTCTAGAAGCCCATTGTTTTGAAATATATGTTTATAACTTTACAAAAATATATTTTTATATTGCAAGTATCAATTCATAAAGAAAAAAAAAACTAGCCCGAGTGGCCTTAACCTAACATAAAATTGGGCTTATTCTGGTTGGGTTGGGTTACGAGCATAAAAACAAGCCCAATGTTTTAACCGGACCAGACATTGAACCTACTTAATATCTGACCCGGCCCTACTCATGAGTAGCCCTACCCTTGACCCTTCCCCAACACATCTATGGTGCGTTTACCGACACGGGAGCAAGAAGAACTTGGGAGCAATGCCACTATCTCTAACACCCTCCCCTTAGATCTCTCTCTCTCACACACACACATTTTACGTAGCATGTGGTTCAAAATTCAATAATTACTAACTAGCAGAGAAAAATTGGGCCCTTGGTGTTTTATACATAAATTAGGGGTCAAAATCAGAACTTAACACTTGACTCACTTTTTATTTTTAGTTTTCTCATATTACGTTTATTTTTGTGATAAGAAATTAATTTTTTTTTGTCTAAAAAATAAAAGTTTGCCCTGGAATAAACACAACAATTTTCAAATTAAAAAGGTCCTTCCATACAGGTTATATATTTCTTACAGATCTACTTTGAAGTCAAGCATAAGAGCATTACATATTTCTATCTAGTTAATTGAGATGAAAAAATTTGAAGTTGAAATATACATGATAAACATATATTTCTATCTATTTTATTCTCCTAAACATAGGCATTTTAATAATAAAATATGGCTTTAAGACTTTAATTAGATAAGATTTTGTTTTAGAAGCCATTTCTATATCTTAGGAAATTATTTACAAGATTTTAGAATTTTAATGCATAAAGTTCTTTAAATGATTTTGTGAATTTTTCTATTGAATTGTTCTTACTATTTGTGCAGATTTTTTTTATTGGGCAATGGGAATTTTAAGGATAGAACTTAATTTAGAAAATGATTGAAGCTTCATGAATGGATCAAGAGCTAAACAACATGTGAGAAGCTACGTGACTCATGAAGGGAAACAAAGCCATGCATGTAGGGGCAGCAGCTGAACAGAATTGGAAGCAACGTGGAGAAGAAGTGGTAGAATATGGGAATGAAGAATCATGAAGCAAGCAAGCTCGAGCTAGCTGGAGAAGGAGTAAAGCAATGCGTAAGAAGCATGCAGAAAACACGTTAGAAGCTAAGCTCACATGGAAGAAACATGAAGAAGCATGCAGAGGCTTACGTGGAAAATACATGGAGCTAGAAGCAGAACACAAATGAAATGAACTCGAGCTTGTGTGGAAAGAAGAGAGAAAGAGCTACGGGGTTGATGCAAAAGGAATGAAACACCAAGTTGAAGGCGAGCTAAGAATGAAAGGGAGGAGAAACACGATGGAACAGAAGCAGCCAACATGGAAAGAGCATCGAGTTGAAGGAGCTGGAGTTAAGTTAAGGGAAGAATGCAACTCCAGAACAGCAGCTCGTGTGAACAATAGCTAACATGAGAAGCTACGAGCTGAAGCTTGCATGAGCTGGGAGAACTAACTACGAGTTAAAGGAGAAGGCTGGAGCTTAATGATGAAAAAATGGAGGAGTTGCACGAAGTCGATGGAGTTGAAAACGAAGAAAAAGCTACGTCTTTAGCACGAGGGAGCTCTGGCTGAACGAGGAGAAGCAGCTGAGCACGTGGAGTTTAAAGGAAGCAAGTTGATTATTATATTCACAATGGGGGCCCACTCTCATACACACATCCATGCAGCTCCAAGTACAATACACACGAAAAGAAGAAGTAGGCACGTGATTTTTAATGAGGAAGGGAGTATACTACAATTCATTCATGCCTCTACAAGTCATTCACGTCTCTATATTTTCGCAAACCCTCACCTATATATATCCACAATTCAACATTCATTCAGGCGGCATTCCATCCATTCCAACCATTCGTCCATTCACACATTTATCCATCCTTCGTCCTCCATCCTCTTAACACCACTCCATCTCCCTTCCATCCATCTCCACCATCCCATGAAGTTCTAATCCATCTTGAGGCTAGCAAGGAAGAAGACTATGGAGAAACTTGAATCCATGGATGAACATAGAATTTTGGCTAAGAATTTCTTTATTTTCCTACACTTTTTCTCTTTCATATATTATCTTGGTTAAGTTGTATTTGATAGGGAATTTGTGTAATTGTAATTAGTGGCTGGTTAGACACTAATTAGGAAGTCTTTTTGTTGATTAATTGATCTGATTAGACATTGGTTAATTTCAATATTATCTAATTTCCCATGTGTGCTTCGAAGGTGTTCGATAAAATACATGAGTGAGATTATGTGTTTGAATGTTTAATTTGAGGATTCCTTAATGTTTAATTAGTTAATTAAATATTTAGGATGATTCAGAGGCTAATTAATCAGTTAATCAATCAAATTGAGTGTTCAAGATCTTAAAGACAAGAATTGACAATTTAATGCGGAGTTGAGGTTTCAATTCAACGTTAGATTGTTAATCTCTTGAATCTTAAGTGGTTATCTAAGATAATTTGTTATGAACACAATTAGGGACTCTTAGGCCAGAATTAATCATAATTGGATTAGGATAAGGATAGTGGATACCAAAGGACGAATCCAAAGCTAGTCACAAGCCCATCTTTCACCCATAATTCACCCAATTAGGTAGAATTTAGGAATTTTAATTCAATTTAGTTTTAGGTTAATTTAATTCAATCAAAACCCCCCTTAGTTTAGAAATTTTAGAGTCTTTTAACATTTAAAAAACTCAATTAGGCATTGAACTACAATTCCAAGGGAGATGACCTAGGTTGTGCTACTAGCTACATATTTTATCAATCTAGTTTTATTTTGAGGGTTGCGCGACAAGCCTCTCAATATACGTGATTCCTAGAAACAATTTCATAATACATTGAGTATTAGGTAAAAGATTTTCATATTAAAATTCTATATAGAGCATGTATAAGAGTTTATTGATGGGCTTTTGTAATTGTATAAAATTAAAAAAATGATTTTAAGACCCATTGTACAAAATGGCATCCCACTAAGTTCCATGGAATTCCTTATGATTTTTTTTAATAAAATTGGAGAACTTGATGTCATTGCCATCAAATTTTTCAAATTTATAGTATCTAGATTAAATACTTTTTGTTGTTAAAGATTTTACACAATTTCTTTTTCTAGCATTTAGCTCACAAAGTCCTTTTAAGTTAGCACTCTAAAAACTAGAAGAGGAAAACAATTTTCTCTCAATCTTTTATATTTATTTTATTTTATGTGTATTTCCTTATTTTTTTACTTTATTTGATATCCACTCTTTCTAATTTTTTTAAAAAGATTTTTCCTTTTATTTTATAACGTTTTTCAATTTTTGGCATCTACATTATTTTTAACTCTTCAATCTCTTTTCACCTATAGGTTTTATAAATTGCATTACTTACTGTTATTATAATCAATTCATCACTTGGTATTATATAATTTTTTTAAACTTATAATTCATAAAAAGTTAACCAGTAAGATGAATCATATAAAATTGGACTTATTTGAAAAATAAGCTCCCTTTTATACATGTTTTATATTGTGGTGTTACATAAGTAGTCGTGGTGGCACATGCCACAGTGTGCTATTAACATTTTTTATTTAATTCAATATATTATGTTTCATATAATATATATATATTGTAAAGTAATTATATATTTTTATTACAAAATTATATATTATGATTTACAATCTGAGCTTTCTTTGGAGAAAATTTCTTTCTCCCCATGTTGATGGGAAAAATAATCCTTGTCGTATATTGCATAAATTTAGAATTTTTTCAAAGCATATAAAACTTTATTGTCAAATAGAACTCCATTTTTGGCCTGCCAATCACACATTTGGTGAAGGAGAAAAATTGGGTGTAATTTTTATTATTTATTATAATTTTTTTAATGAAAATATGATATATAAATTTTTTTTACAACTTGTCACTTTATGGTTGAGCATTTTAAGATTTTTTTTATATGTTATATTTTTATTAGATAACTTGACAATAAACATCTAAAAAAATTTTATAGGTGATATTATTTTAATAAAAAGAAGAAAAATTTAAAGCAATTGGAAATTGCACTCATTTTCATTATAAGAATTGTGTTTGATGATTCCCTTTGTGGCAAGTAGAGATTTGAATGTGCCCTTGAGCTATTCATAGTAGTCTATAGTAGTGTCTACAACAAGAAAACTGTGGTTGGCATGGAAAGTGGTAACTCTAACTCTTGAATGAGCAAAGTGATAATAAGAGAGTGGGTAATCATTATTTGAGGGATCTCATGATATTTATAGATAAATTTTAAAATGTATTATGTTAGTTGTTTTTTATTGAATAAAGACAAGTGATGAGAAACATGACACAAGTCATGGGGTTATGCAAAGTTTGGCACAAATGGTGCATGGACATGTCTAGGTCATTGTCTAATTGATCAATTTCGACCTATGCTTAGCCCATTTAAAACCAAAACAATAAAAAATAAAAAATAAAAAAGAAAAGAAAAAAGCCAGGCCTGAGTTATTGGACAACTCTATTGGGCAGGTCAAGTGATAGCAAATTTAATGTGCAAAATTATATACCTGTTTTATAGATATATTGAAAAAAAATTATAGAAGAGCGTTAAAAATATTATTTATATTATAAATAATATAATTATATGAATATGTATGACTCTCAAAAAATGATTTTTTAGGATCATTTATCATGTTTAATGACACTATCTTGCAATTTTTTAAAAATTTATATTATATAATTATGTAAATAATTTTCTTATTTGTATTACTGTAACTCTCAAATTCCATGTAAATTTGCTTCAAATGAGAAACCCGGGGGAGGATCTTTTCAGCCGCAGATTTCGGGAGAGACGCAGGGAGTTTTTCTATTAATTAAGGAAGAAGGAGCCAAGAGGGAGGTTCTAGTTCTTTGGATTGGAGGAAGAAGAAACCTAGAAGAGAGGCTTGGCTATTGAGAGAAAAACAGTTGAGAAATAATGAGAGAGGAAAAGATCTGAGGCTGACAGAGAAAGGGTAAAGAGCAGAGACTTGTAGGAGTGAAATTGAGAAGGAATGAACGGCGGTGCAAATTGTCTGAGGAGCGAGGGATCATCGTGAGGGGTATTCTCCATTGTAATCAATCGACGTCAAAGGTAAACCCATCCCTTATTCTTGTAGTTCCTCTCCATTTCTGAAAATGTAGTTCTGTGAGCTTTAAATGGGTGGTTCTCTGTTGGTTTTCGGTTTGATGGTTTCCTCTGTCTTTATTCTTGTATGGTGATTCATGGGCTTAGAAATGCAAAGTGTTTTATCTTTACTCTAATTAACTTCGTGTTGATTGAACTGTGAGTTGGTTTCGTCTTCCTGATTCGGTTTTGCTTGAGTATGGTAATGAAATTATTTGATTAACTCTACTATTCAGTTATAGCTATCAAATATTGACAAGGGTAAGTTCATTGCTTGATTGCTGCTTTACTCGATGCTTTACTTGTTCTGTATCAGCTGTGGTTGGAGATTTGAGCTGTGCCATGTAATTTTTTGTATGGTTTGGTTTAAATTGAACCTAGGCATGCACTAATTTTGAGGGATATTACTTTGTAAAATGAATGTTAAATTTATATCGGCTAACTCTTGATATTTCCATTTTGGATATGAGACGTGGAATGAGCTGAGTTTGATGTTTGAGGGATATTATGTTCTGTGTTGCATGAAAGGGCATAAATTGATTTTGAAATTTTTGTTTAAGATCTTATTTCCATTTTTTTTTGGCTTTGTAACTCGAGTTGGTCTTGTTGATTACATTGGCTACTGCATTATTATGTACTATGTTGTGATCAAGTTCTTTCCTCATCATAAGTTCATTTGATTTTTGGCTTTTGTTTTATGGCTTTAATCTTTGGTCTTATTGGGATAAGTTTAGTCTTACACTGTCATATGAATTGGATTGTATTCACAGATCAAATTAGTTCTTATAAAGTGATAAATTATTTAAAGTCACTGCCTATGTGATATGATCTTGTGCACTTCTCTATCTTCCCATGGCTGGTGTTAAGAGTTTCAAATGTGTGCTTAGGAATCTATGATCAAGATGCTCTAACTATATGTGGGTAAGAGAATATATGTTTTAGATTTTCACTTCCTGGATTGAATGACATAAGCTTATGTGGATTTGGGAATTAAATCACGGAATTAGAGTTAAGTTCATGACCCTTTATGATTCTTTTATAAAAGGGAGCATTTGTTGTGGTTTTTGTTTACATTAGGGTTGTCTCTTAAGATTAAGTTTTACAACTGATGTTAACCATAGAATTTTAGTAATGTGCTTTGATCAGAATTTTAATTGATGATGGTTATTCATTTCGGTTTGCAAATTCACTTGAGCATTCTAGTTGATGATTGTTGATCCCAGTTTTCACCTTTGAGTTGTGTTTGAGTATCTGGAATACAAAGTAGGATGTAAAAAGGAAGCTTAAATGGATGGTTATCAATCTTTTGTCTAAATCTATGTTGTCCTCTTTAAATTTGCTTTAATTGGGAAATTGAGGTATCTCTTAAAAGTAATTTACTATTATAGTTACTGATTGTCTCTTGTTTTTGTTGCATCTAATTTGCATATTTTGAATAGGTTTACCAGAAGCTGAACAAGGATTAAAGAGAAGACCAAAGAGAAAACTTTACTGGTTAATCTTAGTTATGTCATCAGATGTTATGATAAAACATGTTTGGAAGAATGATTCATGATTGCACACAAACACGCACAATCACATATTATTGTTGTGTGCTAATAAATTCTTTATATTTAGTTTTTATTCAAAAAGTTCAAAATTTAGGTTCTTTAAAAAAAGTCAATTGAATTTCTTTTTCATAAGAATATTTCTTCAAATTCTCTTTTTAAAAATTACAAAAAGTTGGAAAAAAAGAAATCAAAATCAAGTTAGATTTTATGAAGATTTAAAAGGAAAAAAGATTTTCTTAAGATTTAAAAGGAAAAAAAATATTTGGAAAGTTTTTTTAAGTCTTGTCCCTAAAAATCAAGAAAAATAAAAAACAAAAAAATGATGTTTTAATGTTCAAAGTTAATCTCTAAGAAACAAAATGAATAAATAAATAAATAATAACAATAATAAACTTTTCAAATTCAAAGGTTATTTTAAGCAAACAAACTTGTTAAGAGTTTTATTCCACCAATAAATTGAAAAAAAAGTTAATTAATCAACTTCCTTTTTAATAGACTTAGGAATTTTCTCAAGTTGAAAAAAAAATAAAAAATGAAAAGAGTAAAGAAATGAAATCAATTCAATTTTGCACCCAAACCAATTTTAAAACCATTTTGTTTGCTAAAGACAAAAGTGATTTATGCTTTCTTTTACTTTTCACAAAATAAAAAATCACCAACTAACAAACATAATTTTTTTACTCAATCGAATTATATGGGTTTTAATCCCTTCTATAAAGTACATAGGCACTAAATTTTCATCTTAAGGTCAAGTTCGTCCATGTAAATAAACATTATTTTATTTTATTTTATTTTAAATTTCTTTCCTTTTCTTTACTTTTGCATGTAATTGTTAAAAAAATTAAAATAAAATTAATGTCATATTAATTTTGCATAATTAACTTAGAGTAATCGTTTTTAGGAATAGATGTTATGAGTTGTCTAATACTTTCCTAATGCATAATTGACTTCTAAATTCATTTTTGGTTTGTAAACAATTTTTCTTTCAATAAAATTTTTTCCAAAGTTTTATATTTTAAAATTAAAATTTTGATGGTAACTTTATATGATTTGGTTTTCATTTTTGAAAAATGGAAAATTTCTTTTTTTGGCATCATGTAGTCATGTTGCTGGTGTGACATTATTTTTTGGATAGTCATATCTCATAATATATAGCATAACTAAAGTGTACAAGATCCCCTTCAAAGTAGCATGCGTGTTGCATAATAGGTGAAGAAGGAAATGAAAAAAAAAAGAAGAAAAACTAAAATTAGGATAGCCTCTTTTTTTTTTTTGGTTTTGGGGGGGGGGGGGGTGTGCACCGTTACAAGGAAACCAAGTGCAAGTAAAGTAAACATGTAGTTTGTAAGTCCATATCAAATAGGCATATTTATAGAATTACAATTTTCATGAGAAATAAGTAGAAGAAAAAATATAGATAAAATACCTCTAACTATGTTGTTTTTGTGTAGAAAACTTTTCAGTAGATTCAGCTTTTAGGATTTGCAAATTAAGGACCTGATTGATTTTGTTCTATTTTTAATGTTTTTAAAACAGATATGTTTTAGAACAAATTTTGAAAACAAAAAATTTTAAAAATCTATTTGAATTATTATTCTGAAAAATTGTTATTATTTGCTTTTTCTTTGATTTTGTAGAATAAAAGTTAGCAAAACATCTAAAAGATGTTTTGATTTTTTTGTTTCTAAAAACACAATTCTATTTTTATGTTTTACAAAATACTTTATTAAAAACATATTATCAAACAATTTTTTTTTGTTTTTTTTGTTCTTAAAAGCAAAAAACCATTTTAAAATAGGAAATCAATCAGGCCCACCAGAAAACAATAGGAAAAAACTATCAATCAAAGGTTGTTTTTTGGTAGATATAATGATTACAATAATGGTCTCTTATTAGGGAATTCTATAGGAACCTTTTCAAATCTCAATTGATTCAATTGACCACTTCCATCAAGAGAGGTCAATTTATAGAACAAATATGTCATTTGAATATCTTCACTAACTAATTCAAACTTATCTAGCAAAAATGATTTTTAAAACAAGGACCACTTAGTATGATAGATTTTAAATTTATAATGCAAAAAGATATGTGATATCCTAATTCAACTTTATTTAAAATATCCCAATCATAATTCAAATTTCATCACTTTATGTACCTTAATTAGACCTAATATAATCTAAGATCCATCTGAGGCACATGATTCGTTAACTCATTTAAATGCATGGTATTAGTTAACGGATCTTTATTTCTTATTTGTTTTATAACTACTTGTCATTATATGATCATAGTACCGCTTTAATGGGCTTAAAAAGAATTTACAATTTGAAACCCAATGATAAAACTCTTCAATTAAATTACCTTGTGAACTTGCCTAAAAAACAAGATATAAATTCAACATCTCAAGGTGGAAGTAGTAATCAATGACTATTTAGCATTTTTGCACTCTTCTATGATATGCCTCATTTAAAAAGCATGATGATGTATTGTAACGCTGACTTTTTAAGAGTTAACATATCCTACGAAGTTTAAATCTATATAACTAACATCCTTCAAACTGTTAGTTCTCCTACATGTGATAAGCATGAAATTTAATATACCTTAAATGTACTTCATAACAATCATTGTAGCCTTTTAAGTCAATGATCCAAGCCTGAATGGCTTTGGAATCTATCCAATATTCCTCTATAACACCCCGGAATTAATTATAGGTATTAATTGTGGATTTGAGCTAATTATGAAAAATTATTATGAGAATAATTAAGCAAGCTATGAAGAATAAAAATTTATAGAGAAATAAATTCTTAATGTGGATTCAAGATTCAATTGGGTTAGAAATTTAATCTAGGCCGACAAATTAATTTAGACAAGTCAAGGATAAAGATTTGCAAAGACCCAACTTTATCTAGAAGTGCTTAGCCCAAGGGAACCTACTTAACATTGGCCTAATGTAATTCTTAAAAACCTAAACTCAGAAAAATGGGCCCAAGTGAATCATAGACCCTTAAGTCAGCCCAAAACTTCAATAAACTCTTCAACTTGTGGCCCAATAAGATTACATCAGAACCCAAGTGGATTTTGTCCCTTTGGGTCAGCCCAAACCCATCTTAAACCCTAAATTCACTTCAGCTTTCCCCTCATTTGCAGAACACACAAGAAATTCAAGAGCAAATTCGGAGGTCTTAGGAGGAGGCTAGGGTTCTCTGCATAATTTCATTTTGTCCCACTTCTAGAGCAAGATTCAGCTAAGATAACCTTCATGAAACTTAATTATCTTTTCTTCTTCTTCAATTTGGCCTAATTGATTTTTCGTTTGAAGTATTTTCACCTTACGCCCAAATTTGAAATGTGTTGTTTGGTGCTTTCATGGTAGATTTTCAGAGGTTAAGACTAGGAGGATTGTTAGGTAAGTGTTTCCTTCCCATTTTGAGGCATTTTCTACTAGTTTGAACCCCTATGTTGACTTATAATATGAGTTTGATTTTTGTGTGAATTTATCCAAAAATTTAAGTGGTGTTTTGTGGTTTCTGGGTAGGTGAAGCTAAAGTTTAAATTTGGGACTCCTTGGTGGCTAGATAAGTGTTCTCTAAATAGTCATTAGTAGTGAAAATTTTTGGGTATCAAATTTTGCTACTATAGATGATAATTGAGAGTAACAATTTTCTGATTTTGTGATCACAGGGTGAATTGGCACTATTGTTAGCCTTCAAAGATTGTCCACAAAATGAGGTAACTAGGGTTAATCTAATTCCTTATATATGTTCAATTTAATCAATTATCTACTACACATATATGATTTTGAATGTTAAATGGATGATTGACTATCTAAATTGTTGTGTTTGGACCTTGTGTGAGTCCATAATGGAGCTATGGTGTGGCTGCCACTCATACATCATGTTTTGATCAAGCATTGGGTTATGATCAGACATCTAAATGAACTGAGCCTAGGTTGTGCTCAATGGGGAAGTGATACCATGGATACACCTTTCTCGGTATTATTGGCCTTTAACATGTTATATATGATTGCTAGTATGGTATAATAGTCATTGATAACTTAACTATTGCATTTGCTAATATGATTGATGTTTCTTATACTTACCTGATTAAAATGTACATATGTTAGTTAAATTGATTCATATGAATGGAATTTGTCTCTGGTTATTGAGATTTGCATCTCACCCTATTCTATGGGTTAACTATTTTAGGTGAAGGATCTTAAGATAAAGATAAGGGAAAGCAAGTGGATGAATATCCATGAGCTGAGACCATGTGTGGAATTCTATACTTAGATTGATTTGGTTTAGAGTAGATGTTAATTTTTATACCTCATTTTGTATAGCATCATCAAATAATCATATTGCCAAGTATATGTGTTTTGTGTTTTAGTAGACTATGATGGGAGCTAGGCCTTGTACAATTTGGAATATGATGTTTGTATCTAAGGATGACCTGATATGAGTTATTATTAGTGTAAAATTATTACTTAATCACCTGAGATCTTGATTGTTCCATGCAATAAACGTTTATCCCAATTAGCATTGTATGATAGCCCAACTGGAATATGTATATATCCATATGAATGGTGTGCTAGAGACCTTGGTTACAAATTACTGTCATAATATGATCTTATGCTTATATGTATATTGGTAATCAATTATCGTGAATTCCCTTTGAACCTTTGATTAGTGCGAGTAGAACTTAGGGTATTTGGGAGCCATGAGGCATAGAGAAATCATGAATGATGGTTAGGGAGGCCTTAAAGCTCACATAGAGTGATGGGTTTTTGGTTAGGGAGCCTAAAAATGAGAGTATGGAACCAGAGGGGATAGAAGCCATGCCAAAACTACTTAAGTCATGGCAAAGGGAGTTCTAGAGGCTAGTAGTGCCACAGTGCAATTCGAGAAAATAGGTGGGATGGGATCCAGAGAGTAACTTCACCATGGTATGAGTGGGACTCGCAGTAATGAGAATCGAAGAAAGAAAAGTTTGGGTTCTAGTAGCTCATCTCGTTGCGGCACGAGAATGGTTCGCCACGATGTGAATTGAGAGATTTTGAATAGTAAGGTCCAGAGGGTAGTTTTGCCGCGGTGCAATAGGCTTGATTCGCGGCTTAAGATTTTCATTTTCGATCTTGAGTTCCAGTAGCCACTTACATTGCAATGCAAGTTCCCAAACTTGGTTTTTAAGTTATAATAACCAACTTAACGGCGGCGGGAAAGGTTCAAGTTGCGACCTAAGTCCCCCAAAGTCTTAATTTTGCTTAAAATCCTTAGATTTTACTATGTAATGTTATGTAATGACTTGTGGACAATGATAAGAAGGCTTTGTGATTATAGAGTTAGTGGTACAATGAAGCAAAGATTTATTTGATGACTTAAATCACTTGTAGGCTTAATTTGCTTGGTTTTTTTGATAATAATTCCTAATAATATTAAAGTTTAAATTTTCTCACTATTTTACCTAGATAGTTATTTGTACTAACATTAGACCTTGATTTACAGTCATTAATCACATAATTAAGCTTAATTACTATAATTAGAAGTTAGAGTTGTTACATTTGGTATCAGGTCAATAGGTTAGGAAATTGAGTTAGAATTTGAACTTTGTGATTAGAAAACTTGGTAATTATGATGCATGCATTTAGGAATAAGAGTATTATGGTCTGGTGATACTTCTCATATCTACATGTACATGCCATGGATGAAGTTGTGCCTGAAATTGCTTGGAGATAGTAGCTTATGGAGAGGTCTCTTATGGTGCTAATGTTATTGTTAGGTATAATGGCTACACAATGTGAGACTGCTAAGATGTTAAGAGAAATGCAAGAGGACATAGCTGCAATGGCTAACTGCATGAGAGAACAAGCTGAGGCCCATGAGGCTACAGTAAGGATAATGAATGATTGGCTTCAAGAGCAAGCCAAGGCTCATGTAGCCATTATTCAAGTGTTACAACAATTGCATGAGACCATGAATAAGTAGAATTAAGAGGTATCGGTGGGAAATTGGGTTGGTGTTGGTCAAAACCTTGGTGCGGGGCATCAATGGGAGAATGATGATATCTCAATTATGTTGGCCAAGTTCTGAAAGGCTGATCCTCCATTGTTCATAGGGGAGTTGGACATCAAGAAGGTTGAGAGGTGGCTAATGCAACTATAAAAGATCTTTAAAGTCATGACTTGCCCACTGAGCAAAAGGCAAAATTGGCCATCTATAAGTTGGAAGGTGAGGCGAAGCATTGGTGACAAAGTACCTCTAGGTTGCTAACTTCAAGAGGGATACCCTTGACTTGAAAGAGTTTCAAAACTGCCTTTGAGGGCAAGTATTTTTCACCATCAGTAAAGGCTGACAAGGAAGATGAACTCAACTTCCTTAAGCAAGGAGAAATGAATGTGGATCAGTATGTAGCAAAATTCATCCAATTATCCCATTTCTCCTTATACCTAAAACAGTTTGATGATGAACTATGAAAGGCCGACAAGTTTGAGAGAGGCCTCAAGCATGAGTTGAAGGACAAGATTACACCCTTATAGATCTATAACTTTGATGAATTAGTAGAGAAATGTAGAGTGACTAAAAGAGCCTTTATGGAAAGTGAGGCAAAAAAAAAAAAAAGACCATGGAGGGCAAGTGCGATCGAGGCATGGAGCCCTTCAAGGGTGGAAGTAAGAAGGGGCCAGTAGTGGTAGCAGCTCTTGGGATATGAGACCACTTCCAAGAAATGATCCTCAAAGAAAAAGTATGGGATCCCCTAAGGGCACGACTAGGTCCTATTAGCTTGCTAATATGGGAAGAGCCATGGTAATGGGCCATTCCTGATATGTTATAACTGTGGCAAGCCTGGACACTATGCACAGACTTGCATAGTGTTAAGAGAATTAGCCTCATGTATTAAACCATCTACACAAGGATGGGTGTTTTCACTTATGCAATAAGAGGCTAGTAGTCCCTAGTCTAATCTGAAGACCTTATTTGTCCATAACCATGTTGTAAATGCATTATTTGATTTGGGTGCGACTCACTCGTTCATCTCATATGACTGTGTAAGCGTTTGGGTCTTAAAACTAGCCTGTTGCCATTTGAATTACTTGTGTTCATCCTTACTATACATTCTATGATTACATCTTATGTGTGCTTAAATTGTATCGTACAATTAGATAGTCATTGTACTGCTCTTGACTTGATTTGCATTCTTTTGTGTGATTTTGATGTAATCATTGGTATGGACTGATTGTCAGCTAATAATGTGATACTTGATTGTAATCATAAAATTGTTTCTTTACCTGCTAATATACTTGAAACTTGTCCTATGATTGAACTTATGAGTCTGCTGCCTAAGTTGGGAGGTACCTTGTGCATGATTGCTAAGGGTTCCTAGTGTTCTTTTCATTGCATGTTGAGATTGATGATGGGTTAGAAGATATACCTCTTATTAAGGAATTCGCAAAAATTTTTCCTAAAAAATTTAGTGGACTACCTCCAGAGAGAGAGTTAGAGTTCTCTATTGATTTGGTACCAAGTATAGGTCTGATCTCTAAGGCCCCATATAGAATGGCACCCGCAAAGTTGGTTAAATTGAAGAGTCAATTAGAGAAGTTATTTGAGAAAGGGTTCATTAGGCTAAGTGTGTCTCTGTTAGGAGTATCGGTGTTGTTTGTCAAGAAAAAGGATGATAGCCTTAGACTTTATATTGACTATAGGTAATTGAATCAAGTGACCATAAAAAACAAATACCTTTTACCTAAGATTGATGATTTGCTTGACCAATTAGTTAGAGTGTCAGTCTTTTCAAATATTGATCTTAGATTTAGATACCACTAACTTAGAGTCAAGACTAAGAATATACTAAAAATATCCTTTAAGACTCGATATGGTCATTGAGTTCTTAATCATGCCTTTTAGGTTAACCAATGCCTCTGTTATCTTTATAGAATACATGAATAGGATTTTTAGGCCTTATTTTGACTAATTTGTGGTAGTGTTCATTGATGATATCATTATCTACTCTAAGAGTAATGAAGAGTATCTTAGGATTGTTCTTCAAACCTTGAGGGAGCATAAGTTGTATACCAAACTGAGCAAATGTGAATTTTAGTTACGATAGGTCAAGTTCCTAGGTCATGTGATATCGGAGCAAGAAGTAGTGGTAGATCCTTGCAAGGTGGAAGCGATGTTAAATTGGGAGAGACCTAAAACAGTGACCAAAATTCGTAATTTTTTAGGTCTAGCCGACTATTATAGGAGGTTCATTAAAGGATTTTCACAACTAGCCATACCCTTGACCAAATTGACTAGAAAGGACTAATCATTTGTGTGGGATGGCAAGTGTGAGAATGTCTTCTAAGAACTTAAGGATAGGTTGACCACCACACCTGTGTTAGTGATACCTGACCCTAAAGAGGCCTTCACGATCTATAGTGACGTATCCAAGAAAGGATTAAAGTGTGTTTTAATGCAATAAGGTAGAGTGATAGCTTATACTTCTAGGCAAGTTAGGCCCTATGAGAAAAATTATCCTACCTATAACTTAGAACTAGTAACTATAGTTTTTGCCCTTAAGATTTGGAGGCATTATCTCTATAGTGCACAATTTAAAGTGTATAGTGACCACAAGAGTTTGAAATATTTATTTGACTAAAAGGAGTTGAACATGAGGCAAAGAAGATGGATAGAATTTCTTAAGGACTATAAATTCTCCTTAAAGTATCATCCAAGGAAGAAGAATGTTGTCACTGATGCTTTAAGTAGGAAATCTATTCATATGGCAATAATGATACTTAGGGAACAAAAGTTAATTGAGGAGTTAAAGATTTGAACTTATCTATTTTGGTACATTCTAGTAGCTTACTTTTAAGGGACTTGAGGATAGAAAATGACTTTTGGAAGAGAATTAGAGAGGCCCAAGAGTTAGATGAACATTTGAGAAGGATTAAAGAACAATTTGGAAGTGGAAAGGTCAAGGCCTTTGACCTGTTGGAGGATGGTTTAATGAGGTACCAGGATAGAGTGTGCATACTTAGGGATGAAGAAGTGAGAAACATAGTACTATCTAAAGCTCATAAGAGTAGGTACATCATTTATCTAGGCATCCTTAAGATGCATAAAGATCTTAAGAAGAGTTTTTGGT
The DNA here is from genome assembly GCA_026724425.1 of Erythrophleum ivorense. NCBI lineage: Eukaryota > Viridiplantae > Streptophyta > Magnoliopsida > Fabales > Fabaceae > Erythrophleum > Erythrophleum ivorense. Next base: position 268,953 of record JAIUCV010000792.1, on the reverse strand, counting down.
GGCATAGGATGAAATCAGACATAGCTAAGTTTATTGCTAAATGTCTAGTTTGTTAGAGGGATAAGATTGGATACTAAAAACCCGAAGGCTTGTTACACCCTTTAGAGATTCCAAAATAGAAATGGGATAGTATATTCATAGATTTTATGATGGGTTTGGCTAGGACATCCTCATGTTACGATGCCATTTGGGTGATTATGGATAGGCTGACAAAATCTGCCCACTTTTTACCTATTAGAGCCACTTGGCCTCTAGATAGACTAGCATAATTGTATGTCCATAAGATTGTGAGATTACATGGTATCCCTAATAACATTGTGTCAAATAGAGACCTGAGATTCACATTGAAATTTTAGTAATTTTTACAAGAAGCTTTAGGCACTAGTCTTAACTTTGATACTACCTATCATCCTCAGTCAGATGGACAGACTGAGAGAACCATTTAGACTCTTAAGGACATGCTTAAAGCTAGTGTGCTTAAATTAAAGGGGAACTGTAACACCCCAATATTAATTAATGATAATCATGATTAACTAGGGATTAATATGGGTTTAATTAGGAAATTACTTAAGAGAGGTGGGCATTAATTTGGGTTTTATGGTTAATTTAATTATGCTTTAAGGTAAGCGTAGAAGCCTAATCTTAGCTTTAGGGAGATCTAACTCTATTTCTTAGAAGTTTAATATTTATTTGTGCAGACTCACATGTTAATGGACTTGTTAGCTTGGCCCAACTCTCATATATGACTTATGTAACCTTATAATTTATAGCCCAACAAGCATATGACTGAACCCACTTGGATTTTAGGCCATTGGGTCAGCTCATAACCTATCTAAACCCTAATTTTACTTTAGCCTTCCCTTCCATTTTGTAGAAAATACAAAAAGCAAAAGGGAATTTTAGAGGTCTAAAGGGGAGGCTAAGGTTAGCATCAAAATTCCATCATTTCCCACTCCTAGGGCAAGATTTAGCCAAGGTAACTTATATATAACTTAATCCTCTCTTCTTCCTCTTCAATTTGAACTGATTGGTTTCTCATTTGACACATTTTTATCTTCCACCAAAAATTGAAACTTATTGTTTGGTGTTTCCATGGTGAATTTTTAGAGGTTGAGATTAAAGGTGTTGCTAGGTAAGTATAAACTTCTCATTTTGATACATTTTCTGCTAGTTTAGGACCCGCATAGTTGATTTATAGTATGGGTATTGATTTTGTGTGAATTTACCTAGAATTTGAAGTGATATTTTAGAGTTATTGGTGTGAGAACAATCAAATCCGAAATTGTAGACTTGTAGTGGTTGGGTAAATGTCCTCTAGGCAGCTATTAGTATTTTAATTCTTTGGGTACCTAATTACTACTATAAATTAATGAATAGGAATGGTAATGGTCTGATTTTGTGTTCATAGGCTGAGTAGCATTGTTATTAGCTTTCAAGGAATTGTCTACAAGTGAGATAATAGGGATTAATGTTAAATTCCATGCATATATCTACTTCAATTTTATATCTGCTGCACATGTATGATTTTAAATGCTAAATGAATGGTTGACTATTTGATATATTGTGATTGGACCTTATGAGTCCATGGTAGAGTTGTAGTGCAGCTACCACCCATGCATTGTGCTTCGATCGAGCATCTGGTTATGATCAGACCCTTATATACACTGATCCCAAGTTGTGCTCATTAGGGAGTTGGTGTCATAAACGGGCCTCTCATACTATTAATGGCCTTTAATATGTGGAAATATAATTGTTAGTATAAGATAATAATCACTGATAGTCTAATTGTTTCATTTATTGATATGATTGGTATATTTTTTCGGATGCTTATATGATTTCATACACATATGTTAATTAAATTGGAATATATGAATGGAATTTGTTTTCAGTTATTGAGATTTGCATCTCACCTCGTTTGATAGGCTAACTATTTCGGGTGAAGGTCCTTCAGGTAAGGATAAAAGGAAGCAAGTGGATGAATATCCATAAGCTAAGACCATGTGTGGGATGGATCTAATTTAGGATAGATGCTAAGTTTTGTTATTCTTTTGTATAGCATCATCATCATGTAATCATATTGCCAAGTGTTAGTATTTTATGTTTTTGTTAACCTATAATGTATTTAATAGAGAGTTAGGCCTTATACAAATCTGATATATGGTGTATGTACTTATTTATATCTGATATGAAACTTCCTTAATATGAATGTATAACTTGACTCTTGAGAGCATGCTTTTATATCTCCATGAATGACAATATTAGTTGCTTATGGATCTTGCTACTGTTAATACTTCATGAATTTACTGATGCATGATAGTTTGATGAGTAGGAATCGACCCCTAAGTCTTGAATTAGTAATGATAGGTATGTTGGGTGAACCAGGTAGATAAAAGCTATTAGAACTTCACAAATTAAAGTAGAGTGGTCTTAGAGTGTAACAAGAGGGAGAATTAGAGTGTATGGGATAAAACTTAGGGAGAAATGGTGCAAAAGATGGTCACGCCGCTACCAAAATGGGCTGAGTCACAACCAAGTGTCAGGCAGAGGCAAGGAACGCCGCAACGCGAGTTGTGTCACTACAGTGGAAAAATAAAAAGTTGCTTAGGGAGGGTAACAAAGAGTAACCTCTCCATAGCACAGGTCGAAGAATTAGGTGATGAGTGTTCCAGTAGCTAGTTTCACCGCGGTGCAAATCAAGAAATTTGCTACAATGGGTTCCAGGGTGTTTTTTCACTATGGTGAGATTTACGAAAATGTGAGAAGTTGAACTCGAGAGCAACTTCGCTATGGTACAAAAATCTTAGGCCACGATGCAAGATGTGAAACTTGGTTTTTAAGTTTCAATAACCAACTTAGCCGCGGTGAAAAAGGTCTAAGCCGTGGCGAAGGTTCCTAAAGTCTTATTTTTCACTTAAAGACCTTGAGATTTGCTATGATAATATTGTTCAATGACTTGGGAATATTTATAAGAGGTTTTTATAAGTTGAAATCAGTAGCAAGATGAATCAAAGGTCTTAAATGATAATTATGATCACTTGTGGATTTGATTAGTTATGATTGCTTAGCTAATGATTCTAATGATATCACGGTTCAAATTTTCTCACTTTCTCTTATTTTAATTAATTATAATGACTTTAGACCTTGATTTGTGATTACTAATCATGCTATTAAGCCTAATCACGGTAATTAAGAATTAGAGTCATTATAAGAATTAGGATGTGTACTTATCTTTAATCGAGTTTGCCTATAATAATAGTTACTATTTCAGTATCTAGATGACACCATTTGAGGCACTTTATGGGAAGAAGTGCATATCACCTTTGTGTTGGGTAGAGTTTAGTGAGAAGAGTCTCTTAGATCTGGACAGAGTGGACTAAACCACTTGTCAAATAAGACTCATTAGAAAGAAGTTGATAGTTGTCTAGAGTAAGCAAAAGAGCTATGCTGATAAAGGAAGGAGACCCCTAGAATTTGAGATAGGAGACAATGTGTTTCTTAAGGTTACTTCGATGACGAGCATAGGACAGTTTATTAAGTTAAGAAAGCTCAGTCCTCGATACCTTAGTCCTTTTCAAATCCTTGAGCAGATAGGACCCATGGCCTATAGAGTTGCTTTGCCCCTAAATTTGGCTCAATTGCATGATATATTCCACGTATCCCAATTGAAAAAGTATCACTGGACTCTTCACATGTCATTGAGCATGAGAGTGTGCATCTATAAGATAATTTATCTTATTTGGTTAAGTCAGAAAAGATAGTGGACTCAAAAGTCAAACAGCTACATAATAAGAACATCTTCGTGGTAAAGGTGGTATGGAAGGGATTTACTCCGAATAAAGCAACTTGGGAGATGGAGGAAGCTATGAGGAAGGATTATCCAACACTATTTAAGTAAGGCATGTCTAATTTTGAGGGCAAAATTCCTAAAAGGCAGAGAGAACATAACACCTTGGAATTAATTAAAGGTATTAATTATGAATTTGGGCTAATTACAAAAAAATATTATGAGAATAACTAGGCAAGTTATAAGAATAGAAATTTATAGAGAAATAAATTTTTAACATGGATTCAAGATTCAATTGAGTTAGAAATTTAATCTAGGCCTACAAATTAATTTAGACAAGTCAAGGATAAAGATTTCCAGAGACCCAACTTCATCTATAAGTGCTTAAACCAAGGGAGCCCACTTAACATTGGCCTAATATAATTCTCAGAAACCCAAACTCAAAAAAATGGGCCTAAGTGAGTCATGGACCCTCAAGTTAGCCCAAAACTTTAATTAGCTCTTCAACTTGTGGCCCAATAAGCTTACATTAGAACTCAAATGGATTTTGTGCCTTTAGATCAACCTAAACCCATCTTGAACCCTAAATTCACTTCAGCTTTACACCCCACTCTGCAAAACACATGACATTTAAGAGGGAATTCAAAGGTCTTAGGAGGAGGTTAGGGTTCTCTATATAATTTCATCTTCTCCCACTTTTAAAGCAAGATTCAGCCAAGGTAACTTTCATGAAACTTAATGGTCTCTTCTTTCTCTTTAATTTGGCCTGATTAATTTTTTGTTTGGAGTATTTTCACCTTACACCTAAATCTAAAAAGTATTGTTTGGTACTTTCATGGTAGATTTTCAGAGGTTGAGATTCGGAGGATTGTTCAGTAAGTGTTTCCTTCCTATTTTAAGGTATTTTCTACTAGTTTGAGACTTCTATAACTAACTAATGATATGAGTTTGATTTTTATGCAAATTTACCCAAAAATTTGAGTGGTATTTTGTGGTTTCTAGGTGAAGTTCAAGTCCGAATTTAGGACTCCTTGGTGGCTGAGTAAGTGTTCTCTAAGTAATTATTAGTAGTTTAACTCTTTAAGTATCCAGTTTCGTATTATAGATGATAATTGAGAGTAGTAATTGTCTAATTTTGTGATCATAGGGTTGATTGGCACTATTGTTAGCCTTCAAAAAGTGTTCACAAAGTGAGATAACCGGGGTAATTCTAATTCGTTGCATATGTTCAATTTAATCTATTATCTATTACATATGTATGATTTTGAATACTAAATGAATGATTGGCTATTTAAATTGTTATATTTGGACCTTGTATGAGTTCATGGTGGAGCTGTGGTACAGCGGCCACCAATGCATTATGTTTCAATTGGACACCGAGTTATGATCAAATCCCTGAATGCACTAAGCCTAAGTTATGCTCAATAGGGACATGACATCGTGGATGAGTCTTTCCCAGTGTTATTGTTCTTTAACATGTTATATGTAATTGCTAGTATAGGATAGTAGTTATTGGTAGTTCAACTATTACATTTGCTAATATGATTGATGTTTCTAATGCTTATCTAATTAAAATGTACATATGTTAGTTAAATTGGTTTATATAAATGGAATTTACCTCTGGTTATTGAGATTTGCATCTCACCCTATTTTATAGGCTAACTATTTTAGGTGAAAGATCTTCAACTAAGGATAAGGGAAAGCAAGTAGATGAACATCCATAAGCTGAAACCATGTGTGGAATTCTACACTTGGATTAATTTGGTTTAGAGTATATGCTAGTTTTTGTATCTCATTTTGTATAGCATCATCATGTAATCATATTCTCAAGTGTAGGTGTTTTATGTTTTAGTAGACTATGATGTAACTAATAGGGAGCTAGCCCTTGTACAATTTGGAATTTGATGTTTGTATCTAAGGATGATCTGATATGAATTGTTATTAATGTAAAATTATTACTTAATCACCTGAGATCTTGATTGTGCCATGCAATGAACATTTATCCCAATTAGCATTATATTATAGCTCAACTAGAATATGTATATGTCCATATGAATGGTGTGCTAGAGACTTTGGTTACAAATTGTTGTCATAATATGATCTTGTGCTTATATGTATGTTGGTAATCAATTATCATGAATTCCCCTTGAACCTTTGATTAGCGCGAGTAGAACTTGGGGTATTTGGGAGCCATGAGACATAGAGAAATCATGAATGATAGTTAGGGAGGCCTTAAAGCTCACTTAGAATGATGGGTTTATGGTTAGGGAGCCTAAAAATGAGAGTAAAACTAGAGGGGATAGAAGCCGTGGCCAAGAGAGTTTCAGAGGCCAGTAGTGCAGTTCAAGAAAATAGGTGGGATAGGTTCCAAAGAGTAACCTCGTCACAGCGAGAATCAAAGAAGGAAAAGTTTAGGTTCTAGTAGCTCATCTCATCACGATGCAAGAATGGTCCACCGCTGTATGAATATGGAGATTTGGAACAATAAGGTCTAGAAGGTAGTTTCGCCATGGTGCGAAAGGTCTGAGTCGTGGCTTAAGATTCATCTTTTCAATCCTATGTTCTAATAGCCACTTATGTTACAGCATGGACATACTTAGTCATAGCGCAAGTTCACACACTTGGTTTTTAAGTTCCAGTAATCAATTTAGCTGCAGTAGGGAAGGTTCAAGTCGTGACCTAAGTCCTCTAAACTCTTAGTTTTGCTGAGAAATCTTGGATTTCACTATGATAATGTTATGTAATAACTTGTAGACAATGATAAGAGGGTTTTGTGACTATAGAGTCAATGGTAGAATGAATCAAATATTTATTTGATGACTTAAATCACTTGTAGGCTTAATTTGTTTGGTTCTTTGATTAATAATTTCTAATAATATTGAGGTTTAAATTTCCTCACTATTTTACCTAGATAGCTATTTGTACTAACATTAGACCTTGATTAGTAGTTATTAATCACACAATTAAGCTTAATTACTATAATTAGAAGTTAGGGTTATTATGCCTTCAGTACAAATTATGTCAAGTCGTGTGCATGTCTGGATAGACATTAAGCATTTAGCTACTATAATAGAAAAAACCTCTATCTCTTCTCTTTCAAGATCATATTTGGGACATAGAAACAAACTAAATTTATTTATTCTCAAAATGAGTGTCATATTTGGTGAACAACCTTTCATTAAAAAAAAAAGGTTCAAGTACTCAATTAATATAGGATTCTTATGATAGTTCAAAATATTTTGAGATTTATCTCTTTTGTAGATTCTTATATTTATAACATAGGATACTTCACTCGCATCTTTCATGCCATAGTTCTTAAACAATAATTGTTTTACCTCATGGAATAGCCCTAAAGTCACTAGATATAAATAATATGTCATCCAAATAAGTGACTTTACTCCTACTAACCTTGTAATATAAACATTGCTCCATGATGTTTCTTAATGAAACTCAAAAATGTGATCACATCATGGTTCTTCAAGTACCACTATTATAATGCTTGGTTAAGTATGAAAATGGACTTCTTAATATTTCATACTAATTATCCTTGGCATTTGTGATCACCTTAGGTTATTACATTTATATCTCTTCCTCATGATCACAATTGAAGAAGGTCACTTCCACATTTACCTATTGTTATTCCAAGTCAAAATGGGCAATTAAAAGTCATGAAGATATAAAAGGAATTCTTCTTTAATATAAAAGAGGATGTCTTTATGTAGTTAATTCTCTCCTTTGAAGTTAAACCTTTGGCAACCAATATTGCTTTGTGGTGTTTAATGTTGCCTAATGAATTCCTTTTGGTTTTAAAGACTTATTTATAACCAATTGCCTTGCCCCTATTAAGTAATTATACAAGATCCTAGACATTTTTGTTTGCCATAGATTCCATCTTATTTATCATAGCATCATGTTATAATATGTAATTTATACCACTAATTATTTGTAAAAATATTATGGGATCATTCTTAATATTTATGTTCTAGTTAAATTCTATAAGGTACATTATATTGTCAATTGGAATTGCTAATTTTCTAACCCTAATTGGTCTTCTTAATTTAACTTGTTTTAAAGGTTGGAGTAGCTCAATATGAGTATCCTCTACCACTGGTTAAGGTGCTTCTTCTACATAATAAGGTGCCTCATCATAAATAGGACCTTTAAAATGAAGATACTCTTAATTTCTAATATGATCAATTGGTATTTTAGGAACTTCATTATATTTTACATTCATCCCAACATGATAGGTGCCATATAGAACTAATGTTTCTCCATAACTAGTAGAGGTGATTTGCTTTATATAATCATCCTCATTTATTAAGTCATGTGGTCAATGACTTCCACTAATTATGTTATTTTTAAGAAATTTGACATTTCTAGACTCAACAAAAATCATTGATATGAATGATAGTATAGCTTGCATCTCTTAGACTTCTCTATATAACCAATAAAATATGTAGTGATAGTCTTAAGGTTTAACTTCCTTTCATGTGGGTTATACACTCTTACCTCTATTACACAACCCCTTACATGTGTATGATTCAAATTGAGTTTCCAACCTTTCCATATCTCAAAAAGTATCTTAGATACAATCTTCATTAGAACTTTATTCAAAATATACACCACTGTCTTGAGTGCTTGTCCATCATGTGTATATATCTGTCAAAATATTCATATCTTCTATTTGACTTTACTATATTAATCTGTTTACTAGATAATTTATCTACTTTTACTTTATACACCTTAAAGGCACCAAGTGCCTATATGAGAAGTCATCAATAAAGGGAATGAAATATTTTGACCATTAAAACATTAAGATAATTGGTATTAGTATGTATAAATCTCTAACAACTTAAAAATTCTTTTAGCTTCTTTAAGTGGCATATTGGTTTGCTTACCTTTTAATATAGTCCATACATGAATCAAAGTCAATAAGGTTTAGGGATTCAAGAATCTCAATCTTTATAAAGGGACTCTCTTAATGGAGATATTTCTCAATCTCCTATGTCACACACTAGGAGAATTAGAACACATTAGAGATAAAAGTATATCTTTTTTTCCTCCAATTAAGCCTTTCTTTTAGGGCAATCATTATTTTATATTCCTTTTCTTTTATGGCCTCTCTTCTTGGAGCAAGTAACTAAATGAACCTTATGTAGGACCTTACCACCTTAAAAATGAGTTTCTTGTTTTCTTGTACACACATGTCCAATAAGACATTTATTGTCCATTTTTCTTTATGTGCATTTATAAGAAATCTATAATGGCCCATATTGATAAGGTAGTTAATTGATAATCATTTGCACCAAAAGTAAAACTAAAGATCTCCATCTTATAAGACTTGAGCTCTACAGTTATATTTCACATTTGTGTTATGTTCTTTTGCACACCCTTGGTACCATTTTAGTTTATAGAGAACTAACTTACAATTACTGTACTAGCTAGTGATGTAACATCTTCATTTTTGGCTAGGTAATAATAATAAATAGTAATAATTATTTAAATAAAATATGAAGATTAGCTCTCAAAATAGAATTTGCAAAGGAACAGTTGACTACCTTAAGGACAACAGTTGACTAGTACAAATTAAAGTTAACTCTAAATGTGGAAAAGATTGATAGGCAACTAGTCCAAATGCAGAAGAGAAAAATAAAAAGCTTAAAAGGACCTCAAGAGAATTTTGAAGATAATTTTAAAATAAATAAAGACCCTTATAAATAATAAAAGACTAGAGGCACATCAAGGACATTTTAAGACTTTACAAGAATAGTGGGATCATCAAAACAAATGAAAATAAAAGTGTGAATATAATTAGTTAAAAAGTTCATGGGTAAAACTCCAATTTTAATGGGACCAAATTACAATTTTTCTAGGGATCAAAACATGATTTTAACCAAAGGAAAACTCAAATAAAAATATGTCCCTAAAATCTAGATTCAGTCAAATGAAATTTGAAGAATTAATTGAGAAAGATACATAAGGGAGGAGAGAAAGAAAATATCCAAAAGGAAGGAAAGAGGCTTCTAAAGAAAGTCACCTAGTCTCTACCTTTTATAAATACCCTAAACTCTTCTTCACCCACCCAAAGAAAACACACACACCATATGTAGGTCTTTCCTCCTGCACCCTAAGACATTAACATACAAACTACTAAAAGAGTGAAAGCTCTAAAGGAAGGAAGAAGTGGGAAAGAATAAAACCTTTGGGCTTTTAAATAAGAGAAAGTGAGAAAAATATAAGGAAGGAATGCAGTGGGAAAGGAAGTGAAAAGAAAGAGAATTTGTGACTAAAAGAGGAAGTTTAAATTTAAGAAAACACCCTTGTCTTTACATATAGGAATAGGCATGTTCATCCCACTCTTCTTCTCCATCATCCTCTTCCCTATCTCTTCATCATTATTTTCTCTTACTACACTCTCTTCATAGGACAAGGGAAACCATTGCATTTTCATGCATAATTTTCATGGTATATGGTTATATTCCATACATATTTAATGTCCCTTGATGATTGTTAAAGAAAGGAATAAGAAAAGATATGAAAGAGAGCTATTAAAGGAAGAAACATAAAATAGAGCATGGTCATCCAATTGAGAGTAGCAATCGACTATCATGATCTTTCTCCAAAATAAGTGATTATTTAACTATCTAGTTAACTACTTACTCAAAATCAATCAATTGTTTGACCAACATTAGTCAACTAGCCATAGTATCAGTTTACTAGCCAACGGATGCTCGAATTTGGTCATTTTGTAATAGATTAGTTGATTGTCCTATGGCTATTACCTAACCAGTATGCATAAAATAGCCATCTGTTTGACTAGTCCTTGCATTTTTCCCTATGAGATTAAAAAGAATGTTGTTTTGAGGATTTATAGGTGTAGATATTCCCTTCTTGATTTCCTATCGAACCCTAATGCTATAATTATAGTAGTTGTTCACTAAAATCCCTTGAGCATGGAGTATTTCATTATTTATGACCCTATGTATAGAGGGTGATACCATGAATCATTCTCATGCATAAGATGGCCTAAGCTTTGGAGACCTTGACATGGATCTATATTGAATACAAATCCTAGACCATAAAAGACATCTAAGACACTAAAAGACAAGATAAACAAGGAAAGGGTTCCATTAGAAATCATATAGGCAACCTATGCTTGCAAATACCTTGCTTCTTATTCCTTATATTAATCTATAACTTCTTTTATTTATCTTACTATGATCCTATGGCACGTTGCATTTACAGTTAAGCATTCTCAGTATTTATTTACATGGATGGGCTCAGCATATGTATGTTACATGACAACATTAGTCACTGTTGCGTCACATGGCATGTTTCATATTATATGATTTTATGATTGGCAAGAGAAAGGAAATAATGATAAAGGCAACCAAGGCAAGGCAAATAGCAGGAAATAGGGTTTTTAAGGAATATAATTCTGATAAGAAGTAATCTTTGAAGATAGGATTCTATGAATTCTTAATTTTACAATAAGTCTCCAAAAGACAAAATTCTTAAGGGATAAAATTCTGAGAGATGGTTTTCATCAATAGAGACAAAATTTCTATCTATAGAAAAGGAAGTATATGATCATTTAAAATGTTGAGAGTTAAAGTTCCTCATAGGTTTTGGTCATATTCTCCTAAAGGCAAGGTTATAAAAGAGGGTCACTAAAGGTTGGGAGACCTTTATGTGGCTTCATGTTTAGGTTTCAGGTTAAAATTTATGGATCCACTTTAAGGAATTTCCTAGTTATATTTATTCTTGTTCATTAAGGTGATGACTCTAGTGATCATAATTGCTAAGAAGTATAGTCTTTTTCCTTAACGGTGCTAAAAATCTAGGTTTTATACCCAGTAGTATGAAAACTCAAGCTTGTACAAGTGGTATGAGACACTTGATATGTGGCTTGTGAAAGTGTTTTCTTTATAATCAACACTTTCAATGTAGGATTATCTACGCCTCCTTAGATAGGTATTCACGGCATGTACTTATTATAGTACTGAGTAGGCTCTATAAATGAAATGATAAGACATGCTAGTATGTATCAAGTTAAGGGATACACAGATATAAAGAATTGAGCTTGTTATGATCAAAGCTAACTTAATATTGCTTAAGAGATGCTTTTTGAAAGATCTAGCTAGGGATATATGTGTTGTTATATTGCATATTTGCACGCAATTATGTGTGATATTGACCATACATGATCTATGATACTTAAATATGATAAATTCAACATGTTATTATTATGATTAATATTATCTAAACATGATTCGAGATGAATATACACATATGGGAATATGTTCTTTATGCCTATATGTTTACATCCTCATATATGAATGTTATCCTATCTGCATTTGGTTTATTATGCCATGTATGTTATTATTATATGCCTCTGATAAGGGAATACAAAAGAAAAGGCTTTCTACACATATGGCAATTGGATCATTACTCGTTTTCTAAAAATTAACTATGTTCTTACTAAAAATGTAAATTCCCACTACAGTTGGTTTTTGCTAATTTGGAGGTAATAACAAATTAGAGTGCCAAAGTAAACTAGATATCCAGTAAGAAAGACCAAGCATCATGAAGACAAGAGGATCTCATCTATCTTACTAGATGATTATAATGATTAAGAGACAGTTACCTAGATGTTTAAAATAGTTATACATTAATATTATTCATGTTACTCAATACTTTAAACTTTTAGAAAATATTAAAGATATGGAATTAGTTATTTAATGCAAGGGTAATTAAATATGTATGTGACTTGTTTTAGAATTTATACTATTCAAAAAAATAAGAATTTTAATGTTTAAAATTTGGCTACTCTATAAAGGAATAGGTAATGTAGAAACCTGGAAGTCAAAGAGTTATAAGTGACTTATTTGATAACTTCTAAATTCTATTTATAACTTATAAAAAGTCTTTGACCTTCTCACATTTGGATATGGACCCAAGATAACTACCCCTTAAATGAGATTTTATAAACATTATACTAAGGCAATCAAATTGCTTCCAATGCTTATGCATGAAAATCTCAACTACTATGCTACTATTTATGGATATAAAAGGCTTTTCTTATCATAAAGCATAGTCAAGGTCATCTTGAATGAAGGAGGATTGGCTTCTTCTAAACTTTACAATTGTTCCTGATCAAAACAATCTTTTAGTTTAGTAATTAAAAGAGATGATAATGTTGAAAATTTTAAAATTTAACTTTAATTATACTTACACTATCATTATATGAGGTACTCAATTATCATATTTCATAAATATATGCTCATCAATGCAGGGCATACTAAACATAAAATATCATATCACTAAAATCTCTATGTAGGTAAAAACATTAACATAGCAGATATTTATATATCATTTATGATAAAACTAGAATGCATTCATGTTCCCTAATATCTACGAGCATCTTAGAAAACCTAAAGTGATTTCTATTCCATCCTAATCAAATACATAGCCATAACCATCTATTTATAGCCAAAGACATGCTATAACTACATACCTAATTATAATGATGCCTTTAGATATCTAAACCAAGAACATTTATTCATAGTTATATAAAAATATTGTAGCTACTCTTTAATTGAATATATTGATCACAAGATATCTATGTTCACTATGTACATTGAAACATATATATCCACTTATGTGACTTCATGAGAATTATAAAATTATTTAACTAATGAAATTATATGTTATTAATTAATTAAAATTTGCCTATTAGGTCCATCCCCATGTGCCAAAATTGCTCAAAATAATTTTTCATAATTTAGGCACAATTACATGGAACTGTGACGATCCTAATTTATAATCATTATAATTAAGGTTAAATACGTGATTAATAACCATAATCCAGGGTTACATGTTATTAAGACTAATTACATTATGAAAATATGGAGAAATTTGAACCTTAATTTTATTAGAGCCATCAACCATATAATTACAAACACTTACGTACATCAGGAGAAAACAAACGTTCATTTATGAGCCTTAATTCTATTACCTATCATTTTCAATTCACAAGAACCTTCTATTAATGTTTCTAAGTTATCCCTTGAGATTACCATATGAAAAACCAAGATTTTCTAGTCACTATAAGGGTTTTAGGATATTCACCGTGGCCAATTTACCCTTAGCCGCGGCCAATTCTTCTCGGCTTCACCCCTCGTATTGTTACTATTGCCGCGGCTAGTTGGACCTTTACCGCGACCAACCTACATGGCGCCACAGCGAAGAAGCCTCTTGGAACCTACCTCGCTCGTCTCTCGATATTGGCCATAGCCAATACCTATTTTCGCCGCGGCCAATTCTTCTCTAGAATGCTTGGCTCATTTTCACAAAAGTTTGCCGCGGCCAATTCCTTACTTCGCCGCAACGAATCTCCCTCTAGACGACTCCTAGTTTAGCCTCTCACATTTTGCTGCGGCCAATTCCACATTCGCCATTGCTAATTGTTCTCTAGTGCTCTCCTTAGGCAACTTCGCCACTATTGGCCGTGGCTAACAATATTTTGGCCGCAGCCAAATGCCTTCTGATCCTACTACTCTCAAGACCTTGCTTCATACTCTCCACTCTCTATCTAGGGACTCTCTAGGGCCACTCTTCCACTTGTTATGAGATTCTAATAGCATTTTATCTACTGAACCGCGACCAACCTACATGGCGCCACAGCGAAGAAGCCTCTTGGAACCTACCTCGCTCGTCTCTCGATATTGGCTGCAGCCAATACCTATTTTCGCCGCGGCCAATTCCTCTCTGGAATGCTTGGCTCATTTTCACAAAAGTTCGCTGCGGCCAATTCCTTACTTCTTCGCAACGAATCTCCCTCTAGACGACTCCTAGTTTAGCCTCTCACATTTTGCTGTGGCCAATTCCACATTCGCCGTTACTAATTGCTCTCTAGTACTCTCCTTAGGCAACTTCGCCACTATTGGCCGTGGCTAACAATATTTTGGCCGTGGTCAAATGCCTTCTGATCCTACTATTCTCAAGACCTTACTTCATACTCTCCACTCTCTATCTAGGGACTCTCTAGGGCCACTCTCCCACTTGTTATGAGGTTCTAATAGCATTTTATCTACTGAATTCCCTAGCCATTAGATCATTACCCATCCCACAATTAAAGATGGATTCTCCTACTCATTCTTTGGTCTTATATCAACAGATTTACAAATTTTTCATAATGGTCATTCAATCATACTTACATTGGGTATTTCATGCATCAATAGTTCAAGTCTACAATCAATATGATAGGATTACATTACTCAAATAGTCAATTATATCATAGATTCATAAGCCCAAAATAAGTGTCAAAGTTCATACATCCATCAACAGCTAATATGAAGCCTATTTCTCAATGGTTACATTCTATGTTAACAAAATACAACTCCTACACTTGGCAATACAGATACATGATGATACTATACAAAGGTTAACAAAAATTAGTATCTACTCTATTCTACTCAGACCGAGTGTAGCTCCCCACACTAGGCCTTAACTCATGAATGTTTATCTACTTGCTTACCCTTATCCTTACCTGAAGAACCTTCACCTGAAATATTTAATCCCATAAAATGGAGTGAGATATGAATTTCAGTAACCAAGGCAATTCCATCATATATTCCAGTTTAATTAGCATACATGCATAGTTTCACATAAGTATCAGAAAAATGCCAGTCATATCAGTAAATGAAATAATTAGACT
The DNA here is from genome assembly GCA_026724425.1 of Erythrophleum ivorense. NCBI lineage: Eukaryota > Viridiplantae > Streptophyta > Magnoliopsida > Fabales > Fabaceae > Erythrophleum > Erythrophleum ivorense. Next base: position 253,450 of record JAIUCV010000792.1, on the reverse strand, counting down.
ATCATGATTACTATCCCATACTAGCAATCATATTTTCACATGTTAAAGGTCATTAACACCGAGAGAGGCCCGTCCACGGCACCTACTCCCCATTGAGCACAACCAGGGCTCAATGCATCTGGGGTTTGATTATAACCCAGTGCTCGATCGAAGCACATACACGGGTGGCAGCCGCACCACAGCTCCACCATGGACTCACAAGGTCCAATCATAATATAATGACAACCAACTAATTCATTCAACATTTCAAATCATTCATGTACAGCAAAATATGAAATTAAAATAGATATATGCATGGAATTAATATAAACCTGTTACCTCACTTGTAGACAATTGCAACAGCCACCAATGGTACAAAATCTCCCTATAATGATAGCATCAGAGAATTACTACTCTAATTCATCATTAACATTTGCAACAAGTACTCAAAGAATTTAAAATGCTAATGACTACCTAGGGATCACTTACCCAACCACTACAAGTCCCAAATTCGGATTGAAGTATCCTTTCCCAGAAACCTCAATATTTCACCCAAAATCCTAAGTAAATTCGTACAAAATTAATACCCATATTATAAATCAGCTATAAGGGTCTCAAACTAGCAAAAAAAGCATCAAAATAAAGGGTTTATACTTACCTAATGTCAGCCTTAACCTCAACCTAAGAATTTCACCAAGAAAATCCCAAACAATCACATTTCAGATTTTGGGTTTGGTGAAAATACTCCAAATGAAAAACTAATCAGACCAAATTAAAGACAAAGAGAAAGGGATTAAGTTATATAATTATTATCTTGGCTGATTTCGAGCTTAGAAGTGGGAAAATGTGAAAGTATGCTAAGAACCCTAACCTCTCCTTTGGACCTCTGATTTTCTCCTTTGTGTTTCAGAAAAATGGGATAGTGGCTAAAGTGTTTATGGTTTAAGTTGGGTTAAGTTGGGTCAAATATAGGTCATGGGCTGCTCCAAGGATCCAACTCTTAATGGTTTTCAAATTTTTGCTTTGTTGGACTAACTCTTATGTATTGAGTTACTGAAATTCAATTGGACCAAACCAAATTTGGAAGACTCATTTGATTTGGGTCTACTCAAAGATTATTGGGCCAATTACATGGGCTTATGCAAGTTGGGTCTTGGGTCTTAGGTCTCTGATTCATTAAATTGCATTGGGCCATCACTAGATGCTACCTCTTGGGCCAAGCCTCACAATAAAAAGGTTAGTCTGCACCTACAATTATTGAGCCTCAATTAGTCTTAACCTTGGCCTACTTAATTTAATTTGGGCCTAGATAAAGTTTCTATTCTAATTAAATCTTAAACCCATATTAATAATTTATCTCTCTAAAATCTCCATTTACTTAACTTGCCTAATTATCCCATATTAATTATTCCTAATTAATCTAATTCATGATTAACACCTTAATTAATTCTTAGGGTGTTACAGGAACCATAATGATTTTTGTTTGTATTTTTACAAAATTCTCAATGTGCCAAAATTAGAATTGATATTTTAAATCCATATGTGATCTCTATATTCATAAGAACAAACTAAAAATGTATGTATACAATTATAGAGGATGTTGAAACTATTCCTTAATTGATACATATTAATGTCAAAATATCTAATTTTATTATGTGCATTTAAATAGACATATATGCACCAAGTAGTTTTGTCCTTATGAGAGTTTACTTGATTAATTAATTAAGTAAACTACATATGATTAACTAATTAAAAATCCTCCCTTTATAATTATTCTATAAATGTGCTAAAAAAATTTGTCTAAAAATTATTCTCTATAATGTAGACAAAATTGAACATCTCGATAATAATTTTTGCAAAGTCCCAAATGCACTAAAATTATTTAAAATATGTTTTTCCAAAATTTAGTCAAATTAAATAGTACTAAATAATAATTTTACAAAATTTTTAATGTGTCAAAATTGTCTAAAATAATTATTTTTTCAAAATTTAGACAAATTAATTAGTACCTTACTTCTTCCATGAAACTTAGGGTTCTCTCTTTTTTTTAAAAAAAAATGCTTCCAACAAAAGTACAGCTTTTCCTTATGCAAATTTTACAATTGGAATTAATTAATTGCATTTTAATAAGAAAAATCCCAATTCTTCTAGTTTTTTATACTCGATTAGTAGGAAAAAATAATCAAAGTTAAGCTCTAATGTCACATGTAAGTCTATACCAAGTAGACATACATATAAAATTACAATTTTCATGAGAAATAAGTGGAAGCAACAAAACATATAAAATACCTTTAGCTGGACTGTTTATTTTGTATAGAAACCTTTTTAATAGATTTGACTTTTAGGATTTGCAAACTAAGACACTAGAAAATAATAGAAAAGACTATCATATTTTTTTGGCAGATATAGTGATTAGAGTGATGGTCCTTTATAAGGGAAATCACTCTTTGTTGAAAACTCTCTCAAATTTCAATTGATTTAAATAACCACTCTTTGATAAAAAAGGGTTAATTTATAGAACAAATATGTCAACTAAATATTCCCACTAATTGATTGAAACTCATTTAGCAAAACTAATTTTAAAATAAAGACCATTTATTAGAATAGATCTTAAATTTAAAATACAAAGAGATATGTGATATCCTCCTTCAATTTTATTTAAAATATCTTAATGCACTAACCAGATATGGAATATCTTAATTTATTTTTAATTTAAAATATCTCAATATATTATTGAAATTTAAAATAATATTATCCCATTTAGTCCAAATATGATTTCTCAAATAATATGTTCATTAGCAAATTAAATATATACGACAAAAAATCATAGCAACAAGTCCTTTAAATAAACAAGTTTTATCTTCCATATATTACTTATAACATGTCTTTAGCTTTATGGGATATTAAACTTTATGAATAAATTTTAAATGTTTATTCGACTTGTAACTCAAACACTTGTTAATCTTATAATATATATATATATATATATATATATATAATTCAAGATAACAAATTATGATTCAAATTTTATCACTTTACATACCTTAATTTTCATACATTCAAATGATATGGAATATCTTAATTTAAAATATTTCAATATATCATTAAAATTTAAAATAATATTCTATCAATTATTATATTTTAAAGAGTGATTATTTTGATATAATATTTTTATAATAAAATTTGTAAAGATAAAAAGATTAATTTGTTAAAAACATTTTTTTATGGGATTAAAAACATGCGTCGAGTACGTTCTAATTTTTGTCACATAAATAAATAAGCATTTTCTCATAATTGTTCATTATACTAACTAATTACAGCCATGTAATTTGATTGCATCTCATATAGGCAATGCGTCTTGTATTCTTATTTCCAGTCTCGTGTTCTTTATATCTCATTAATTAATTAATCCCGCGAAGGCGTGTTATGTTGTGCTAAATAATACTAATGAATCACAATAATAATTTTATATGATATGAACTTTACATTTCATAGAAAATTTCGTACAAGTTGATGCTCCAACTAAAAATTGCATAAAGATATACTTGCTTTAAAGGAATTTTTGCTAACAAACTTGAAATAGTAAAGAGCAGTTTCTAACTTTTCTGCTTAACAACAATTTAGTTTTAATTTTTCTCCTTTAACAACCTAGATTTAATTCTTCAAGGGAACAGTTTAGAAGAAAACTTTTAAATCTATTAGGTTGATAGAAAGAACCTTTAAAACTATATGGAGAGAAAATCATTTATACAGAATTTGAGAATACTCTAATGATAATTTAAAAAAATAGAGAAAAATGCACATACGCTTCTTGTACTTTGATTTTTTTTTTTTTGCATATAGACATGCCCCTAATCCTCTGCTATATTATACCTATGCAATAAGAGAGAGAATGTATGGCGTAAACAAGTAGAAGTGTATACAAGATATATTTCTTTCTCTTTCTATCTATTTCCTTTATGTTTCTCTAACTAGCTACTATACATTTACTGATTAAATACTAAATATAAGGAATCCACGGGCAACAAATACAATATATTTTGAAATCCATATAATAAATCCTTATACTTCGATATGTTACTGACCCTTTGATCCGGTTTGGTATGACAAGAAAAAATATGAAGAAAAGGAAAATTTTTGTATAATATCTATTTTTTTATAATTATTATTTTACATTATTTATTAATTATTATTTAAAAAATAAAAATAAAAATATTAAAATTATTTTTTATTATAATTTTTTGCACATTAAACGAGCTTTTCCATCTATTTTCTGCTGTGTGAAAAGACAAGCAACAGTGATTGCTCAATGTTTTTAAGTTTGTATTTTTTTCACCCACTTTCCGACGTGTCAAATATATTTTATAAATAATATAACAATCAAAAGAATATTGACCGGATAAAATAGATTAGAAAGCAAAGGAAAGAGCGGAGGACACGAATCTCCTCTTCTTGGAAGTGCACAAAACACGCAAAGCTAAAGAAATCTTGAAAATTCAATCCTTTGTGTTCATTTGTGGACGTTGGAATGAATCATCAACTTCTACGAGAAAACTGAAATTGACCAGAAATGACAGCGAGCGGAAAACGAGAAGGAAAGGTTGCATTCAAGGATTTATATTATATAAAATTTTTTAAAAATTTTTAAAAATTAAAATTATTTTTAAAAATTATTATTACCATTAAATTTTAAAAAATTTATGATCAAAATTTTTTTAACATTTAATAATAAATTTTTTAAAATTTCATAATAATAATAGTTATAATTTTAATTTTTTTAATTTTTTATTATAAATTTTATATAATATAAATCTGTGAACGTAATTTTTCCAAACGAAAATGTCCCGTACCGCAGTGCATTTAATAATTCATAGACTAGAAACTTCAAGTAGCAATTGTTGTTGTTTATTTAGAATTGGTGGGTTTCTCGAAGAAGAGGCGAAATATTAGAGAAAGGAAGTATTCATTTTCTGTGCTCTCCGTCTGCTTTTTAATTTTTTTGGGGGGTCAAAATCCATTTTTAATTTTTTTAGTATTATTTATAAATTATTAATTATATTTGATTTGTAAGAATGTAAGAAAAAAAAACTTAAAATATTTAGTGATCACATGTTATGTGTCTTTACACACATGTACAAAAGAGATTATTGATAAATATTTAACGAAAGATGAATGAAAGAGTCTACTTCTAAATATGCTAAAGTACATGAATTTATTATCTAAATTTCAAAGTATATCTGACTGTTCTAACTTTAATTAGTTTTTATCAAATTTTTTTAAAGGGAGAAGCTACTTTTTTTTTTAAATGCATTTATTTTAAGGTTTTGTACTAGTTGGCCCAGCTTCTTAAAAAAAAAAGATTATTTTTTAGTGGCAACAATGCGGTTTTTCATTGTAACAAAGAAGCAAAAAAACTAGAGCTTTTCTCAGAAGCAGAAGTAGACAATTTTTTTAAGGCAAAAATATTCTCACTCAAAATTATTAATTATTATGTTACCCTTTACCTTTTTTATTTATAGTGTTATCTTTTTACCCATTTTTATTTTTTTCTTATCGTATACTTATTTTGATATATTTTTATATTTATATTTACATTTTATGTATTGTATATATAATTAAAATGTTTTATATATTTATTGCAATTTTATTTTTTATATTTTAATTAAATGAAAAATTAGAAAATTAAAGTGAATCATAATGAATATTTAAAATTATTTATCAATTAAAATAATATTAATTATAAAATTAACTCTATACATTTTATTTTTAGTAATCAAAAGTATTTTTTTAAGAGATTTATCAATAAAAAAATAATAATAACGCTTATCAAATGATTTTATCATAGACAAATTATTTATTTTTCATAATATTTTTATAATATTTTATTTAAAAAATAAAAATGCAACAATGCTTTGAAACCAATAATTTATATATTTCTTTTCTTAATTGTTGTCTTAATGGATAAATAGCGCCAAACCAAATCTGGTTCGTATGAAGTTACAGCTACATCTGGTGCAATTGCAGAGAAATAAATAAAAAGCAAAATAATAGCTGTAAAGAAAGGAACTAATTTCTATAAACACCCTCATCTCTATGAATCATTCTTTCCAATCATACCACTGTATGATTGCTGTCCGCGTGAAATCCAAATGCCAAAACAGCATTCAAAGCCCGAAAGCACTCGCGAAATTTCCCACGAGTTGTCTGCCCTTCCATTAAAATAATTAAAATGATGTGGACTGACTGAAAATTCAAGCACACAATATAAAAAGAAGCAATATTGCATTTTCTACCACACTCTCAACAAGAAGTAATTTCAAGATGCACCAAGGAGGAGTGTGTTCCACCATATGCGCAGAGCTGTGGAGAATTCTATGAAGTATGAAATTAGCTTAGAATAACAATTTAAAGAAGATGATTATACACACTAATTCAAAAACTGCATTATTATTGATTTAAAATGATTGTGATAGTATTCATCTTTGTTATAATTTGGTGATAGAAATATAAAGTTTATTTTACCGCAACAAGTGATTAGTTCATATAAAACACTTTTATCATGAGACAAATCAGTATATCAATTGGTTGGCAAGATATAATCATAATATCTCTTTTGGAGTTTAGGAAATGGCGCAACCTCTTCAGGTGTGGGGCAATTTTTCTTTGAAGATATCTAAGGTGTTTTCTTTTGGTGTTTTACAGTAGCTTAATTGATTTTTTTTTCCTCTCTTTAGGGTTTGGCCCTCCTAACTACTCCAAAAAAAAAAAAGATGCATCAAGGAAAAAAAAACATATATGAATCATCAAGACCAACAAAAAATAAATTTAAGATCCAATTGCGTGGATCAAAATATTTTAAGTAATTAAAATGTATTATGCTTTAAAAATGAAATAACTTATCTAACCACTATATTAAAATATGAATTACATAGTATGGCCCCTTCTATATATAGAAATTTTTATGCGCCTAATTTTTATGAATACTCACAAATAGTTTTCTCATATTCATCCTGAGAGGCTGTCACCATGTAGCATGTAGCATGAAACTCCATATATCATGCCCTGCATATAAAAGATAATCATTAATGATATCAGTTTAATTTGATTCAAAATAAACAGAAAATAAAGCCTCATCAATCAGAATCCCATTAATCTGACGGTTGAACCCAAATGAACAAGGATCAAAAAGAGAGTTGAGAATATATACTGCTGAAACTCTATATTGATGAGAGTAGTAGATGCATTGGCAATAGTCCCGAACGCCTTCTCCGACAGAACTATGGTGGTGCCACCTGCCGAGGGCGGCGACACCACAGAGACGGCGTAATCAACAATCTTAACCTGAATGCTCTGTTCTGGAATGCAAGTCCTAGGTTGTTCTGCACTTATGCACCTCACCACATACTGCCTTCCACATGCTGCCCCATTATCCCATATTCCATCTCCGGCCGCCGCAAATAGATTGCTCGACGGGAACTGCGTGGCTTCACCGCCATAACATGCAGTGGCTATGCCAGATTTAGATATTCACACCAAGTTAATCATGTATAGATATGTGGACAATATTAAAGATTGTGTAATATATTTAAATGTTTATTCAGAAGTGATATAAATGATTGAAGGTGCTTACGTAAATATGGAGGGGAGTATTGAGCAGCAGTACCAACGTCAGCGAAGGAGGGGAAGGAAAGACGTGAAAGTAGAACAAACAGGAATAGCGATAAGTGAAGAGTTTGAGTTCTTGACATCGTCGTATATGTGATAGCAGGAGAGAAGCCGGAGAATAGGAAGCTTTATCTTACTATGATCATTTTGCATATGGGCATGTACTCAAAAGTCTCAACTCAAGTCAACGTTTTCTTCTTCGAATGAATGTTGAATGGTCCCCTCAATGAGTACGAACACCACGCGGTTTCACCTAGCCCACCTTCAAATTATTTAGGTGCAGTGGCTCAAGGATTTCAATACTTGCCTCTTCTACATTCAATCATTGTAGCAAATTGCAAAAAGTGTCAGCACCACTAACAACCGTCTCTACTAGTCATGGTGTTAGTGACACTTTCTTTGAATATTAATATTAAATGAGTCTTGATATCCGTAAATTCAATCTCGACCCCTTTCTTTATAAACGTACTATCAAAATTTAGTGCCTCTTCGTTAATATATATATATATATATATAATGTAATCTTAGTTAACTCCAGGTTTATTTAGAAAGAATTGTCAGTGCCGCCCGAAGTACTCAATTTCAATTGAACGACATCCGCCAACATATTTTGACTATTTGCTGTTTTTCAACTGATAAACAAAGACTTACTAGAACAAGAATCCTAAAGACACAAAACAGAAGAACTCGAAGCTTGAATAAATAATGATTTGATGCACAACTTGGTCAACAAAATAAACACGATGAAAGCCAGTGTGGCTGTCATTCAACCTGGGAACCAGCCTAAGATGTGTATTTTGGTCTATCTTGCCAGGACATATACATAGCGGACATATAAAATAGAAATCACTTCCACAACTTCCGCAATGACATATTTTTCTCAGTTTCCTTTTTCATCACCTTCGCCACAGCCATCTCAAAGTCTTCCTGGGTCACATGGACCCTCCTCTCCCTTAGAGCAAACATTCCAGCTTCTGTGCACACGGCCTGCAAAAAGAGACGACAGAAAATTCAGTATCAGTCAAAAAACGATTAGTGTTATTTTCACATTCATATTCACACTACTTATAGCCCTTCTCACACGTACAATTTTTTTTTACCAAAAAAGTGACTTGAATCATTATTTTACAATAAATCATTGGTAAAGAGATACGCAAAAGAGGTGTGAAGATAAAGGTGTGGAAACACGTCACAAGAGCCATTGGACAGAAATAAAATACATGCGTTACATCATCAAAGTTGACACTAACATCAGGAAGCAATCACAATTTGCTTCCCCTTTATGACATATTACAGACTACATTCTGCACAAATGCTTCAACAATCATCTTTTCCTTTATCATTCTACCTGTATCACTGAATTAGCTAAATATCATAATGGGTTCTCTTTATAAAATCTCCTCAATGTTTCATGTGTCATTGCATCTCTTCTACTATAAGTGTCAAAAAGATCTCAATCAGCACTCTTATGATCTTACCTCCAAGAAGCATGAACACTGAAACTGACATGGGACACGAAACTGAAACTGACATGGATGCAGCAACACAAGAAAATTTGAAGTGTCTATATAATTTAAAGTATTACATTGTGTCTACTACAAGTGTCCAACATGTATCAGACGTGGTCACAGCTCCTTTTTCGAAGTGTCTGTACTTCTTAGTCTTATCTTCATATGGAGCTATCCTAACTGGAAACTCAGCTTTATTATTGCCCCTACCTTTCCCTAGTTACTACTCCCTTTGAACTCCATGTATGCTATAGGCTGTTATACTCGTATTTTGTTGTGTGCGTGTCTTAGTAGTTCCTACTACTGATGGAGTATCATGGAGCTCCTATAACTACCTTTAAGGAGGCAATGCATGGTGTGACTCAAGGAAAGCTTGGACAAGTTGCTGAACGTGTAAAATATGATTTGAGACATGTAGAGCATGATGTTGGAGTTGAAATGAAATCTGAACATGGAGGCCGAGGAGCTAGACGAAATTCATCTATTAAAGTTCAAGACTTTAAGTCCAATGTGTTTAAAGATCCATTACAAGGTGTTAGAGGCCCAATAACAAGAGCAAAGTCTAAAGCAATGAAAGAAGTTCTTAATTGTTTGATCCATGAATTGCAAGACTTATAACCCATTTATGAGAATCTGATGGCTGCCCAGAGAGCTCTAAGTGGCATGTTAATATGCTCCCAAATAGCCCAAGATTCCACTGAAGTTGAAGGCCCAAAAGGAGTTCAATTGGAAGAGCTCACTTGAAGCCTCATGTGACTAGCATGTAATTATCAATTTCTAGACTATGTAGGAAATTTCTATTTTAGTTGTTTGAATAACGCATGTGGTCAAAACTTATGCTTGAAGAATAAGTTTAGTTTCTTTCCTTTTTCTTCTTTGTGATGCCATTCCTAACCTTCCAAATTCATGTAATAGTTGGTGCCACTTTTAGGAAATTATTTTTAAAAAGTTTTGAGTCTCCCATTACTTATATAAAGGTCTCATATGTACGTAGAAAAAAATATAATAAGAATTATATATTTTTTATATTGTGTGAGAGTTCTCTTGCATTCCTTGTGTTCTTAAGAGAATACTTGATTTATAAAAAGAGTGGTCATCCTTTGTGGCGTCCCAAGGCTAAAGTTCTAAGAGACCTGAGTTCCCTTAGGGTCTTACCTGTTGACCTACATTTAATCTTTTGTTTGTGTGTTTCTTGTTTCTAGCCAACCTCGAGTGTGGTACAAATTGTTGGAAGTTCTTTTGGACAAGTTCCTCGTGGGACTTGCATCATTTGATATCAAAGCCTTGGTTTTAGAAATCAAGTTCTTATCTTTTTATTATCTTTGCTCAATGTTTTCCTTTGTCCTTATTAATCCTCGTTGATTTCAACTCTTTTAGTTCATTCTTTTCTGCCTGGTTTGATTTGATATCTTTGTATTCTTAGTGTTGTTATTCTGTTTTGTGTGTTTTGCCTATTAAAACAAAAATAAGATTCCCCCCCCCCCCCAAAAAAAGAAAAAAGATAAAAAATTCAAATAAAAAAAAGATAGAAAATTCAAAAATTTCAATGCTGAACATCTAAGGTTGCAAATTATTTGGCAAGCTTCCTATTTTTGTAAGAAGTAAGTCCCAAGTTGCTACTTATTTGCATTCAAGTGAGGAAGTATCCTAAAGTGAAAGACTTACATTACAAATCACAAGAGATTTCCTAATTCTATAAATTTGAGTGGTAAGTTTCCAAACTTTCCTATTTCCCTACTTTTCTGAATTCCCTACTTTTCCTTTTCCATTACTTTCCTATTTTGATTCTTTCCTAATCCATCTTTCTTGAGTTTCAAGTTTGTTACTTTCCTAATCTCTCCATCAAGGTAACAACTTTCCTAAACTCAATTTCTTTCCTATTCTTTCTAGTTTCCAAGTTTTTCTCACCTTCTTATTTTGTTTCATTCCAATTTCTCCTTGTGCTGACTTTCCTATTGTGTGTTTCAAACTTGTTAAGCCTTTCTCTTCTCTTTTCCTTCCACTTGTCACGTGTTCCTTTCCTTCTTCTCCTTCTCTTCTTCCCTTTGCTGTCCAAAATTTCCCCCTTCCCACTCGTCTTCCCTTCTTCTTTCCCTTTAATTTACACACCCTTTTTTTCCTTTTGTGTTTGAATCTTTGGGAATTTATATTTTAGGATTCTAGTTTTTTTGTTATTGCCACTTTTACTATTTGCTCCTTTCGATTGGTTGTGATTTGATTAAGAACAATATAGGAAGCAAGTTGAGCGTAAAAGGCAAGAGAGTTTACATTAGAGAAAAAGCCACTTACTAGAGCAAAACATGAGTGAATTAACATCTTTGAGTGTAAACACGTGAGGAAGAGTTGTGAGGTCCTATTTGCTTTATTCATACTAACCTTATTTTGTAGGTATGTCTCAAACTAGTGAGCCCCACTTTGATCCAAAGGCTTTTATGCAAGCCATAGAAAGCAAGATGGAGAAGTTGAATGACAAGATTGACATCATCCAATCCCCATCAGGCTCAAGATAACTTAAGGGCAAGGCTCGTGTTACTAAAAGAGAGAGTGGAGATGATGAATCCAACTTTGAAGAGTCCATTGTTAGAAGAGGAAAGCAAGCTCCTTCCCACAATGAGCTTAGGAACATCAAATTGAGAATTCCCTCCTTTCAAGGGAAAAATGACCCTGAACTTTATTTAGAATGGGAAAGAAAAATGGCACATGTATTTGAATATCATTTTTATATTGAAGAAAAAAAGATTAAACTTGTCGCTGTTGAATTTTCAAATTATGCTAACATTTGGTGGAACCAATTGCAAATTGATAGGAGGCAAAATGGTAATAGGCTAATACGAACATGACAAGAGATGAAGACCATTATGCAAAAAAGCTTTGTCCTTAGTCACTACTATACGGACTCGTTCAAAAGGCTGCAGAGATTGAGGCAAGACTCCATGAGTGTTGAGGAGTACCACCAAGAGATGCAGATCCACATGATTAGAGCAAACATTAAGGAAGACGCAAAAGCAACCATGACAAGATTCATTGAAGGATTGCATCCCAAGATAGCCAGAGTAGTTGAAGTACAAAACTACCTAGACATGGATGAGTTGTTGCACAAAGCCATCCAAGTGGAGAGGCCACAAAAGAAAGTAGTAGCTAGTTCAAGTTCATAGAGGCAAAATTTGAAGGATCCCAAAACTTCCTTCAAATCCAAAGGCGAAACCAAGCCAAAGGAAAACAACATTTCGAAAATTGCTACCCCACCTCCTAAGGGTAAAAATGACTCTAAACCTTCTTCCTCTTCTATTCCATCTAAAAATAGAAGTTTTAAATATTACAATTTTGGTCATATTGCTTCACAATGTCCAAATAAAAGAACCATGATTTTGCTTGAGAATGGTGGTGATGTTAGTAAAGATGATAGTGATGAAGATTATGATGACATGCCCCCTTAGGTGGAAGCCTCCAACGAGGAATTTGATGCTGAAATTGGTAAAGCCCTCATGGCTAGGCATGCTCTTAATATCCAATCAAAAGAAGGCTTTGAAAAAGAGCAACATGAACACATCTTCCATACTAGATGTCTCATCAACGGTAAAGTATGTAGCGTGATTATTGATGGTGGCAGCTGTATCAATGTTGCTAGTACTTTGCTTGTGGAAAAATTGAATTGGCCTACTTTGAAACATCCTAGGCCTTACAAGTTGTAGTGGTTGAATGATTGTGGTAAAGTTAAAGTTACCAAGCAAGTTATGGTTGCATTTTCTATTAGAAAATATCATGATAAAATTCTATGTGATGTAGCACCTATGCATGCTAGACATCTTTTGCTTGGTAAGCTTTGGCAATTTGATAGAAAAGTTAAGCATGATGGCTATAAGAATTGTTATTCTTTTCTTTTCAGTGGTAAAAATGTTGTATTCAAACCTCTTAAGCCCATTCAAGCTTTTATGAGGATTAAGTGAAAATAGAGAAAGAATGCAAAATTAGAGAAAAAGAAAAGAAAGAGAGAGATGGCGTGTTAGTGAGAGAAAAGAAAGAGAATTGTGAGTTGAGTGAAAAGAGAGTGCAAAAGAGAGAAAAGAAAGTGAGTGAAAAGAAAAAGTATGAGAGTGAGAAAAATGAAGAGAAAAGAGTGATTTTGTTTGCTGGAAAAAGAGAGATCAAGAGAGCTTTGTTGAGTGAAGAATCTTATGTACTTCCATATAAAGATGTTTATCTAACCATTAATGATCTTGATCATTCTTTGCCTCCTAGTGTTATGTCTTTGTTGCAAGAATTCGATGATTTGTTTCCAGAAGTAGTTCTTGATGGCTTGCCCCCATTGAGAGGCATTAAGCACCACATTGATTTCCTACCCAGAGTTTCTATCCCAAATAGACCAGCATATAAAGCCAATCCAGAAAAAACAAAAGAAATTCAATGACAAGTTAAAGAATTGATGAAAAAAGACTTTGTGAGAGAAAGTTTAAATCCATGTGTTGTACCAGTTATTCTTGTGCCTAAGAAAGATGGCAAGTGGAGAATGTGCGTTAATTGTAGAGCCATCAACAAAATAACGGTGAAATATCATTACCCTATCCTTCATTTAAATAATATGCTTGATGAATTGCATGGTACTTCTATCTTTTTTAAAATTGATCTTAGAAGTAGGTACCATCAAATTCGCATGAAAGAGGGTGATGAATGGAAAACTACTTTTAAAACTAAATTTGGATTGTATGAGTGGTTAGTTATGCCATTTGGTTTGACTAATGTATCTAACACTTTTATGAGCTCAAGGAACCAGGTGTTTCGTCCCTTTATTGGAAAATTTGCGGTTGTTTATTTTGATGATATTCTTGTTTATTCTAGAAGTTTAAATGACCATGTAAAGCATTTGCATGTGTTTGTTACTTTGAGAGAAAATAGACTTTATGCAAATTTAGAAAAGTGTTCTTTTTGCATGGATACTGTTGTGTTTCTTGGTTTTGTTGTGGGTGCTAAAGGAATTCATGTTGATGAAGAGAAAGTCAAGGCAATTAGAGAATGGCCTACACCCAAGAATGCAAATGAGGTGAGAAGCTTCCATGGCTTGGCAATCTTCTATAGAAGATTTGTGAAAACTTCTCCATCATTGCTGCACCTTAAATGAAATGGTGAAGAAGAATATGACCTCCAAATGGGGTGAAGCACAAGAAGTTGCCTTTAATACTTTGAAAGAAAAATTAACCAATGCTCCTCTTTTTACTCTCCCTAATTTTTCTAAAGTTTTTAAAGTTGACTGTGATGCTTCTAGTATAGGCATTGAGACTGTTTTAATGCAAGATTCTAAACCCATTGCTTATTTTAGTGAAAAATTGAGTGGTGCTGCTTTAAATTATTCTACCTATGATAAAGAGTTATATGCTTTGAAAAGGACTTTAGATACTTGGCAACATTATTTGTAGCCAAAAGAATTTATCATTTACTCTAATCATGAAAGTTTGAAGTTTTTAAAGTTTCAAAGTACATTGAACAAAAGACATGCTAAATGACTAGAATTTATTGAAACTTTTCCTTATGTGAATAGACATAAACAAGGGAAAGAAAATATTGTGGTCAATACACTTTCTAAGAGATATTCTCTTCTTACTTCTTTGCATGCTAGATTACTTGGTTTTGAGATGTTGAAAAGCATGTATAAATCTGATTGTGATTTTACTGAAATTTGAAAATCTTGTGAAAAGCATGGTGTTGATGGATTCTATAGATTTAATGGATTTCTTTTCAGAAAAGATAAACTTTGCATTCCATCATGTTCAGTGTGTGAGTTGCTTACAAAGAAAACTCCTAGTGGAGGTTTAATGGGTCACTTTAGTGTTGATAAGATTTTAGCTCTTTTGCATGAACATTTTTATTGGCCAAACAAGAGAAAAGATGTTGTTGTTTGTGCTAGATGCATTACATGTAGACATGCAAAGTCTAAAGTTCAATCTCATGGTTTATATTCGCCCTTCCTCGTCCCCTCCCATCCTTGGATTGATATTTCTATGGATTTTCTATTGGGATTGCCTAGATCTCCTAGTGGAAAAGATAGCATCTTTGTTATGGTTGATAGATTTAGTAAAATGGCTCATTTCATTGCTTGCTCTAAAACTAATGATGCTATTCATATTGTTGACTTATTCTTTAAAGAGATTGTGAGATTCCATGGCTTGCCAAGAACAGTTGTGAGCGATGGGGATGTTAAATTTCTTAATCACTTTTGAAGAACTATGTGGAATAAACTTGGCACTAAGCTTTTGTTTTCTACTGTTGCACATCATCAAACGGATGGACAAACTAAAGTGGTTAATAGAACGCTCACTACATTGTTACGTGCAATCATACAAAAGAACTTGAAAAATTGGAAAAAGGTATTTGCCTCACAATGAGTTTGCTTATAATAGAGACATACATTCTTCTACTCAATTTTCTCCTTTTGAAATTATATATGGCTTTAATCCTTTGACTCCTTTAGATATTCTTCCTTTGCCTTCTAATGGGTGTGCTAATCTTGATAACAAGAAAAAGGCTAAGTTTGTGCAAGAGTTGCAAGCTAAAGTGAGAGCCAACATTGAGAGGAGAAATGAGCAATTATTAAAGCAAGTTAAAGAAAACCGGAGGCGTGTTGTATTTGAGCCCAGTGATTGGGTTTGGGTGCACTTGAGATAGGAACGATTTTCAAAACAAAGGATATCCAAATTATAACCAAGAGGAGATGGCCTTTTCCAAGTTTTAGAGAGGATTAGTGACAATGGTTATAAAATTGATTTGCCTAACTCCTGTGTTAGTGCTACATTTAATGTGTCTAATTTATCCCATGTTGTAAATTTGAGGATGAATCCTTTCGAGGTGAGAGGGAATGATGGAGTACCGTGAAACTCCTATGACCACTTTCAAGGAGACAATGCATGGCATGACCATCAAGGAAAACTTGGACAAGTTGCTGAACATGTGAGACATGATTTGGGACACGTAGAGCATGATGTTGGAGTTGAAATGAAGTCTAAACAAGGAGGCCAAGAAGTTGAACGAAATTCAACTATTAAAGTCCAAGAATTAAAGTCCAATGTGTCTAAAGATCCATTACAAGGTGTTGGAGGCCCAATGACAAGAGCAAGGTCTAAAGCAATGAAAGAAACTCTTAATTGTTTAATCCATGAATTGCAAGACTTAGAGCCCATTTATGAGAATCTGATGGCTGCCCAAATAGCTCTAAGTGGCATGTTAATATGCTCCCAAATAGCCTAAGATTCCGTCGAAGTTGAAGGCCCAAAAGGAGCCCAATTAGAAGAGTTCACTTGAAGCCTCGTGTGACTAGCATGTGATCATTAATTTCCAGACCATGTAGAAAGTTTCTATTTTAGTTGTTTGAATAAGGCCATGAGGTCAAAACTTATGCTTGAAGAACAAGTTAGTTTATGTCCTTTTTCTTCTTTGTGGCACCATTCTTAACCTTCCAAATTTATGTAATAGATGGTGCCACCTTTAGGAAATTATTTTTAGAAAGTTTTAAGTCTCCCATTGTCTATATAGAGGTCTCATATGTACTCAAGAAAAAATATAATAAGAATTATATATTTTTTATATTGTGTGAGAATTCTCTTGCATTCCTTGTATTCTTAAGAGAATAGTTGACTTATCAAAAGAATGGTTGTCCTTTGTGGTGTACCAAGGTTAGGGTTCTAAGAGACAAGTTTTCTTAGGGTCTTATCTCTTAACCCACATTTAACCTTTTGTTTGTGCGTTTCTTGTTTCTAGCCAATCCCAGGTGTGATACAAATTGTTGGAGATTCTCTAGGACAAGTTCCTAGTGGGTCTTGCATCAACTACAGTATGTGCTAGGGCAGAAAGTACTTATTCCTTGGTGTCTCCTGCTTCCTATACTTATGGCCTGTTTGGCCTAGCTTTAGGGAGGGTAGAATCTGCTTATTTTTCAATATTTTGATAATTTTGGCCAAAATTTTGTAAAAATATAAGCTGTTTCTGAGTGGTAGTAGAAGCAAATTTTCTACTGTGGGAAGGACATAGAAAATTGAAGCTTCTCCTTGAAAATAGAAGCTAAAAATTATTTTTTAAAAGACAGAAGTAAGAACCCCCCTTAAAATCATTAACATAATTACCCTTTACCTTTTTTATCTACCCTCTTAAATACATGCCCTTCTAAGTAATTTGATAGTAAAAAGCACTTCCTTTGAAAGATTTTCCAAACACAATGAAATTGATAAAAGAGCTTTCACATGGTTTTGCCAAACATAAACTGTTTCTTTCTAACAGTGCTTTTTATGAAACTTCATTTGCAAAGAAGTAGTTTCAGGATAAGCAGAAATCCACAACAATTCCAAACGAGACTACTCTCTTGAAGCTTACACTTTTAGTCATAAATCCCCAACTCTGATTTTTTTTTTAAATAATAACTACAAAATCACTTAATTTGCCTCATTATTCAGCAATATCACCACCCATTGCTCCAGCAGGGACAAATTTACTAAGATAAATTGAAGAGTGTTATTAAAAATTAAACAAGCAATGCAAATATATATATATATATATATACCTTGAGCTCAGCACCAGATGCTCCATTCATCTTCTCAGCAATCTTCTTCAGATCAATACCACGCATTAAATTCATTCTTCTTGAGTGGATTTTCAAAATATCTTGCCGAGACTGTATTAAATTGAATAAATAGTCATTTTCAGGAATGTTGTGCACCTACTTTCCCAATACAAGTATGTCATAGGGTATCAAAGAGGCATTGATGCATACCTCTTCATTAGGGTTTGGAAATTCAATCTTCCTGTCAATTCGTCCAGGCCTAAGCAGGGCTTGATCCAGAATATCAATTCGGTTTGTGGCCATCAAAACCTGTTAGTCGCGTATTTCTCTTCAGAACCTCTTTAAAAAAAATTTGTACTTATAACATAAATGACATAGTAAGACAGAGTAAATAATATGAGGATGACTGTTTAAAAATTCCTAACCACACTGATGCAGCATAGACCTAAGGATAATGTTAGAAATCCCCTTACTACAATAACGCACCATTCTGAAGAAACATGCATTACCTTGATCTTATTGGAAGCTTCAAATCCATCCAACTGGTTGAGAAGCTCCAGCATAGTACGCTGGACCTCACTATCACCATTACCACTTCCAGATTCCATCCGAGCAGATCCAATGCTGTCAATTTCGTCCATGAAGATAATTGATGGAGCATGCTCCCTGCAAAAAGAGGTAGCATTCCATCATAAGAAATATGAGAACGGCTAACAAAGTCTTTCAGAAAGAATATTCCAATCTTTTGTACCATCTGACTGCAGAAGATTGAATTACATAAAAAATAAAGAATGCAAAGAAAGCTTTTTTTAAGGGGAAAAAGAAATGTTCCATTTTCTCTTTTTGAGTGCCCCTATGTTTGGTAAGATGTAATATTTGGTATGTAAACGGAAAGAGAATTAAAAAAATTGAATGAAATAGATGACAAATGACCCCTGTACCCCTGCTTTAAAAAGGTAATAAAAAGATATAAACGCTGTTGAGTAATGGTTACAAAGGTATAATAGATATTGCAATTAACTTTTATGTTGCATTTTACATAGCAGAACTATAACCAAACATACCCTTAGGTATCATTTGGTAGAGGGGAGACAGGATTGACAGAATGGGAGAGGTAGTGGGAATGCTGAGAAACTATGTTTGGTATGTGGGTACTTGAAGCCATGGGAGAGCACAATCCATTAACCGTGGGAGAGGAGAAACCTTCGACCTATGAATGGAATGTGCTTTGCGTTGAGGGAGAGAAAATTTTTTGTATCAAACATTGCTTTATTTTTTTGGTTTTTGCATTCTTGGATTCTCATTTTGCATTTTTGAATTTTTGGTTTCTTGTTTTTATTTTTTCTAAAGCTTAATCCTTTTTTTTGGTTTATTTCAATTAAATATAAATAATATTTTACAACTTTTTTTGTATTAAGGGTCATTTTAGATATTTTCTCATATTTCTTTTCTATTCCCATTTTATTTATATTTCACCAAACATTAAAAAGTAATTACATTCATATTCTTTCTTCCATCCTACTAAACATAACTATGGGATACAAGATTCCTTTCCATTCTCATTCTATTTCTCATTCTTATTCCATCAAAAACTAATCCTCTGTACCAAATGAAACCTTAGGGGAAAGCAGGCTTAATATTCACACTGAATTCAAATCATACATCACATATACATCTAGCTACAGCATTGTCACAACCAAAATCTTAGTAAATACACCAAAAAAAAAAAGCTTCATCCAAAGTTGACTTATGCCATCTCTTAGAAATATTTTCTACCCACATGGTAATAGAGCCAATACAACTTTTTTGTCCTTTCCTTTTGGGGAGGACTGACAGATGAAATATGTTAAAAGAAGCTGTGTAAAGAGGACAAACCTAGCCATAACAAAAAGCTCCCTAACCATCCTTGAACCTTCTCCAATATATTTCTGAACTAATTCAGAGCCAGAAACCCTGATGAACGTACAATCAGTATGATGTGCCACTGCCCTAGCCAACAATGTTTTTCCTGTACCAGGTGGCCCATAGAGTAGGACACCCTGTGATACAAGAAAGTGAGTGCCAGCAAACAACCAAGCAAGAGAGAACAAAACTAAAATTAGAATCTTATTGACAGAGGAAATGACAGACAAATGTCCAATAACTTCAGAGCCAGGTAATACCTTTGGCTGAGCTATTCCAAGACTTTCAAACAGTTCAGGATGCTTAATTGGTAGCTCAATGACCTGCAAGACCACATGCACAAAGCCAAGCAACAATTAGGACATTTTTCATAATATGTAACATTAGCCAAAATAAATAGTGCAGAAACGCAAAGAGATAGTGAGATATAGAGAGGAAGCAATGCATAGACAGATAGAGGGATAGACAGATTCAAGATAAACATTGACGAACCTCACATATAAAGAACTTAAAGCTTAGAATAAAACTTTGTCGGGAATGTACCTCTTTTATCTCTTTGATTTGCTGATCTAAACCACCAATCATGTCATACGTAGAGTCAGGAACCTTTTCAACTTTCATCAGGTTGACCAATGGATCAACTTTACTCGGCAGAATCAAATGAAGAACATAGCTGTCATTCCGTAGGGCAACTCGAGTTGATGGAGTAATCTTTGTAATATCAATATTTTTATCAATATCAACAACATATTTTCCTTCCGGATGAACCTGAATTGAAGAAAAGAAAATTAGTTCTTGAACGAGATTCTCACCCTGCTCTATCAAATTTCAAGCAAAGATATGCATCAACAGCCATAAGATAAAATTATGAATTCATGATTACCAAGGGGGAAATAAAGAATGCATTATATAGTCCTAGACATTATTATTCTGGTGTGTCTTTATCTAAGACACCTTTGAGGCCATCTATCAATCAGAACATACAACAAGCATTAAGGGGGAAAAAAGGTGTGGTAAGCATGTAAGATGGCAGTGGTTAATTCTAGGCACGTAACTTTTATGGATAAGGTGATCAGAAACATAGTTCTATCAAAGAGGTCTTCCCATTCCTTCATCTGGCTTATGTTCTCCATGTAGCATTCAGACCAAATGACTCTAGACTAACTAATCAGAGCATGAGATGATAGAAATATGTCTTTCACATCCCGTTCTGATTGAAGTACATGAAAGAAGAAAAATACATGAAGCTAGTAATAACAATAGCAAGAGAACAAATCTTCTATTTATCATGCCTAAACTAACAAACCAAAATGCTAGTATGAAAAATCAGCTGACCTTCACTAAAACTTTGTTCTTCCCCATTACTTTGACTACTTCACCAACATATGATCCAGGCTCCTGAAGAAGCTGCAGCTCCTCTCGAAGCATCCTCACTGTCCAATTTTGCATACTTAAGAATATCATTCACCAAGACATAAACGTTTAACTTTCCTTTAACTAAGACCAATGAAAACAGTGCAGAAGGGCAAGCAATACTAATAATTGATATATGGCATGCATAATCAAGTTGACCAATTAAATAACCATCCACCCCTTCCATGAGAAAGACTAATTGAGGCTTATATTATTTTCGCACTTCAGCTAAATTTACCATGTCAATATCGTAAACATAATTATCAAGTCGGGACTCGGAATCATAAAAAATAGAAAATTGAGAAATCTGTCTACTGAAATCAAAATGATACTAATGCCGCCAAAAAAAAAGGACCTTGGAAAAAAAATAAAGACTATAATCAGTGGTATGGAAACAATAAAAAAAATACATCCGCTAAGGGACAAAATCTTGAAAATAACAAATTCTCATAATTAGGAATAAACTTAGGGTTAGGGTTGCACACCCCTGGAATTAAGCTCGTTACGCTGAGCCTCGAGACGGTTGAGGTTATGGGTCTTCTGGCGGACCTGCAGCTGGAGCTCATGGATGTGCTGAAGATAGTACTGGCGGAGACCCTCGCCCTGCTTGGTGGGCTTCGCCGAACAAGTTTCTTCTGACGGTGCATTAGGCCGTTTGTCGATTTCTACAGTCGCCATTGTAGATCCTTCAATTGGAGATATTCCTTGCGAATTGGGATCGCCTGATTTGCCAATGCTTCCGCTGAAGATCGATGGTGTCGATCGCAGCTCTATGGTTCAAAGTATTCGGATGGCTTGAGGGAGAAGATATTAGAATGGGGGAACTGTTCACTTTGAGCAAAGAATAATTAAATAATATTATAAATTTATAATTATAATGTTGTTAATATTATAAAATATTAATACTTTAAATTTTTTAAAAAAATTTTGCTTATAAATACTTTAAATTTTAGAAGACAATTTTTATTTGATAATTTCTATTTATAAATATTTGTTATCAAATTTTAAATAAAAACATAATAAAGATTTGTCAAATTTGATTCGCTTAACATGAAAAGATGGCCACGTCGTTTACCCCAACAAAACCCACTCTTTCTCCCATGTCTTCCACAAGTCCATTCCATTCTAGTGTCATCTAGTGACACTCACAATTTGATAGTCAAGTCAATTTTGAAATCACGATGACACGATGAATCTTAATATTGAAAACAAAATTAAACACAACAACAAAATGTAAAGACTAATTTTAAAACAGAAAATTACAAGTATCAAATTAAAAATTTAGACAAATTATATAAATCAAATATACAATTTCTAAGTCCATATTAATGACACCTAATGACATGTCAACAGTTTATTAACCAAATCAACTTCAAAATAATAATGTCACAATCAATTTTAACATTGAGGACCAAATTAAAAAAAAATAAAAAGTGCAAGGATTAATTTTAAAAAAAATTATAGAAATCAAATTAAAAAATTAAATAAATTATAAAAACCCAAATATATAAGTTTTGCTAAAAAAAATCACTTTCAACTTTGGATATATGTGGAGATGACAACCTTTCTTGAGAAATTCAAAATATAGTTACAATGGGTCTTTAATGGCATGCTTTGGATTTTGAAAGAGAAGAAAAAAGTTTACAATGGCTTGTATTGGAGTAAAATAGAAATACTCCCCCCCCCCCAAAAAAAAAAAACTAACTGAGAGGACCAAGGAATCAAAATCCTTGAAAGACTAAGAGTCCTCAAAAGATGTAATTACCTCCTAAGGTTGAAGCTCCAAACTTGGATTTAATCTTAATGGTTTATTGTTTGATATTGATTATGCTCAAATCCTTATTTCTTGCAGTTAGGCATGTGTCAATGTTCAAGTGTTAGAAAATTAGTACTTTCAAATAGAGTCAGTGATAGAATTCGCAAGTTTAAAAACGTGTAAAACTCATACTATCCTTAAAGCAAGATTTATCCATTATGTAATCCTACAAGATTTAGACAAAATTGCTTTTAGGACTAATGTAAAGCACTCCAGAGAACTATCCTTAACAAGTAGAAGAGTTCTCTCCTTCAAGAGAAAGCCAAGGTTTAGAAATTAAGGAATAAAGAGAGGGTTTTTCACTATATCATTAAAGAACCAACACCATGTATTTAGAGAATTTAATCTAATCATGTCTTTTCACTCAATTGAATTAAGTCCTTTCGATTTAACCGAACCCTTCAATAGCCATTTTACTATTAAACCAAAGAGGCATGAACATCCAAACCAAAGGACACTAAAGTAGGTTTAAGATTTCAACTTTTGGACATTTCAATAATGATCAATTGATTATTCCAGAAGGACCAATCAACTATCATGTCAATGGTCACCTTTTAACCATTTTCTGAAGGCTTGCAAGTCAAGTAGTTTGTATAATGGTTAACTAATGATTATTGATTAGTTAACTATTACAACACAAAAGTGAACTTTATTTGTCTCACTTGAACTAGTCGACTGACATATGCAAGGACATAACTTGTTGTCATGGTCTGGCTAATTGATTATGGGGCATTAGTTGAGTGATTCATGTCAAATTTGGTTTTCCTTTAGTTTTTTAAAATATTCTCAACAATTCCCCACTTAGTTTAGAAAACTAAGTGCTATTTCTACTTATAAACTCACACATCATGAGAAGTATTATAAGACTTGGACTTCTTAGTGGTGTAAATAATTCAAAGTTTCAACAAGTAGATGGTTGCTTAAGCATTGAACCATTACTCTTCAATTAAAATTGAAGCTATCACATACATGATTCTAAATACCTTTAACTTATACTTACACAAAATTAGCACAATTCTAGCCATATGCTAGCCCTATATTTCATGAATATTTCCAAAAATTTTAATTTCAATTTTTTAGAAAAGCAGCTTCACTCTTGGATGTTCACAAAGGTGAAGGTTTCCTTAAGAACCTTATAGGTTTTGCCTTGACTTCATTAAGAGCATTAAGCTAACCTTTTTATTCTTAATTGTACATTATTGTTGAATCAATTTTAAGTGATTCCTTTGTGTCCTATAGTTACTCATCAGTAACTTATTGTTACCTATTGAAATTTCTTGAATAGAGTTTATTTAAATAGAAATTAAGTTTCCATTATTTGTAACTTTAGGTATAGGCTTTAAGCCAAATCCAAATGATGTATTCCTTACCATTTCCCTTGACAATCCTTTTGTAAAAGGATCTATCAAGTTATCTTATGTTTTAACATACTACATCACAACAATATAGTCATTGATCAGTTGCCAAACATATTCATATCTTATACTAATATTGTAACACCCTAAAATTAATTAAAACTAATTATGGTGATTAGGGAGTTGACATGAATTAATTAGCAAAATTAATTAAGAGAGATTTATGCTTAATCAGGGCCTTATAATTAGTTCAATTATGTTTGAGGCCTAATATCGAAGCCTAATTATACTATAAACTTGGTAGGAGAGCCAAATACTAACTTTCTTGTAAGCCCAACTTAAATTTTTTAAAAGCCCAAAACTTATGAGTGAATATAAGTGAGACAAGAACCCATTTAGCCTTAGCCAAAACTTGAGGAAGTGAGTTCAAATAAGTCTTGGGCTATTGGATCAACACACTCCATCCTTAATATTAAAAATTTCGTAGCCCAATCTAATGAACCTTGGCCCAATATGTTAAGCATCAGCCCACCAAGAATAATAGGTCAATTGGACCAACCTATTTACATTAAAATCCTAAGAAGTCTTCTCTCCACCCATTTAGCTACCAAGGCATTCATTTTTTGCAGAACAAGAAGAAGAAATTCGCATGTTAGAAGAGGGGCTAGGGTTTCTCAACATTTTAGCTCAGATTTGCATTCTTGGAGAGAGATTTAGCCAATATAGGTTCTATATAACTTGACTCTCTTATCTTCCTCTACATTTTGGTCTAATTGGTTTGTTATTTAGAGAATTTTCATCTCTTCTTAGGATGAAATCTAGTTTTTGGATGATTATTACAAAATTTTCGGAAGTTAGAAGCTAAAGGGGTAATTGGATAAGTATTTCCTTTCCATTTTATGTATTATTCTGCTGGAAAATATTCCCAAGCATTGTTTTTTATAATAGGTTCTGCTATTATGCGAAATTATAGGGAAATGAAGGTAAAACACTGAGGTTTCTGGGCTTGATGACTCAACTTCGAATTTTGGAATATCCTATGATGTGTTCTTGGTAGTTGAGGTTTAATTCAATCCATTTAACCTCCTAGATGTATGGGTAAGTGTTTCCTTTTATTTTATGAGGTGTATATGTTGAATTTCCATCATTTGGATTAACTTTTGGTGCATAGCTTTTACATGTGCGAAATTAAAGATGTTGGGAGTGACCCCTTATGAGTCCTAGGTGTTATGACCTTAAATTGGTGCAATTAACTCTTTGAAAAACTAAATAAGTAACTTTTAGATAACCATTGGTGGTCTAACCCTTTGGATATATGATTTATTATTAGAAATGATGATGATTATACTTGTTTTAAGCTTGGGGTGCATTTGTATTACAATAGTAGCTAGAGTAAGAGTAATTAGCTTCATTGAGGTAACTAGAATTATCCTTCTTAATTCTATGTATATGCTCATGTTAATCTGATATTTGTTACACATACTTGATTTTGAAATGCTAAATAATTGGTTAACTACTTGAATTGTTATTGTGATTAGACCTTGTGAGTCTATGGTAGAGCTGTGGTACGATTGTCACCCATGCATATGCTTAGATCAGGCATCAGGTTGTGCTTAGACCCTTAATGCATTGAGCCCAAGTTATGCTCATTAAGGAGTTGGTACTGTGGACAAACCACTTTCGGTGTTATTGGCCATTAACATGTTGTGTGTGATTGCTGGTATAGGACAGTAGTCATTAGTAGCTTAACTAATTCATTTGCAAATTAAATTGATGATTTTTGTATTACATTGTATTGATTAATTTATACATATATATGGAATTTACCCCTTATTACTGAGATTATATATCTCAACTCAATTATGGGCTAACATTTTCAAGGACCAGACCTTTTAGTGGCAAGGAAAAATTAATAGAAGCTTATTATATGGTTTGATAGCACATAAGTTTTAAAACCTTATCAGATTATATTGTGTAATTAAATTACTATTTTTATATTATTACCGCATTGCATCATGAATTGTCAAGTATAGGTACTGTACTTGTAATATAATTATCATGAAATTGAATATTATGGTTGTAATTGGCTAACAATGGATAAATGACTTATTTTATATGAATATTAAGCATTAGCCTTATGCTCATTGTGGTTGGAACGCATTTGCTATCACTAAATTATGAATTTTACTGATGTATGATAGTTTCGTAAGTAGAAATTAACACTTAAATCTTAAAGTAGATAATGATAGATTGGCTAGGTAAATTAAGTAGATAAATGCCATTAGTGGTCCTAAAGTGTTCTTAGAGGAAGAATTGGAGTACATGAGACGAAATTTGGGAGTTTTAAGAATAGTAGGGAATTGGCTACGACCAAAATGGAATTGGCCTCGGCTAAAAGTGACAAAGTTGCCGGAAAAGAAATAGAGAGGAATTGGCCACAGTGAAAAGTGAAGTTAGCTATGGCAAAATGCAAAAGGCAAGTTTGGTGGTGTTTTAGAGGATAATTCGCCGTAGCATAAGAGATATTTGGTCGTGGCAAAATTTACGAAATTCGTAAAGGTGTAAGGAGTTGAACCTAAAAGTAATTGGCCATGGTGTAAGAGAATTTAGTCACGATAAAGGTGCTCAATTTCTTATATTCACCTAGAAACCTTGGTCTTCTCTATGGACATGCTAAAGAATGATTTTGGAACACTTATAGGAGGTTCTTAGGAGTTAGAAATTAATGACTGATGAGATTAAAGGCTAATAATTGCAGGTTTGATTTCCTCATATGCATAAATAGTTATGAGTAATTAGTTAATGACTTTAACAACATTAAAATTTAAATTTTCTCACTTTTTCCTAATGTAAATAATCATAATGACTTCAAACTTTGATTTATAATTATTAATCGCGTCTTTAACTTTAATTACTATGATTAGAAGTTAGGGTCGTTACAAATATGTTTAGACTTTCCCTTGTATATTATAAGATATAGTAGCCTTAATATCACAATGTAAAGAGATCGTTGATATCAGCTATGGCCACAACTTTATGTCTATTAAGAATTTCCTTTGCTATTTAACCTCTTAATCCACTGGAGCTAAAGTTATAAACTTATATTCCATAGTGGAATGAGTTATACACATCTATTTCTTTAATGCTCATAAAATGACACCTCCATTTATGGTGAATATCCAATCCGAAGTAAACTTGCAATCTTGTACATTAGTCATTCAACTAGCATCAATATATCCTTATAAAAAAAACTAGAAAATTGTTGTAAAATGATCCTAAATCCTTTGTACTCTTTAAGTACCCTAAGACTCTAGTTATAACCTTCTAATGAACTATACTAGGACTACTTGTGTATTTTGCAAAATATTTAATTGCAAAAGATATGTTAGGTCTTGTACAATGTATAACATACATTAAACTTCATATGATAGTAGAATACTCAAGTTGTGCAATTAACCTTTCAAGATTTTCAACTAACTTTTGTATTGAATCATAAGGGGTATTTTTCTCTTTAATATCCAAGTATTTATTTAAAATTTTCTCAATGTAATAAGACTGATTCATGGAAAAACCTCCCATTATGTCTTTTAACTTTAATATATAAGATTGTTTCTATTGTGAAGATAGATATTTCTTAGTTTTATTCACACCAAGCATGTTAGTTTTAAGTATTAATATGTAATTAACATATAAACAAATAATAACTCTATATCTATTTGTGAATTTTGAATAAATACATTTATCTACATTATTATGTCTAAAACTATGAGACAAAATGATTCAATAAAAATTTCTCATGCCACTATTTTGGTATTTGTTTGAGCCCATACAAAGAGCTAATCAATTTGCACACACCTATCGAGTTATTTCACGTATATCTTTCATTTAGCTAACTATTTAAAAATGTAGTTTTTACATTCATTTGATATATACTCAAATTATATATTGATGCTAATGCAATGGTACCCTCATAAATGTTATTATTGATACGTGTGCATAAATGTCAAAATAATCTATATCCCACTTTTGCCTAAACTCTTTAGTTATAAACTTAGCCTTAAAAGTTTGAATAACACCATCAGTATAATATTTTTGTCTGAATACCTATTTACATTTTACAAGGTTGGATTTAGAAGGTAAGTTAGCCAACATCTAAATATTGTTAAACATGATAGAGTCCATGGTGTCATTAAATGGCCTCCTTATAAAAACTAGTATCTCTTGATGCCATTGCTTCCCTATAAGTTTTAGGATCTTCTTCTATATTAAGTAAATAGAGTATTTGACTTAACTTTGAATTTCTATTTCCTTCTAATAAGAATACTAATACTTGAGAAGATATGAAATCTAATCCTAAATGTTTCTTTTTTCTAACCCTTTGACTCCTTTTAAGTTTACTAAGAGGATCACTAATTGTTCATTTGTCATTGGAAGAATATCCTTCACCTAGTTGGTTGTTGTGTTGTCTAGTTTTCTTATTAGTGGAGTCGATGTTGAACTTATTTTCAAAAAACTTCGCATCAACTAACTCAACTATGACATTAAATTATATATCTAATAACTTATATGCTTTTGAATTTCTGACATGCTTGTTAAACACACCTTTTAATGGTCTTTATCCTAACTTGGTTCTTTCAAAATCAAGCACCTTATAATATGCTAAGTACCCTTAAATATTAAGATAACTTAAGTTTGATTTCTTTCATTCCATAATTCATATAAGATTATATAATGTTTCCTAGAAGGTAATTTATTAGTTACGTGACAGGTCATAACAAAGCTTTGTCCCTATAAACTTATGGACTATTTAACACTTAAGAATTATGGCATTAACTATATCAACTAAAGTTCTATTTTTTCTTTCAGTCATACCAATTTGTTGTGGTGTATAAAGAGTACTAGTTTGATGGATTATGTCATTATCTTCACAAGAGGTTGTAAAGTCATTAGAGAAGTATTCTCCACCCTTATCACTCTTGAGAATTCTAATTTTTTTCCCCTTTTGATTTTCAACTTTAAACTTATGGATTTGAAACATACTAAAAGCTTAATTTTTTGCCTTCATTAAATACACATATATGTACCTAAAGTAATTATCAATAAATGTTATGAAATACCTATTTCTGTCATTAGATATTACATCATTAAGTTCACATATGCCAAAATATATTAAATTTAAAAGTTCAATTGCTCTGTCAACATATTTGAACATCTTGCTAGCCATTGTTTATTGCACAAAAATCTTATATTTATCATGTGTATAATCACTAGTTGAAATTATACTATTTTGTTATATGAAATATAAGAAATTGAAATTAATATATCTTAATCTATCATGCCACAAAGTGAAAGAAGGCTCAACAATATAAACTGAATTTTGCATATCATTGATAACACTTAACTTGAATATTCCATCATAAGAGTATCCCTTTTGTATGAATATTTTATTCTTGGAAATTACAATCTTATCAAATTCTAGGATAGCTTTCAAACTTTTTTTACAAAGTAGAGTTGCAAAAACTAGATTCTTTCTTATTTCAAGAAAACATAATACATTAAGCAACAATAACCTTTTTCCAGAAGTAAATTGTAGTTCTACATTACCTTTTTCAAGCACTTTTGAGATATTACTATTTTCTATGAGTACTTTTTTTTTAATCTTCCATAGTCTCATATGTCTTGAATTAGTTCTTGTCATGGCATAAATGGATGGTTGCATCAGAGTCCTACCACCAATCAAGTGTCTTGGAAATCATAGCCACATTTACCTTAGATATCATACTAATGTACAAATTTGAGATTATAGCCACTATTTTATTATTTTTAGTGCTACCATGTTTGCAACATTAGTATTTTCTAACTTTTGCTTCTTTTTAAATTTGCAATCTTTTTTCAAATGACCCTTCTTTCTACAATGGTAACAAGACTTTGTGGTCAGAAGCATTAGAATCAGGATTCTTTCTAAATCCTTTTTTTTTTAGATTTGTTGTTTGCATCCATATAATTGACTTTGTTAGAAACAATTTTTAAATGCCTTTATTTTTAATAAATTTATTGTTTCTTCCTCAATTCTTAAGTGCTTCAAAATTTATTCTACTAAAAAACAAAGAAGCTTTAATGGTATGTAATAACTTTTTTCTATAATCATTCAAAGTAGGAGGTAATTTTGCAATCATGGCTTCCACTTGTAATGATTCAAAAATTTCGACATTCAAGTCTTTGAGTTTTGACACCAACACTTGCAAGTCATGAACTTAATTTATGATTGAAGCATTGTCACTCATAATAAAAGTAAAAAATTTATGATAAGCATTGGACTTCATTTGACTCCTAAAGGACATAAAATTCTAAAGCTGTTTTGTGTGAATAGTGACAGGACCTAATTGAAATTTTTGTCCAAGTTTGGAGATTTGTAAAATATTTTGTACAATTTCAAAAATTATGATTCTTAGCTTGACAAAAATTCTAGGAGGGGTCTAAATACATGCCAAATTTTAGGCTCAAACTATATCATTTATGTCACTTTTGACATAGGTGTTGTTTATGGTAAATTGAAGACCATTTTAGGTACCAATTTGGACCATTTGGTGTCCAATTAGTTTCCTTCCACTTTGAGCACATTTCTTCTATTCTAAATGGCTTTTCTAGCCATTCCATATCATTACAAAATAGGTGGATCAAAATTTGACCCTTGAATACCCAAGAATACATACATACATCATGGCTTCCCATAAATCAAACTCTACCATAATACATATACATTACCACAAATAGTCATACATTAGTGTTCTTATATTTTTACACATGATTCCATCATTGAACGTGAAGTAGCACCATCATATATATCATAAGTGTGTCATTTATATGTAAAGCATCATATACATACATATACAACAATTTGGTATAAAATGGGATTCTAATACATCATTTTCTAGTATCTATGAATTCTCATGATCTTGGGCTTGACTTGATGAACCTAAAATGGTTAGTGGGAGCATGGGGATGAGATTTGAAAGAATCTTAGTAGTATAACTCATCTAAATCAATGTGAGTAAGAATGCTATGAGTAAATGCAATGTATGTGGTGTAAGAATGCTATAAACATGCATTATGTAATTCATATACATTACATAACATGAAAAATCATTCATTTCTAGCCATGGCAACATCATAAAATTAGTTGGACTCTACTAATCTCAACCTGGGGATAAGAAAAAGTTACTGTGCTCAATTCTATGTCATGGTGAGTTAGGAGCCATCACATAAACCTTTCATAAACATAGAGTCCTCATAAAGCTCATATGAAAATATAATGGGTCATATTTCATGAAAGTATCAAGCAACAACACACACAAGCATATCAACTCATTCAAGCACTCAATTGCATACAAAAAGTGGAGAGAAAGCTACCTTGTGATGTTAGGATCTTGAAACCATCACTAACCCCTTGAACTTAGCTTTTCTCTTTACTTTCTTTAGCTTGATATCCACAAATAAGAAAGTTTGGGTTATCTTGACCTACATATGTCAATTTCAAGAAAAATTAATCTAATGGAACTCATTCAAGCTTCATGATTCTTACTTAGTCTCATTAAAGTTCCATATGGTACATAAAGCTAGTTTTAGGCTTATAATGAAGCTACCATTGGTTCTTGCTTTCTAAACCCTAAACTCCTACTTTCTACATGTCTTATAACTCTTTAGAAACTCATTTGAATGATTACATACTTGGTTTGAAGGGTTTAGAACTAACTTTTTTCATTAACCTTATTTAGGCCTTTAAAATTTCAACTTTCATTATAAGCCTCTTAATTTCAATCCAATGCTTCCATAATTATTTATTCATCATATCTAAGTCTTTAAATTCATTAAAATTCAAAGAAACACTCCTTAAGTTCCTCTTTCATAGCTTGGTCGAGATACCATAATAAGAAAAGCAAACATGAACTTTTATTTATTCTTGTTAAGAATTTGATGCATACCCAAAATCCTTGGCTTCTCTACATCTTAGACATGATTTCATATAGCTCTAAATACCTTCCAATGATCCCATAATTCTTAAGGTGCAACTAAAACCCTAACTTCTATATATTGAATTCTAAAGCTTTTTAATTGATTATAATTGTATAATCTAATTCCTTATGCCTCAAAACCTTTAATTTCATCAATTTTTAGCCAAATTCATTTTCCATCTCTAGTTTCCCTCTCTAGGCCTAATATGGAAGCCATTAGAATTCAAAGAAAAATAAGTTTTTCTATTGCATAACATGCCTCATTTGAAAGCTTACCAAATGGGGATTCTCTTGCTATATTTGGTTGTTTCAAACTCCCACTCCTTCTCAAGAGGTTAGCCACCAAAATGATCCTTTCAAGAAACCAAAGCCATCAGTGGAAAGAGCTCAAAGAATAGAAGAAACTTCCTAACTAGCTTGTAGCAAAATTGTGCATAGTTTCTTACTTATGTGGCTTCCTTTTTCTTTTCTCTCTTCTCTCCATTTAACACCATTTCTATGCTGGTTTAGAAGCTTAAAGTTAGTTCTAAGAAGAAGATGAGGTGTCATGCCATTATATGGAAGGAAGATGGATATTTTAGAACTTTTTCAAAATTCCATCCATGTCCCTAAACTTTGATTGCTTTGTTTAGGCTCATTTTAGATCTTTTTTTAGAACCATCTTTTCCATATGAAAATTTAGGCTCTCTAATTCATAAAATACCTTTGGTTTCGCCCAAATTGGATTTAAAACCTTACTGAATTATTTGGTCAAAATTTTGGTCAACCAATAGCTTAAATCATATACTGAAAGGTTTTAACCATTCTAAGGATTCCTATGATTTTTAGGGACATCTAACAACCTTGAAAAACTCAATTTTATCATTTAAAGCTCCCTCCTTTAAGTTTTTGAAAAGTTACCTAAAATTACGAAAATACCACTACATTTTTTACTTTTTCGTTTAGCTATTTTTGCTTTGATTTTAGGCTATCATTAGCTTTGTATTCTCATTTTTAAATGTTTATATTATTATTTTAATCTTGTTTAGCCTCTAATTATTTCATTTTAGGATTCTCTTTTGTAATCTCATCAATTTTAGTCTAATTCTAGAGAAATTAGATATAACACCTTAAATTTGAAAGTCGATGTTTTTAATGGAAATGAAAGCCTAAAATTTAGCATGAAAAAGATGGTTTTCGAAAAGGATACAAAATGGATCTAAAAGGAAGAGTCAAAGTAGAAGGGATGTAAATGAAAATTTTGAATTGTCATAAAATATCTCCTCCAAACCAATATGGACTAGCCCCATTTTAGCCATGGATGGCGTGAGGAAAAAGGGCGGAGAGAGAAACAAAAGCAAGGTAATTGGGTAAGGAAACATGTAAATTTTTGCTACATGCTAGTTTGAAATCTTCTTCTTTTCTTTATGCCTTTTCTAATGATAGTTTTAGCTTCTTGAAATGAATTTGGTGGCTAACCTCCTAAAGAAAAGAGGAGATTTAAGGAAGCTAGTTTTACCACAACCACCATCTAAAGAGTTTCCAAATGAGGTGTACCATGAGATAGAAATTTGCCATGTCTTTAGACTTTTTCTCCTCCATCAATTCGACCTAGAGAGAAAGAGAATAGGGCAAGCTTTTGCTTGATGAAAACTTGATAGAAAAAATGTAATACCTTGAAATTAAGTAAGGATAATTATGATTAATTAGGAGTTGATATAGGTTTAATTAAAAGAACTAATTAAGAGAGGTGGACATTAATTTGAGCCTTATAATTAAATTAAGTAAGCTTGGAGCCTAATATAGAAGCCCAATTATGCCATGAGCTTAGTAAGAATCCAATATTAGTTTTCTTGTAAGCCTAACTTAAATTTTTTGGAAGTCCAAAAACTTAAAAGTGAATTTAAATAAGATAAGAGCCCATTTAGCCTTAGCCCAAACTTGGAGAAGTGAGTCCAAATAGGTCTTGGACTATTGGACCAATACATTTTACCCTTAACATTAAAATTCTACAGCCAACCTAATGAACTTTAGCCCAATTCTGAAAATAAATCAGACCATAAGTAATATTGAGCCCAATGGTGGCCCACTTACTCTAAAACCCTAGGGAACTTATCACTTCATTATTTGGGTGCTGAAGTTTAAAGGTTTTGTAGAACAAAGGGAGAAATTTCGCATATGTGAGAAGCTGGCTAGGGTTTCTCATCTTTTAGGCTCCAATTTACAAGTTTAAGGTAAGATTTAGCTAAGGTAACTTATATATAATTTAGTCCTATCTTCTTCCTCTTCAATTTAAACTGATTAGTTTCTTATTTAGAGCATTTTCATCTCCCACCCAAAGCTTAAACTTGTTGCTTGGTGTTTTCATGGGCTATTTTTGGAGGTAGAGGCTATGAGTGTTGTTGGGTAAGTATCATTTTCCCATTTTGATGCATTTACTACTAGTTTGAGACTCCTATAGTTGACTTATGATATAGGCTTTGGTTTTATGCAAAATTACCCAGAAATTGGAATGAACTATAGTGGTTTTTGGTGTGGGGAAGCTAGAACTTGAAATTGGAATCCATTGAAGGTTAGGTAAGTAACTTCTAGTAGTTCAATTCTTTAGGTATCTGATTAGTTGCTAGAAATGGTGATATTTGTACTTGTCCTAGGTTTAATGTGCATTTGGATTTTAATGGTAGCTAGAGGAAGAATAATTGGGTTTCATTGAGGTAATTCAGGTTAATTTTCTAATTCCATGTATATGTTCATGTTAATCTAATATTTGCTGTACATATATGATTTTGAATTGCTAAATAATTAGTTAGTTACTTGAATTATGTTGTGATTGGATCTTGTGAGTTCATGATGGATCTATGGTATAACTGCCTCCTGTGCATGTGCTTCGATTGGGCATCAAGTTATGATTAAACCCCTGAATGTACTAAGCTTAGGTTGTGCATATTGGGGAGTTGGTGCCATGGATGGGTCTCTCCCAGTGTTATTGGCCTTTAACATGTTGTATGTAATTACTAGTATAGGATGATAGTCACTAGTAGTCTAACTAGTTCATTTACTGATGATATTGATGTCTTCGGTATATTTTCTATATAATTGCATTATGTTGATTAATTTGTACATACATATGAACATTTTCTCTTGTTACTGAGATCATATATCTCACTCCAATTGTGGGCTAACATTTTCAAGGACCATATCTCTTAATGGCAAAAAGAAATTAATAAAAGTCTATTGTATGGCTTGGTAGCATACAAGTTTAAAAACCTTGTAAGGTTAGAATTGTATAACAAGAATATTAGTTTTTATGTAATTGCCGCATTGCATCATGAATTGCCAAGTATAGAGACTGGTTATGTAATCTACTTACTATGGAATCAAATATTATGATTGTAAACGACTAATAAAGGATGAATGACTGGATGCCTTATGGTTAGCATTAGCCCTGTAGATATGTGTAATTGAACCATTTTTGCTATCATAGAATGAGGGTTGACTGATATGAAACCTTGTTGATGCTAGAATATGGTTTATTATTTAGAAATGTAATCATGTGATATATTAGAAGTTAACTTAAATTAGTGATGCATATAACCTTTAATAGAATTATGTTTGAGTAATAATGTTGGTAGTTTATGAATCCTTTGTTGTCCTAAATCTTGGAACTTGCTGATATAGGGTAGCTAGATGAGTAGGAATCAACACCTAAGTCTTGAATTAGTAATGATAGAGAAGCTGGGTAAATTAGATATATGGAAGTTATTAGAGCCTCACAAATTAAGGTAGAGTGGCCTTGGAGTGTTGCTAGAGGAAGAGTTAGAGTGTATGAGGAAAAATTTAGGTAGAATTGAAGTAGAAGAGAGTCATGTTGTAGTTAAGAAGAGCTGAGCTGCTGCCAAGTGTTAGGTAGAGGTAAGGAGCACCGCGGTGCGAGGTGTCTCAACACGACACAAAACAAAAATGTTGCCCAGGGAGGGCAACAGAAAGCAATCTTGTTGCAGCATAACATGTTCCACCACAGCACAAGTCAAGGAAATTAGGTGATGAGTATCCCCGTAGCTAGTTTTGGCATGATGCAAGTATAGCCGCCACAGCATGAATCGTGAAAATGGCTACAATAGCTCTATGATGCATTTTCACTGCGATGCCACATACGCCCACCACAGCAATGCGAAAATGTGAGAAATTAAACCTGAGAGCAACTTTGCTATAGCACAAAAATCTTAGGCTATGACGCAAGATGCAAAACTTGAACCCTACCATCCTTTAAAATCTTTTCTCTCAATTTAATTTTAGTTGGCATGCAAATTCTATTATGGTACATAACTATACCATCCTCATATACCCTAAATTATAAGGTTTCACCCTAAGAAATCTCACTTCTATAATATTTGTCTCCCTAAAACTGAATCAAAATTGATGAAATAATAAAAGAGGACCCCAAAATAAAATAAAATAAAATAGGTTCAAGTAAGAATAGAATAATATGAGCCTCCGAAAATGAGGTAATAAAGCTAAAAATGGCCCAAAATCGAAACCAAAGTAGCTAAACAGAATAAATTGAAAAGAGTAGTAGCAAAACTATAATTTTAGATAACTTTTAGAAATTCAAAGAAGGAAGTTTTAAATGATAAAATTATGTTTTCTAGAATTCTCAGAGGCCCTGAAAAGCATAGGAACCTTTAGAATGACCAAAACCCTTCTAGTGTACATTTTAGGCTATCAATCGACTTAAACTTTAACCAATTGATTCGAGATGGTGTTGAACCTTATAAATTTGGAAGTAAATATTTTTAATAAATTAGGAGATCTAGATTTTCATATAGAAAATACAGTTCTAAAAAAAGAATTAAAATGAGCATAAGTGGAGCAATTAAAGTTAAAAGGCATAATTGAAAATTTTGAATTTATTAAAAAATACCTCTTTTCTTCCATATATCAACCACACAACTTCACTTCACTTAGAACCGACCTATCTTGCCTCTGAACCAACAGCTCTAGTCACCTAAAAAGAAAGGAGAAGGAGGAGGAAAGAAGGCTAAGAAAGGTAAGGATTTATGCATGTATTCACCTTATGCCATGTATCGAACTTCTTTCCTCTTTGAGTACTTTCTTTTGATGATTTTAGTTTCTTGAAAAAAGTGTTTTTGTGGCCAAACTCTTAGAAGAAGGAGAGAGTTTGAAGAAACCCATATCACCATAAGAATCTCCATTAACCAAAAAAAGCTAACAAGGTATATATTATGATGGATTACTTGCTTTTCCTTGCTTTTCTCTTTTCCTTTCTTGTTCGGCCAGCTCTAGGGGATGTAAAACCCCAAAATTAATTAAGGTATTAATTATAGATTTGGACTAATTAAGGATAATTATTATGAAATAATTGGATAAGCTATATGAATGGAAATTTATAGAGAAATAAGTTATCAATATGGGTTTAAAATTTTAATTGGATTAAAGCTTAATTTGGGCTCAAAATTAATTTGAGTAAGCCATGGATAAGAATTTATGAAGGCCCAATGATTTTAGGTGCAAGCCCAACTCCTTATCATGAGACTTAGGTCAAAAGAGATCATCTAATAATAGCCTAATCTGATTTAGTACAATAGAGGCCTAAGACTCAATTTACATGAGCCCTTATAGTTGGCCCAACACATTATGCAGATCCAAGTTGGATTGACTCTTGGTACTTAGCCTATCCCAATCAAATTTCTGCAGCCCAACTCATGAAATAAGGCCCAAGAAGTATAAAAATCTGAACCTATGAGGATTTGGGCCTTTAGGTCAACCCACAACCTATTTGAGACCTAACTTAAATACAACTAAACCCTAAATACACTTAGCCTCCTCCCCATTCTGTAGAAAAAACATAATAGGTAAAGCAAAATTTGGAGGTTTAGAGAGAGGCTAGGGTTTTTCCACATTCCTCCACCATTTCTCACTTCTAGAGGAAGATTTGGCCAAGGTAATCTATATAAAACATATCCCTCTCATTCTTCTCTTCATTTTAGTCCAATTAGTTTCTAGTTTTGGGCATTTTCATCTTCTTCTCAAATATGAAATTTAGTGTTTAGGTGATTTCTTGTAAGATTTTTGGAGTTAGAAGTTAGAGGGATGATTGGGTAAGTATTTTTCTTTTATTTTGTGTATTACTTTGTTGAAAAATGCCCTTAAGGATTGATTTTCATAATGGGTTCTGTTATTGTGCAAAATTACAAGGAGATGAAGGTGAAAAACTAAAATCTTTTAGGCTTAATGACTTAAATTTGAATTTTAGAATTTCCTATGGTGTGTTCTTGATAGTTGAGGCTCAACTTAGTCCATTTTGAAATATACCTAGAGGTCACTCTTAGGTATATGGGTAAGTGTTCTCTCTTCTCTTATGTGATATATATACTGAATTTCTATCATTTGGATTGACTTTTGGTGCATGGCTTTTACATGTGCGAAAATGGAGATGTTAGGAGTGACCCATTATGAGTTCTTGTTGTTGTGACCTTGAATTGGTATTGTAGACCCTTAAAAAGCTTGGGTAAGAAGTTCTTATTGTACTTTTGTTAAGATTAATTTGTGGATAGGAAAATTCCTTATTAATAGTAGTTGAATAATGGTGATTATGCTTATATTAGGCCTGGTGTGCTTTGAATCATGATGGTAGCTAGAGGATGAGTAATTGGCTTCATTAAGGTAACTAGGGTTACTTTCCTAGTTCCATGTATATACCCATGTTAATATGATATTTACTACACATGTTTGATTTTGAGATACCAAATGATTAGTTGACTACTTGAATTATTATTATGATTGGACCTTGTGAGTCCATGGTGGAGTTGTGATGCGGCTGCCACTTGTGCATATGCTTTGATCAAGCACCGGGTTGTGATCAAATCCTAGATGCACTGAGCCCTGATTGTGTTCATTATCGAGTAAGTGTTGTGGATGGACCTCTCTTGGTGTTTTTGGTCATTAACATGTTGTGTATGATTGTTGGTATAGGACAGTAGTCATTGGTAGCTCAACTAGTTCATTTCCAAATTGAATTGATGATTCTGGTATTGATGATATGAAATTATATTGTATTAATTAATCTGCATATATATATATATATATATATATGGAATTTGCCTCTTGTTACTGAGATTGTATATCTCACCTCGGTTGTGGGCTAAATTTTTCAGGGACCAGATCTCTTAGTGGCAAGGAGAAAATTAATGAAAGCTTATTATATGGTTTGGTAGCACATAGGTTTGGAAGCCTTGTTAGATTATATTGTGTAATTAGATTACTAGTTTTATATAATCACTGCATTGCATCATGAATTGCCAAGTATAGGGACTATACATGTAATATAATTATTATGAAATTGAATATTATGATTGTAATTAGCTAACAATGGATAAGTGACTTGATCTTATATGAACATTAAACATTGGCCCTACGTGCCTTGTGGTCTGAACACTTTTGTTATCATTGAATTATGGATTTTTGTTGATGTGTGTTAGTTTGGTGAGTAGAAATCAATGCTTAAATCTTGAAGTGGATAATGATAGATTAGCTAGGTAAATCAAGTAGATAAATACCATTAGAGTTTCACTAATTAAGTGAGAGTGACCCTAGAGTGTTCTTAAAAAGAGAGTTAAAGTGCATGGAATGAAATTTGGGAGATGTATTTATAAGAGGGAGTTACGCCGCGGCTATAAAGGCCTCGCGACGGCTAGGAGAGTGACAAAGGCGAGGAGAGCCGCAGCACAAGGAAAACTAGCAGCAGCTTAAAACGAAAATATTGCCTAGGGAGGGTGACAGAGAGCAAACTTGTCAAAGTGCAACATGTTTCGTCGTGGCCCAAGTTAAGGAAACTGGGTAAGGAGTGTCCAGTAGCTAGTCTCGCCATGGTGCAAGTGTATCCCACCGAGGCAAGAATTGTGGGACTTCGAATAGTAGCTCTAGAAGGCATTTCTGCCATGGCGCCATGTAGGTTTGCCACGGCAAGATTTGTGTGAGTTACCCAATAAGATTCCCAAGAGTAACTTAGCCACGGCGCGGAAGATCGAGGTCATGGTGCAAAGTGGAAAACTCAGTTTTTGAGCTCCAATAACTAACTTAGCTGTGGCAAAAAGTTTCAAGTCGCAGCAAAGGTTCACAAACTCATACCTTTAGCCTAGAAACCTCAGTTTCTCTAATGGTAATGTTAGGAAATGATGTAAAAACCCTTGTAGGAGGTTTTTGCGCTCTAGAATTGATGGATGGGTGAATCACAAACCTCCCATGATAGTACAATTTCTCTTGTGCATTTTCCTATTTGTGGTTGTTTAGTTGATGACCCTAATAATATCAAAGTTCAAATTTTTCTATATTTTCATAATGTATTTAATTGTAATGACTTCACACCTTGATCATTAATTATTAATCGTGCATTTAACCATAATTACCGGGATTAAAAGTTAGGGTTGTCATAGTTAGTATCAGAGCAATGGTTCAGGGAAAACCATTCTAATTTAAATTTTATCTTAGAAACTTGGCAATCATAATGCATATTTGGCATGGTATTAGCTCATAAGAATAGCTAATTAGGTGAACATATAGTTATTGTGCTTTATGTTTTGGAAGGAAATATAGAGGAATAATGATATGAGGCTTGTAATACTTGATTAAAACGACTGCTTCTTGAATTGTATTTAGAACATCACCTATCACAATAAGTATGCCCTAGAGAATAATAGAGTGTAGTTAGATTTTACCTCATAACACTTTAGTAATACTAATTTTGAGACTTGAGGTTGTTAATGCCAATGAAAAGACTAGAATTTTATCCTTCTTTTCTTCAGAGATTGGGTTACTAGTCTCAGTCTAGATAAATAATTGGTTGAGGCTTGTTGTAAACTAGCTACGCGATAGATGCACCAGTCACTCGCTGTGAGGCACCAATTGATTGAATGAATGAGACTAGGTAACTGATGAAGATGATGAACAAAGCTACTAATAGTATTTATGACCAGTTGACTGCCATTTATTAAGCAAGTCAATTGGGTACAGCTGACCAGTTGACTGGCCTATCGAAGTAGTCAACTGATCCTAACAAGAGTAGTACTTCTTTACCTAAGTAAAATTCTAAACTTTTCAAGGGCCATCTAGAGTGATGTTGAGAGCTTAAAAGGCAACAAAACTGAGTAAAACACCTGACTAGCTATAAAAACCTTATAGAAGGGTAAGATGTAAACCTTACTTATGATTAGGAGATTGACACTGGAAGTTTGGGAACTAGTGTATAATAAATAAGTGTGATTGACTAAATATATAAAGTGATATACAATCCATATTGAGTTAGAATTATGTAGACTTTGAAAGGTCCCCAAAGTTGAAGCTTTATAGGTACAGAGGTTTTAACCCACTTGCTTGATCCCAGTTAATAAAGAATGCAATTACTCGATCCTAGCTACCGCAATTTGGGTCTAATGAATACAAGTGATAAGAACTAAAGAATATTTCAAATAGTTTTATTTTACCTATTGGAGTGAGTAAGCCATCTTTAGTTAATGATAACAAGAAAGGAGGGCAAGAAACCTTTAGGATTGTCGAATCCATTTCTAAATAGGGGATAGTGACTTTAAAGCAAGAGACTAAGGGAGATGATGTTTTGGAAGGAATCTTGAAAGCTTTGAGGCTCCTCTCTTAGTGTACTATGGCAAAAGAGGGAGATTATGATAAAGGGAAAGACAACCTCGTAGTGTGATAAAGGTGAGGTACACCAGCATAGGGTGCTTATGCATGTTGTCTCTTTTGTGTAATTTAGTTTACTTATGCTATGTGTTGATATGCATTTGGGTGGTGGTTAGAGGCACTTTATGTGCCTAATACACTCAGAGAGTGTTAAGATAGGATTCTACAACACCTTGGTGCTAAAGGCACATGGGACGTGCTCATTTTTTAGAACTTTGATGCTTGAGGCATGCAGGGCATGCCACTTATCATATGATTTAATGAATTTTAACCACCAAATTGGCGTTAAACTAGACTAAGTAGACTTTCTACCGAAAGGTAAAGAGGAGATCTTGATAGTAAGGATTCACTTAAAAAGAGAATAAAATGGTACCCGTGTACGTACCAATGGTTGAGATACAGTCATCATGGGATGATGAGCATGTATATGGCCATAAGAAAGAATTGCTTGCTAATATTGAAGGCAAAGTATGATTCTGCCATCAGTAGTCTTATTGTCATGTATCATGTGAGGTATGATTAAGGGGATAGAGACAACATTGAAAATTTAAGATGGACTAGTACTTACCATAGTAGTAAAACTCCCTAATTTTGAAAGAGGACTCCCTGATCCAGAATAATAACCCTAGGGAAATGAATGAGAGGTGGTAGTAATGCAATTAACTTATGTTATTACAATATCTTAGCATAATGATTGATGAGGAAGGGTGAAACACTAGTGGTAAATGATACTTGAGTTCTCTCACTGGGAATCCCTACTTGATCTGTTGATAATTAAGGAAAGCTTGATAATGAAAAGACTCTCTAAGTCTCCTTATTATGTTAATTTAACTCCCAATAGTCAAGTGTGAACTGAGGTAAAAAAAAAGGCAAGAAGTATGCTAATTGAAGAATAACTATACTTGTATGAAAATGTCTTAATTGGGGGTAGAAGAT
This sequence comes from Erythrophleum ivorense, assembly GCA_026724425.1. Classification (NCBI taxonomy): domain Eukaryota; kingdom Viridiplantae; phylum Streptophyta; class Magnoliopsida; order Fabales; family Fabaceae; genus Erythrophleum; species Erythrophleum ivorense. Next base: position 210,629 of record JAIUCV010000792.1, on the reverse strand, counting down.
ATGAAAGTGTAGTCTTTTGAGACTATATAATGGCATAAAAACCAAGGAGATGTTCAGTTGATTTCAAATAAGTATAGATGCCATTAAGTTGACTACTAAAGCTTGTAGTAATTGAGAATTAAAATGAGACATTGGGATCTATTGATCATGGTAGTCTTTAGAGTCACATGTATGTAATTGTGGTAATGCCTTTGCAAGTGCAAAAAGAGAAAACAAAATAAAAATAAAAAGGGAGAGAGAGAGAGATAGGGAAGAGGTCTATTAAGGATTTTCCTATATTGGTTATCCCTGAGGGGGGTGATCAGGTTGTCTATAATGAACCATCATCAAGAGCCAAAAATTCTTAATGTTGTGGGCAAGCGATGGAAGTTATGTTATCTAATAAACCATCCACTGAAACTATGACTTGTAAGATTTAAAGAAACTCATTTCTAAGTCCTAAAGGATTACCTCGATGCTCTAGACAAGGTACTTTCACCCTTGAGATCAGGTCTTATTAGAAAATATAATCTAGACTTGAAATATTGTGTTTATTTTCACTTGAAAGATTATGTTTGATTTCTATTATGAGGAAGGTGAACCTTAGAGTGTTTGAATGCCTTATATGGATTAGTCGTAAGATCAAACTTTATATTAGTTCCAACCTTTAGAAAATCTTGATGAATAAAAAAGGGAACTTGGGTACTAATTAGAGATGAGAAGAGAATTTATGTGTCTAATGGAAATAATGAACTTTTTACTTATGAACCATAAATGAGGATATAATATGTGCAATGATTTTATGAGATAATTGAACGCAAGACTTGGAAACTTAGAATAGATAACCCTATAGAAGGTAAGATCCACTTCAATTAAAAAGGTTGGGTTAAGGAAATGTGGGGGGGGGGGTAATCTAAGTGAAGGACGAATGAAACTTCATTGTGAAATAAGGTTACTTACCTATGTTGCTATTAGTGGAATAAATACTTTGAAAAAAAGCTAACCGAGCGGAATTCTTTATAATTCTTGGTATCAACTATTAAGGAGAGTTAAGCTAAAGTATCTAAGAGTTATCTCTTAAATGAATTGAGAGTTAAGAAGGAAAGGAAGTTAACATGAACATTCAATGATTGACTTTTGGAACAAAAAAAAAATGAGAGAGGGGAGCAGGAAAAGAAAAAGAAAGAGACAGAATAAAACAAAACAAACATTACAAAGGGAGAGAGATTTTAAGATTTATTTGACCTAGGTGCTTAGACTTGCTATAAGGTGATCAAGTATAACTTGGTCTAGATCTCTTTAATGGTGGACAAGGAAAGAAGACAGAATATTAAGGTTAGTATGTCATTTGACTTAGGTTGACAAAGAAGAAATAGAATTGTAGATAATAAGTAAGGTAGTAACATAATAAGGACATCTTTTATAGGAAAATAGCGGGGAAAGGATTAGGTTCTTATAAAATTTTGAAAAAACAAGATGGAAGTTATGAGGACGAATTATCTAGCACTAAGTGAGTGAGGTATGACTAATTTTGAGGACAAAATTTCTAAAAGGAAGGGAGAATGTAACACCTTAAAATTAATTAAGGTGTTAATCATATATTTGGACTAATTAAGGATAATTATTATAGAATAATTGGGTAAACTATATGAATGGGAATTTATAGAGAAATAGGTTATTAGTATGGGTTTAAGATTTCAACTGGATTAAAGCTTAATTTGAGCCCAAAATTAATTTGAGTAAACTATGGATAAAGATTTATGGAGGCTCAATGATTTTAGGTGCAAGCCTAACTCCTTATCATGAGATTTGGATTAAGAGAGATAACCTAGCAATGACCTAATTTAATTTAGTGAAATAGAGGCCTAAGATCCAATTTACATGAGCCCTTATAGTTGGCCCAACACACATTATACAGACCCAAGTTAGATTGACTTTTGGAACTTAGCATAACCCAATCAAATTTCTACAGCCCAACTCATGAAATAAGGCCTAACAAGTATAAAAATCTGAACCCATAAGGATTTGAGCCTTTGGGTCAACGCACAACTCATTTGGGACCCAACTTAAACACAACTAAACCCTAAATACACTTAGTCTCCTCCCCATTCTGCAAAAAAGAAAACACAATAGGCAAAGCAAAATTCGGAGGTTTAGAGAGAGGCTAGGGTTTTTCCATATTCTTCCACTATTTCTTACTTTTAGAGGAAGATTTGGCCAAGGTAATCTATATAAAACATGTCCCTCTCATTCTCCTCTTCATTTTGGTCTGATTAGTTTCTAGTTTTGGACATTTTCATCTCCTTCTCAAATATGAAATTTGATGTTTAAGTGATTCTTTACAAGATTTTTAGAGTTAAAAGTTAGAGGGATGATTGGGTAAGTATTTTTCTTTTATTTTGTGTATTACTTTGCTAGAAAATGCCCATAAGGATTGATTTTCATAATGGGTTCTGCTATTGTATGAAATTATAAGGAGATGAAGGTGAAAAACTAAAATTTTTGGGCTTGATGACTCAAATTCGAATTTTGAAATTTCCCATAGTGTGTTCTTGATAGTTGAGGCTCAACTCAATCCATTTTGAAATATATCTAAGAGGTCACTCTTAGGTATATGGGTAAGTGTTCCCTCTTCTCTTATATGGTATATATACTGAATTTTCATCATTTGGACTAACTTTTGGTGCATGGCTTTTACATGTGCAAAAATGGAGATATTAGGAGTGACCCATTATGAATTCTTGTTGTTGTAACCTTGAATTGGTGCTGTAGACCCTTAGGAAGCTTGGGTAAGAAGTTCTTAATGTACTCTTGTTAAGATTAATTTGTGGATAGAAAAATTCCTTACTAATGGTAGTTGAATAATGAAGATTATGCTTATATTAGGCCTGGTGTGCTTTGAATCATAATGGTAGCTAGAGGATGAGTAATTGGCTTCATTGAGGTAACTGGGGTTACTTTTCTAATTCCATGTATATGCCCATGTTAATCTGATGTTTACTACACATGTTTAATTTTGAGATGCCAAATGATTAGTTGACTACTTGAATTGTTATTGTGATTAGACTTTGTGAATCCATGGTGGAGCTGTGGTGTGGCTGCCATTCGTGCATGTGTTTCAATCGAGCATTGGGTTATGATCAGACCTTAGATGCATTAAGCCCTGGTTGTGCTCATTATGGAGTAGGTACCATGGACAGACCTCTCCTGATGTTATTGGCTATTAACGTGTTATGTATGATTGCTGGTCTGGGACAGTAATCATTGGTAGCTCAACTAGTTCATTTGTAAATTGAATTGACGATTCTGGTATTAATGATATGAAATTACATTGTATTGATTAATCTGTACATATATATGGAATTTGCCTCTTGTTATTAAGATTGTATATCTTACCCCAGTTGTAGGCTAACATTTTCAGGGACCGAACCTCTTAGTGGTAAGGAGAAAATTAATGGAAGCTTATTATATAGTTTGGTAGCACATAAGTTTGGAAGCCTTGTCAGATTGTATTGTGTAATTAGATTACCAGTTTTTATATAATCGCTGCATTGCATCATGATTGCCAAGTATAGGGACTGTACATGTAATATAATTATCATAAAATTAAACATTATAGTTGTAATTGGCTAATAATGGATGAGTGACTTGATCTTGTATGAACATTAAGCATTGGATCTACGCACCTTGTGGTCGGAACACTTTTGCTGTCACTAAATTATGGATTTTTGTTTATGTATGTTAGTTTGGTGAGTAGAAATTAATACTTAAATCTTGAAGTGGATAATGATAGATTAGCTAGGTAAATCACGTAAATAAATACCATTAGAGTTTCACCAATTAAAGGAGAGTGACCTTAGAGTGTTCTTAGAAAGAGAGTTGGAGTGCATGGAACGAAATTTAGGAGATATAGTTACAGGAGGGAGTTACGCTGTGGCTAAGAAGGCCTCGCCATGGCCAGAAGAGTGACAGAGGTGAGGAGAGTCGCGGCATGAAGAAAATTAGTCGTGACTCAAAGTGAAAATATTACCCAAGGAGGGTGACAGAAAGCAAACTCGCTACAGCGCAACATATTTCGCCACGGCCCAAGTCGAGGAAACTGGGTAAGGAATGTTCAATAGCTAGTCTCACCACGGCATCACCGCGGCGCAAGTGTATCCTGTCGAGGTGAGAATTGTGGGACTTCAAATAGTAGCTCCAAGAGGCATTTCCACCGTGGTGCCATGTAAGCTTGCCGCGGCAAGATTCGTGTGAGTTACCCAATAAGATTCCCGAGAGTAACTTAACCACAGCATGGAAGATTGAGGCCGTGGTGCAAAGTGGAAAACTCAATTTTTGAGCTCCAGTAATTAACTTAGCTATGGCAGAAAGTTTCAAGTCACGGCAAAGATTCACAAACTCCTACCTTTAGTCTAGAAACGTCAGTTTTTCCAATAGTAATGCTAGGGAATGATGTAGGAGCCCTTGTAGGAGGTTTTTGCGCACTGGAATTGATGGATGGGTGAATCACAAACCTCTCATGATAGTACAATTTCTCTTGTGCATTCTCCCATTTGTGGTTATTTAGTTGATGACCATAATAATATCAAAATTCAAATTTTTTTATATTTTCATAATGTATTTAATTATAACAACTCCACACCTTGATCATTAATTATTAATCGTGTATTTAACCATAATTACTGGAATTAGAAGTTAGGGTTGTCATAGAGGATGTTAGGGAGAGTTGATTTTCAGCCAAATCAAAATTAAGATAAGGGTTTTATGTAATACCTTAACCTCTTAGCTTTCACACAATGATCACATAGGCTATTTTAACATTTGGTATATTGGTTCATATTTGCAAGGGAACATGCATTTTCATTCATAAAAATTTGCATGGTTGGAAAGCCATATACATCATTCATAGCTTTAGGGACTATGTGAATCCATCCATATCATTTTCTATCTATAACATATCCATACATATCATAAATATCATAACTCATCTCATACATTTCGAGTTTGAAACCATGCACTAGAAAAATAGAAAGTTGCTCTCGGGTTTATTGTCACAACTTTCTGATGTGAATTTTAAAAATTCATAACTAATTCTAAAAGAATCAAAATCATGCATATGATAACTTTCTGGAAAGCTCTAGATGTTAACTGATGATAAAAATAATTCTAGATTAAGAAAATGGTGTTTATCTTATGAAAATTAATGGAATAGTACCAAAGGTTAAGCTGAGTTACTAGTACTATCATGCAACTTTAAAAATTCAGTTCTCCCCTTATAGAGCTCCAAATGAGGTGCTCTTGGTGGTTGAAAACTTATAATATCTAGCTTATACCTGTAAAATTTTATAAGTGTTGGACTTCATTTAATTCACATGTGATACAAAGAAGTAAACTAACCATATAAACAATATATATACCAATTTTGCATAATTTGGCTAACTTAGGAAAATCATAATAAATTCTCTAGAGTTCTAAATTGAGTGCTCTTTATCTCTATAAAAATTTCTTGATGAGACCTACTTGTTGGCCAAATTTCATGTAAAAACTCATATGTTTGGTCAGACTTTGGTTCAGTCTAAGATTTGGTCAAATTTGAAATCCATAATGGCATCATAAGGCACCAAATGTATTTTTTAACATTCTATAACCACTTGGGCACATCCAAAAGCATAAATGTAGCATAGGGAAGCATGCCAAATGGTTCAATTCATTATAGGGCTAAATTTCACCATACTATATGCATTCATATATGAACATAAGGGTGCTAGGATGTCAATCTCTAACATATGCATTCATCTAGCTTCAAGATTGATATACACATCATAAATGGATGCATTTAAACTTGTTTAAATGGTTACACCTCATATACATCATGTCTTTACAAACTTTGACATCAATTTATATTTAAAGCTATGCTGTTGTCAAAGTGTTGCACAACATACTCTTTGACTCCCATTTTTGCTTCTTTGAGCTTCACTTAGATATGGTTAGATAAAAAATAGGAAAGAGTAAGATTCAAAAAATCCCAATAGCTCTTTATCCTTTTAAACATACATAATAGATGTATATACATGTCAAATAATGCATGCATAACATTTAAGCTATTAGTGAACATACATAAAGTATTTTCCTTGTTATAGAAACTCATATATAACAAACATCGGCTTTCAAGGGTATTGGTCTAGCCTTATCCATCTTCTTTAGGACTTTTGGATTTGTCTCACATTCTTTCAAGGGACTTTTGACTTAGCCTCACTCTTTTTAAGACTTTTGGCTTTGTCTCACCTATTCCTAGAGACTTTTGGTTTATCCTCACCTTTATTAAAGGACTTTTGGTATTACCAAATCCATTCAAGCCATATTGTATGCATAAATACATTTCAACAAATATAATAGTACCATAACATGTAAGCAATGGCTAGGAATATTTTTCATAGTTTAAACATACATACAAGTACTCAAAGACAAATAAACATCTAAGCAATACATGAGAGAAAGGTTAGAGAGCTACCTTGAAGTAAAATCACAACACTTTTCTCTTGAATTCTTCTTCCCTTTTTCGTCCAAGCTCATGCAATTAGGTGGCATTTGATTCTCTTGGCCTAAACACATTAAATAAGACATGAATCACTCATAGGCATAAGTTTAAGCCTTATACAACTCTATGGAAGGTTACTTTGTTCTAAGACTCAATTATGGTTCCATGTAAGACTTAATGAAGCAACTATGGGAATTCATGATCTTGGCTCTATTTTCTCCCTCAATCTTAGTCTTTTGACTCCATTTAGACTCCTTAGAGTCATCACAATTTCATTTTAAGGAGGCTAACTGTAAGTTGTTTCTTTGTGTTTCATTATGGAGCCTACACCTCTATCTCACAACTGATGTTTTCTAAATTTATTCCAAGGCTTTCTTTGATGTTCAAGTATCATATTTAGTCCCTTTCTAATCTTAGACCAATTTAAAACACTCCTTAAGTGCATGGTTCTATTTTGGCTAAGCCTATGTAAGCTAGAAACACCCATGGAATTTGCTTGCTTCTCTTTAGGGAATTACCCTTGGGAGACTTCCTAGTGTCTTAAGAGCTCATATATATTTTTAGACAATCTAAATTATCATTAGAAAGTCTCCTACATATTATAGTGCAACAAAATCCCTAACTTTGCTAACTTAATTTCTAATGCTTCTCCTTGAAATTTCTTTACATATTCTTGTTTCTCATATTTTAAAACCTTGTTTCTTCCTTGGTTGGGTCAAAATTCATCTTCTTTTGGATGGACTCTAGGCTAACTGAACATGCACATGGAAGAGGAGGGAAGGAGAAGCAACAAAAGTAATGAGTTTTTACCTTGTTTCAAGCCCTTTTCAAGAGCACTTTCCATTACTTCAAGCTTCTCCCTCAAATTTTAGTTTCTCTCCTCTGGACCAGCCACAAACCAGATATAACACCATATATTTCTAGCTTGCTTCCTATCATTTCTAAGTTTCCCATGATGAAATGCACAAAAAGGAATGGAAGATAGCATTAAAATAATGCCTTATTTCGCGTTGCGTAGCGTATAAAAATTCCATTCGGTGTCACGCGAACCATATGAGTTCATACATCATATTATCATATTTAATTACATACATACAACTCATTTACATCACCAAAGTTGGCCCACAACTCATGGAAACCGAAATGGAACCTAGAATAAGGAGGTTTATTTTCGGCCAGATTTGGCCCCTTTCTGGCACAATTTCAAAAAATCATAACTAATTCTAAAAAAATCAAAATCACACATTCTTTACCATTCTGGAAAGATAAGGATGTCTAATTCATAGTAAAAATATATACAGACCATAACACCCATCACAGAGGGCGTTTGACATCTGAAAATGTCTAGGGATCAAACTGCCTCCTGATGCTATGACAGATTCTGCAGCAAACTTTGAAAATGTCCAATTAATTTCACAAAAATCCAATCCATGAAAATGATACCAATATGGAAATATATGGATGTTAGCTATAGGAGAAAAATACTTTTAGACCAGTTTAGGTACCCAAAGTCTCGAAATTCAATAGAACAGTACATCAAATCGGGTAAGGGTCCTGATACTGGACAAAATGTTCAAAAATTCATATCACCCTCTCTAGAACTCCAAATGAGGTGCTTCTAGTTGGAACAAGTCACTGTGAATTTCTAGTTTCTCTGTATGAAATTTTGTGGCAATTGGACATCGTTTTCCCCATAAGTGACAGAATTCAATTTCAGACAGATGCTACAGTACCAAGGACCAAAACCAAAAAATTTCCAATTTCAACAATTCGCTAAATATTCCACAGACCTCCAAAAATTACCAACTTTAGCTTCTCAAAAAGCTCTCAATAAGCTCTAGATGTATGTCAAATTTCAGGTCAAGAAGAGTTCATTTGGACAAAAAGTGATATAGCCTCATGAAATGGTCATTTTTGCTTCCTACCAAGAGTCACTTTGCACCAAATGGCCTCTTCTTGAATTTGGCACCCCTTGAGCAAGTTTCAAAGCACAAATATGACTTGTAGAGGCTGCCCAAGTGATCCCAAACCTCATGCAACTCATTTTGGTCTCTCAACATCTATTTATGCATAGTTACATCAAGCCATCCAAAAGCCAATTTGCACAATACTAGAGATTTAGTGTCATAAAGTGTACATCATATTCATACATCATTTTACACTTGTCCATGGTCTTACATCACAAAAAGATTACATACATCATTACTTTGACATTTAACCACCATTTAAAGTATATAATACACCAAAACAAAGATGTTCAATGTTCTTGGTTTGCATCTCCTTGACTTGGAACACCACCTAGACAATTCAAGGATGAAGGGGAAAGGGGGGGTGAGATTCCAAGAATCTCAATAGCTCACACACCCATTCACACCACATTCAAGGCATATATATACCAAATGCATAACCAACAAGCATAAAGTGTGCAATAAATTCCATTCCATGCCATATTCACATGTCAAGATTACTTTCATACTCTAGGGACTTTTGGTTTAGCCTCACCCCATTTCTAGGACTTTTGGATTTGCCTCACTCTTGGTCTAGAGACTTTTGACTTTGCCTCACCCATTCATGGGACTTTTGGCCTTGTCTCACCCATGCCATGAGACTTTTGGCATCTCCTCACCTTCTTCAAGGGACTTTTGGCATCACCTTACCCTTATGGGCTCTTTCCACAACCATAGTTATTTAAGACAACACATTGGTACCAATGCACAACAAGGATCAAGTGGCATATTATCAAGCATCAAGAATGCATGCAAGCACACTAAGACATACATATGCACACAAGAATGTAAAGAGAATGAGGTGGAGAGCTACCTTTTTATGTATGCAAGCTCACTTTGCAATTTCTTTCTCCTCCTTGGTTTCACAAGAGCACTTAGGTGGAGTAGGGTTCTCTTGGACATTACAAACATCACACAATTACACATTTGAAACAAGCCAAGACATTAAACTAAAGCTTATTACATACTTGGCTCCAAAATAGATATATTGGTTCCATAAATGGCCTATTGAAGCAACTCATGTTATTCAAGTGCTAGGCTCCATTCTCTTGTTCTTTCTAAACTTCTTGGACTCATTTAAGGTCCTTGGAGCCATCACACATTCAATTGCACAATTGGAAAACCAAGTTGCTTCACAAAGTACCATTATGGACACCATTAGGCCATCTCCCAATCTATGGCTCTTAAATTTTCTCCAATGGTTTCTCCCATCTTCTAACATCATATAAAGTCCCAAAACAAGGCTAGAACAAATTAAAACATCCCCTAGCCTAATGAACCTAGCTTGGCCAAAATATGCACCATAATGGAGGTTCATAGACTATGTGATTTTTCCTTGATGGGAGAGCCACTTGGGAGGCTTTCTAAAGATCTTAGGAGTTCAAGGAAACATTCAAATAGCCAAGGAAACATTCACACAAAATCAGATTTTGCAAAACCCTAGAAAACACTACACTTTTCTAACTTGTTTTCTATTGGTTTTTCTTGGAATTTCTTGCCATATGCCATCTCCTCATGGCCTAAAACCCTTGTTCCTTCCTTGTATTTGGACAGAACATCCTCCCCTCCTTTGGTTCTGTTCTTGGCTGAAATACACACAAAGGGAGGGGGAAGAGAAGATGCAACAAAAAGTAAAGATTACCTATGGTTCAAGTGAGCTTTCAAGTGTCTTTCTCCTTCATTCTCTTCTCCTTAGCAAATTTGAAATTCTCCCCTTAGGTCTGGGTCAAAAACAGAACCAAATCATTCAAAAAATCCATAGAAAGAAAGGAGGAAGAGAGGAAAACAAGATTGGAGGAAGATGGAGCAAGAAATTTCATGAAATTACCTAGTTTCTCCTTGGCTTTCTCCTCTTTTTCTCCTCCCTTTGGTGTGCCTAAGAGAGCTGAAGATTTTCTGTATTTTGGGCAGAATGGGTCATGCTCATTAAAGAGGATAAGAAGGGAGAAAAGTGTGGAACATTCAAGAAACCATAAATTCCAATTTTACCCTTCTGTAATGGCAAGTTCGTTTCAGCTTCGTTTTAGCTCCTTTTTGAGAACCATCTTTTCTATCATAAAATTTAGGTTCCCAATTTAATAAAATGCCTTTGGAATCACTCAAATCGGAGTTAAAACTATCCCAAACGAATCGGTCAAAGTTTAGGTCAACTGACGTTGGAAAGAGTACACCGGAGGGGCTTTATCAGTCTCGGGGTTTCCCATGGTTTTTGGGGCCTCTGAAAACCTTGGGCAACTCAAAATTTTCATTTAAAAAGCCCTCCTAGGTGTTTTTCCAAAATTACACTTATTTACAAAAATGTCACTGACCTTTCAGCAATTTTTTTGAATCGCTCCGACCCCAGTTTTTAGGCAACTCAAGGCTCAAATCCTCAGTTTCTATTATTTAAAATTTTATTTAGCCTTGAATCACTCATCTCAGGGGACTTGCTTTTCAAATCGGCCCGTTTTAGTGATTGGACAATGTACCGGGCGTTACACCAGCCTCATATGAGTCATGAGAATCATAGAAAAGAAAAGCAGGAGGAGAGGAACAATATTTGCAAAGGAAGAACTACGAAAATCTAAGAATTTCCTTACCTTTTTGGCTAGTCTTTCCTCTCTTCTTGGCTTCTCTTTTGTGCATCCTCCATAGCTGGTCTCACTTATGTTTTTAGGAAGAACATAAGTCAGCTATATGGAGAGGAGAAGGAGGGTGTGATATATAGGGAAGCTTTTAAGAAATTCTTTTTTAAAAATTCCATTTATGTCCTATTTTCTTGGTTTTTCCGTTTTAAGCTTATATTAACTCATTTTTTAGGACTGTCTTTTCCATTATAAAATTTAGATTCTCTAACTTATAAAATGCTTTTGATTTCACTCAAATTGAATTAAAAACCTTCTCGATTAAACTGGTCAATGTTCGAGTCAACTGACTTCTAAAACGTAAACTGGATGGGTTTTAACTATTCTGGGAGTTCTTATGGTTTTTAGGGCCTCTAAGAACCCCAAGAAACTCATTTTTTCCATTTAAAAATATCTTATGTGAGTTTTCTAAAAAGGTCCTGAAATTACGAAAATGCCACTACATATTTCTCAAATTTTTTGTGGCCTTTCTAGCTTGGGTTTTTGGACATCTCAAGCTTTATATTCTCATTATTTAAGGCCTATGTCATTACTCTAATTTTACTTGGCTTCAAATCCTTTTATTTAGAGGACTTCCTTTTATAACCAGTTCATTTCGTCATTTTGCAAAAATCGAGTGTTACATTTTAGGGCATGGAGATTAAAAATATGCAATTAGAAACATTGAAGAAGCCTTAGAAATCAAAATAAGATAGTTATGGTTTCTATTACACCTTAAAAACTATGGAACCCTAGGAGGATAATTTAAGCCATGTGAGAGTATAATTAGATAAAAAAGAAGTCAAGAAATGTCTATATGAATCAAATTCCTAAAGAAAAGAAACAAAACTCTAATTGGTCTCCATACATAGGTAGGCTCAGCCATGAGCATAAGGAAGCACTTATGGAGTGTTTTTTTAAGTTTTAATGATTTAAGAAACTTATATATGATGAATAAATAATTATGGAACTATTGGATTGAATTTAAGAGCTCTAAATTGGAAGTTGAATTTTTAAGGCTTAAATAGGGTTAAAGAAGCAAGTTGGATTTAAACCCCTCTAACCAAACATATAATGATTCACATGAGTTTTCTTAGAGTTATAAAACTCATAGCAAGTAAGAGTTTGAGATTTAGAAAGTGAAAACTAAGGGTTGCTTCTTATTGAACCTAAACTGGCCTTAAATTCCATATGAGGCTTTAATGGGATTAAGTAAAGATAATAAGACCTAGAATGAATCTAAATGGATTAATTTGCCTTGTAATTGCTATGTGTAGATGAAGCTAGTCCAAACTTATCAAAGTGTGGGTGTCAAGTTAAGGAAAGACAAGAGAAAAATCAAAAGCAAGTGGGTTAGTGGTGTCTTGAAGCCTTATAAGTCCTAAGGTAGCTTTATCTTCCTATCTTGCATGCATTTGAATGCTTGATTGAGTTGAGATGCTTGTATATGTTGTTTCTTGATGTATTCTTAAGCTATGTCTTGATATGTTTTACATTATGAATTTTATGCATGAGTTTAACATGTTTTTTAGCTCATAACTCCCTATGGCATGAAATTGAGTGCAATAACTCTTTCTTAGCCCCGAGCTGAGTTTAATTGATTTTAACTAGTTTATTTTGATGCTATGGCTTAATGAGAAATGAGTTTTCATATTAAAAGTTTCATTTCAGTCATATGAGACATATGAATAGCATTTTTGCACCATATGCATTACATTTCCTCATGGAATTCATGTATGCATGAATTGTTTGAGATCAGCTACTGAAATTCTTCCCTGAATCTCACCCATGAAATTTCCACTAACCATTTTAGGATCTCCATGCAAAGGCAAGAAAGTTGAGAAAAGGTAGATGTTAGAATGATGTATTAGGAAATTCCAATGTACTTAAACTTGATGAATGTGGTAAAATTGTATGGATAGTATGATTTATGTGTCTATGATGATTTGTAATGTAACATGATGTATATTACCATATTTTATGATGGAATCATATGTATAAGCATGAGAATATGAATGTATGGCATTTTGTGGTAGAATATGACCATTGGTGCATAATCTTACTTATTGTATTTATGTAATCTTGGATATAAGAAGGTCATATTTTTATACAAGCTTTATTTTATGTTTTTGACCCTATGGATTACATACCTAGGATGATTGAAATTTGCTCAAAGTGGAAGAGTACAATTTGGAATCCATTTAAGTCACTTTTGAATCGAAAATTAGTTCTAAAAAGTTTAAAATTGCACATCTACCACAAATAACTTAGTTTGGGGCTAAAATTTGGCATGTAATTAAACTTTGTATAGAGATTTCTAGCAAGTCAAGAATGAAAATTTTTAGAACTCTATAAAATATTTTATGAATTTTTAAAATTAAAAAATATTTTATGAATTTTTAAAATTATGCATATTTGGTTTGCCACTGTTCATACTATACAAATTTGTGTGTGTTTTTAAGGGGCCAAACAAATTCAGTTGCTTATGAAATTTTACAAGTATAAAATTCACATTATAAGCTTTCCGTAGCTACTAAGTTTACAAAAATTGGAGTAATATAACTCAAGTTATGAATTTTTAAAGTTTGATGCAAAATATGTGCTATAGGCAATTTTGGGTCCATAAGTTGTTTTATGCTTTTGATGTATATTTTTTGACCTAATGGATCAAATCAAGTGTGTTTATGATGAATATGAATAAAGGAAAAGAAAATTTTAAAATTTGACCCTATAGCTCCTATTGGTATATAAACGGATCGATTTTTGCCATAAAAAGCATAGTAAATGTTGTGGATTTTGTTGTTGATGTCTATGGATGGAATGAATAAGCTGAATAAAGTTAGGTATGACAACTTTTGATCTAATTTAAAAAGTCTTTGCAATACTTTAACCTCTTAGCTATTATACAATGGTCTCATTTTTCATCTCAATGCATTTCATATGGATTGGAGCACAAACATATAAGGAAACAAGCATTTCCCATTAAAAAAAACATTAAATTAATGAAATTAATTGTGTTATGTAAGATCTCATTTTCTCATTTATGCTCCAGGGACTATGTGAACTTATCCACAACATTTTCTAGTCATAACACATCCATAAAAATCATACACATCACATTTGGTCTCATTCATCACAAGTTTGAAGCTATATCACATAAAACTCATGGTTTGCTCTTAGGTTCAATTTTTAATTTTCTGATACAAATTTTAAAAATTCATAACTAATTCTAAAAAAATTAAAATCAAGCAAATCATATAATTCTAAAAATTTATGGATGTCTACCTTTGACTAAAAATAAGTCTAGGCCAATGTAGTAGCCTTAAGCCATTGGAAATCAATGGAACAGTAACTCAGGTTAGGCTATATTACTAATATTGATATGCAACTTCAAAAATTCATGTCTCCCTCTACAGAGCTCTAAATGAGGTAATCTTGGTGGCTATAGAAAAATTATAGTGTTTAGTTTATATCTGTAAAATTTCATGAGTATTAGACTTCATTTGGCCCACATATGACATAGAGAAGCAAACTGACCAAATGAACAATAATCATACCATTTCTACATAATTTGGCCAATTTTGAAAAATCATAATAAATTCTCTAGAGCTCCAAATTAGTGCTCTTTGACTCTGTGAAAGGCTCTAGATGAGACCTACATTTTGGCCAAATTTCATGGAAAACTCATTCATTTGGTCATACTATGGTGCAACTTACCAAATGGTCAAATTTAAAGCTAAAAATAGGACTTTAAGACACCAAAAGTCCTTCTTGCATTTCTACAACCATTTAGGCAAGTCTAAAATCATAAATACCATATATAAAAGCATGCCAAATGTAACACCATGAATTTCTAGCTTATTTCATGCTATCTCCATATCTCACATCATGTATTTCAGGAAGGAGTAAGAAAATGACATTAAAAAAGTAAATAAATTTGCGTTGTACTATGTATAAATTTTTCATTCGATGTCTTGTAGGCCATGTGAGCTCATGTATCATATTTTCATATTTAATTACATAGATACAACTCAAATCCATCATCAAAAGTGGCTAGGACTCATGCAAGTCAAGAGACACAAAATTCCATGAGGTAGCCTCGGCCAGAATTTCATACTTTCTGTCACAAATGTTGAAAAATTATAACTAATTTTAGAAAAATTAAAATCATACATTCTTTATCATTATGAAAATCTACATATATCTACTTTATACTAAAAATATGTCCAGATCATGAAACACCAAGTAAAAGATGTTTGATATTCGAAAAGCACCCAAGGTCTCAGTTGCTTGGGCTACTGTTACAACTTACTATCATAAACTTTGGAAATTCATAACTAATTTTACAAAAATTCAAATCATGAAAACTCAATCAATATGAGAAGCTAAAGATATTAAATTTAAGGGAAAAATAACTCTAGATCACACTAAGTTCATTTAGAACCAAATTATGATGGAATAGTACTAAAGGTCCAGTAGCATTACTGATACTGACATAAAACTTAAAAAATTCATAACTCTCTACTCAGACCTCCAAATGAGGTGATCTTAGTGGCAACAGAAAGCTCATAATCTCTAGTTTATTCTTGTAAAATATCATAAGCATTAGACACCATTTGTTTATCAGATGATACAGAACACAAAATTGATCATATGAACAGTGTACTGAACCAAAACCAAAACTTTTTCCAACTTTGGAAATTCATAATTAATTATGTAGAGCTCTGATTTTTTTGCACTTTAGCTTACCAAAAATATCTCAATGAGCCCTACATGTCTACAAAATTTCATGGGAAGATTCATCCATTTAGTCAATTTGTGCTATAGGGTTCTGATTTGGTCATTTTCATGGTCTTTACAAGCACCAAGGTGTCCAAATTTACTTCCCAAGCTTGTGTGGCCATTTAAGCATGTGGCATTGCACTAAAATAACATTTTAATCTTGTCTCAAAGGTGGATAAACCCAGAATTTGCAAACTCACTCTCTTAGCCCATGCCATACACACATTTCCATAATGTTAGTCTTGCCACTACATGCCCAAAATGCACATTTCCATACATATAACCTTGAACCTCATTTATACATGATACATTAGCATAATTATACATGTTCATAACATCATGGGATATATACAACAATGGATTACAACATTTTCCACTCATATGACCTTAAAGAAATAAAATCCATGCACTTTGATGTCATATTCTCATCTATTAAGTGGTTAGCTCCCATTTTCCTTGTTCTCTTAGTCCACCTAGCATATTAGGGCATTGGAGAGGAGGGAATGAGATTCAAAGAATCCCAATAGCTTATCTCCCTTCCAATCACAGATAAAAGATGCAAAACAAGTCTTACAAATGCATACATAGGCATATTGCCATGTGTAATCATTCAAGAGACATTCTTAACATTTGAGCAAGTTATGTATAGCATAAATAGGCTTGCCAAGTAAGTGGATTAGTCTCACCCATTTCTTTAAGAGGTTTTTGACTCAACCTTGCTCTTAGGAGTCAACCTTACTTTTAAAAGACTCTTTACTTTATCTTAACCAATTTTAAGGGTTCTTGACTTCTCCACACTCAAGCAAACTAAGACAAGCACATAAACATCGTTTGCAAGCATAAAACATCATCATGGTACCATGGAATAATAGCTCATACTAAAATACTTTTCATAGCTTAAAACATACTTACACACATTTAAAGACAATGTAAGTACACATTCATGCATGACAGAAGGTAAAGAGAGCTGCCTTGCTTGCATTTGCATATTTTTTCCTTAAGCCTTGAGTCCTCTCCCTTGACCTCACACACCCAAGAAAGTGGAGATCATTTCTCTTAGCCTAGACACATCATATGGAAGCTAATTATACTCTTAAATTACATTTTAAGGCCACACATTCACTAGAAAAGTTGGGTGACTCATAAGGCTCTTTTATGGTTCCATAATGCACTTAATGAAACAACCTTAAGAAAATATCATCTTGGCTCCATTCTATCTATTCATTTATGATTTTTGACTCCATTTAAACCTCTTCGAGCCATCACACAATTAAATCAAGAAGCTTATCTAGGTGTTGCTTCTTTAAACCATAATATGGAACATATAAGGCCATATCACTTCTATGGTTTCTAATTTTCTAAGGCTTCCTCTCATACTCTCCCATTATACATGACTCAAAAATAAGCTTAGAACAAATTAAAACTACCCCTACGTGCCATTTCTACTTCAGGCCAAAGCATATAGTCTTGGCATCCTTAGAGTTTCTTTGCTTCCTTCGATGGGAGAGTCATGTAGGAAGCTCTCTTGATGTCTTAGGAACTCATATAAACACTTAAACATCATAAAATATGGATAGGGTTCATGGTAGAGTTCAAGGTGCAATCAAAACCCTAAATTCTATAACTTGCGTTCTAAAGCTCCCTTTTCAATTCTAGTTGTATATTCTTAATCCTCACACTCCATAACTTTTGGTTCCATTAAGAACACATAAAGAAAAACTCTTCTCCTCACTTTTTTTCTCTAGACCAAAGCTTAAATGGCTTGGAAATATAAGATTTTGCAAGTGTTTCAAGTGAAGTCTTACCTTAAAACAGAGCTCTCTTCATGTAGATTATTTTTTACTAATTGATTTCTTGAAAAGAGTTTCTTTTTAACTTGGGTTAGACCTGAATCTTTAAGTTTTCAAGAAAAGAAAACCACCATTAAATAGCTCTTAAAGAGAGGAATAACTTTCTTAACTGACGCGGGATAAAACGGGGCCATTTACTTACTTAAATGGAAGTTTAAACTTCTTCTCTCTCTCCCCTATGTCACACCATTGCTACCCATTTTTCTGCAAATGGAAACTTGGAGAAGGTGATGAGGTGTAATCTTACTTAGAAGCCTCTTTTATAATTTTTCAAAATGACTATTTTGCCCTTACATGTTTGTTTACTCCGTTTAGGCTCATTTTAACTCCTTTTTGAGAATTGTCTTTTTCATCATAAAATTTAAGTTCTTTAATTCATAAAATGCCTTTGGAATCACTTAAATTGGAGCTAAACCTTTCCAAATGAATCAGTCAAAGTTTGGGTTAATCGACGTTAAAAAACATCCACTAGAGGGATTTTAATTGTACCGGGGCTTTTCATGATTTTCAGGGTCTCTGAGAACCCTGGAAAACTCAAAAATTTCATTTAGAAGGGCCTCCTATATAAATTCTAAAATTTACTCAAAATGACAAAAATACCCTTATGCTTCGTCAACTTTTCGTTCAAACTTATTTCTTCATTCTAGCTCCTTTTTTCTTTTCGTCTGAGCCTGGGATTCTCATTTTTAAGAGTCTAGAATGCTTGCTAAATTTTTTGGGACCTTAACTAAGTCATTTTGGGAGACTTGCTTTTGTATCAGGTGAATTTCATTCATTTACGGAGAAACTGTACGTTACATTTCTCACGTTTTTTCTTGTTTTCAGAGAACTAGATATTACACTGAATGATCCAAATTCTTTTGGAGCTTAATCTCACCTTACCACTTGCATATATACACAAGAAAATTATATCACATAATGGTAAAAGAGTAGCAAAATCTTACATTCCCATTCATCTAGCTTCCACATTGATACATACACTATTTATACATATATTAGAATATGCTCAAGGGTTTACATCATATATACATCTCATTGTTACATAGTTTGGCATCAAAATACAATTAAACAAGCCATTTCTCTATCTTGTTGTCACAATCTTACTTCTCATGCTTGTTGGCTTCCATTTTCTTATCTACTTGGCTCACCTAGACATTGTTAGACATGTGTGGGGGAAGAGTGAGATTCAAAGAATCCCAATAACTCTTAACCCTTTCAAACATACATAATAGATGTATAAAAAAGCCAAAGAATGCATGCATGATATTCAAGCAACTAGTGAACATGTATAAGGCATTTTCCTTGTCATATAAACTCATACATAACAAACATAAGCTCTTAAGGGCATTGGTCTAGCTTCACCCATCTTTCTTGGAGCTTTTGGATTTGTCTCACCCACTTTTAAAGGACTTTTGACTAAGCCTCACTCTTCTTGAGGATTTTGGCTTTGTCTCACCCATTTCTAGAGACTTTTGGCTCATCCTCACCTTTGCTAAGGGGCTTTTGGCATAACCAAACTTATGCAAGTCATAATGCAATCATAAACACAGTTTCAAAAAACATAATAGTACCATAACATGTAAGCATTAGCTAGAAACATTTCTCATAGCTCAAACACACATACAAGCACTTAATGACAAGAAAACAACCAAGTTATGCATGTGAGAAAGGTTAGAGAGCTACCTTAAAGCAAGATTCACACACTTTTTCTTTGGCTACTCCTCCCCCTTTTTAGTTATGCACTTGCAATGTGATGGAGCTTGGTTCCTTTGGCCTAAACATATTAAATAGAACACAATTACATCATGGAAGCAAGCTCTAGCATTATACACTTTCTATGGAAACTCACTTTGTTCTATAGTTACATAATAGTTCCATATAAGACTTAATAAAGCAAGTGCTAGAATTCAAGGTCTTGGCTCCATTTTCGCCTTCCATCTAGGTCTCTTGACTCCATTTAAGCCTCTTGGAGTCATCATAAACTTATTTCTAAGAGCCTAGATACAAGTTACATCTTTAAGTCTTATTATGTAACCTATACCTCCATCTCACAAATCAAGGCTTCTAAATTTTTTCTAAGGCTTCCCTTCATGTTCTCCTATCATGTTTCCCTTTCTACCCTTAGAAAAAATTTAAAACTCTCTTTAGGTGCTTCTCCTTGCCAAGGCCAAGACTATGGAGGCTTTTTAGACCTATGGAGCTAACTTTGTTTTTATGAAGGAGATGGCACAAGTGAGGTTTTCTAGGTGTCTCAAGAATCTATATATACTCTTAGACATTTAGAAATACGACTAGAAAGTTTCATACATACCATAGTGTAATAGAAACCCTAAGTTTTGGAAACTTGAAAACTAATAGTTCTTTTTGAAATTTCTTTGCATCTACTTATTTCTCACCCTTAAAAACCTAGGTTTCATGCTTGGTTTAGGTCAGATTTTTCTCCCTCTTAGTTGTTCTCTAGGTGGCCGAAACTACCTCTTAAAGAATAAGAAGAAGAAAACATGGAAAGCTAAGATAGCTACCTTGATTCAAGCTTTTTCTAAGAGTCTTCTCCCTTGCTTTGGCTCCTTCTTGAAATTTTGAACTTCTCTCCTCTGAACATGGCTCAAAATAGATCCAAATCATGCACTAAAACTATGGAAAGAAAGAGGAGAAGGAGGAAAACAAGTTTAATGAAGGAAGGAGTAAGAAATTATATGATTTTCCATACCTTTTCCTAGGTTTTTCTCCTCCCTTGAAGCTCCTTCTTGTGCACCCTGCTTTGCAGAACTTCTCCCTGGTTTTAGGTAAAAATTAGGTCAGTCAAATGTGAGGGAGAAGTGGGGCACCACCTGTATATGGCTAGGGATCCTTAAGAAGCTTTTTAAAATGACAATTTTGTCCTTTATTCTTGGCTTTTTTGTTTTAGGCTCATTTCAACTCCTTTTTGAAAACCATCTTTTTCACAATAAAATTAAGGTTCTCTAACCTCTAAATAGCCTTTGAAATCACTCAAATTGGGTTTAAAACCTTCTTGAAAGAAAAGGTTAAAGTTTGGGTTTACCAACATTCTAGAACGTAAACTAGATGGGTTTTAATTGTTCTAGGGGTTCCTATAGTTTTTAGGGTCTTTGAGAACCCCGAGAAACTCAATTTTTTCATTTAAAGATCCCTCCTTTGAGTTTTCTAAAAGTTGCCTAAAATTACAAAAATACCACTGTATTTCGTCAAATTTTATTTAGTCACTCTGGCTCCAGTTCTAGGTATCCTAAGCCTTGGTTCCTTGTTTTTTAATATTTAAAATTTTATCCTAATTTTATTTAGTCTCAACAGAATCATTTTAGAGGACTCTCTTTTATATCTGGCCTGTTTTTGTCATTTTTACAAAAATTGGGTGTTACAGTCTCCATCTTTCTAGGCATATAAAATTTAGGCTCTCAAGTTATTTTCTATTTTAGTCTCACTTATTAACAATTTATTTGAAAGCATATGATATGAAATATTCATATTCTTAAATTTCTTTGAGTTTTTGTTCTTTGATCATCATATAGGTTACATGTATAGACTTCCCACTAAATTAGCCTTACCTAGATGGTATTTCAATGTATAGTTATAGTTTTTCAAAAAGTCCATTCATCTTCTCTATCTCATATTCAATTTTTTTTATCAAATAAGTATTTCAAACTTTTATGGTTACTATATATTTCCACTGTGGCACCATATAAGTAATGTCTCCATATTTTAAGGGCAAAAACCACTGTAGCTAACTCTAAATCATATGTGGAATAATTTTTCTCATGTGGGCTCAACTGCCTAGAGGAATATGCCACTATCCTACCCTGTTGAATCAACATGCATCCTAACCCTTTTCTTGAAGCATCACTATAAGCCATAAAATGTTTACTAGGGAGTTTCTACTATTGGAAACTCCTTTCATAACTATCATCCCACACAAATAGTGTCTCTTTTCTAGTTAGCCTAGTCAGTGGTAAGGCTATATAAGAAAAGCCCTATATGAATCTTCTATAGTAACATGCCAAATCTAGGAAACTTCTAATCTCAATAATCATCTTAGGCCTATCCCATTATTACATAACTTCAACTTTATAAGGATCAATAGTAACCCTTGCCTATGAGATTACATAATCTAAAAACCTCACTTTAGTAAGTCAAAACTCATATTTACTAAATTTGCCATATAATCTCTTATTTCTCAAGGTTTCAAGAACTACTCTCACATACCTCTCATACTCCTTAAGTGATCTAAAGTGTACAAGGATATCATCAATAAAGACCACAATAAACTTATTCAAATAAGGTCTAAATACCCTATTCATATAGTTAATAAAAATAGTTAGTGCATTAGTCAGACTAAATGGTATAACTAAGAACTCATAATGTCCATATCTAGTTCTGAATGTCATCTTTAGGACATCTTCAGCTCGAACTCTCAACTAATGATATAATACCTTGTCTTTCTAAAACTGAACTGGAATCGATGAGTTATAAAAGGAAGATCCTAAAATGAGATGATTAGAAGCTAAATAAGATTAGAATAATAATTTAGATATTTAAAAATGAGGGTACAAAGCCAAAGATGTCCTGAAACCAAAGTCAAGGCCATTAAATAAAATTACCCAAAAATGTAATGGCATTTTTAGAATTTTGAGCAACCTTTTAGAAACTTAAAGGATGGAGCTTTAAATAAAAAAAATTGAATTTCTTAGGGTTTTTACAGGCTCCAAAAATTATAGGAACTCCTAGAATGGTTAAAACCCCTCCGATATATGGTTTAGGTCGTTGGTTAACCCAAACTTTGACCAAATGATTTAGTAAGATTTTAAATCCAATTTGGATGAAACCAAAGGTATTTTATAAATTAAAAGACCTAAATTTTCATATGGAAAAGACAATTCCAAAAAAGGAGGTAAAATGAGTGAAAACAAAAAAAGTGAAATTGAAGGGCAAAATAAGAATTATGAAAAATGTTATAACCCATCTCCCTTCTTCTTAAAACAGGCCAACACATCTCCCACCATCTAAAATAGAATTTCCTTGCCTTAAATTAGGGCTTCAAGTCACACTAAAGGAAGAAGAAAGTGGGAGAAAAACAAACCAAGAAAAGGTATGTATTTTGGCATTTTTTTTCATGCTCTTTCCTTCACAAAGTTGATTCTCCTCTTCAAGCCCTCTTTCCTCATGGATTTAGTTTCCTAAAAGGAGGCTTTTCATGGCTATACTTGTGGAAGAAGGAGAGGATTTGAAGAAACCAAGTTTTGTACCAAAGTCTTCTCTTGAAAAGCTTTAAGATAATGTATGGAACAAGGTGCAAAGTTGGTTTCTCCTTGCTTTCTCCCTCCCTCTCTTATTTGGCCACCCTAGGGCCCATGAAGTATGAGGATTTTTTGGATAGTAATAAGGTAGAACCATGGGTTTTGGAGTGTATGGAATTAAATTATACAATTAGATTCAAGAAAAAAGCATTAGGAAATAAAATTGAAAAGTTAGGGTTTCAATTGTACCTTGAGAGTTTTAGAACTTTAAGAGGATAATCCAAACCATATTTAATTATGTCTAAGCTCTAGAGAAACCAAGAAATATGGGTATGTATCAATTTTCCAAAGAAAACAAACAAAACTCCATATAGCTTCTTATATGTGTATAGTTTAGCCAAGGAGAGAATGGATAGCTAAGGAGTGTTTCTTTGGATTCTAATGAATTTAGAGACTTAGCCATGATGAGTAAAGAATTTTGAAAGCATTGGATTGAATTTAAAAGCTTTAAAATGGAAGTTGAAATTTTAAGGGCCTAAATGAGGTTAATAAAGCAAGTTAGTTCTAAACCTTTCAAACCAAGTATATAATGATTCAAATAAGTTTCTTAAGAGTTAGGAGACTTGTAGGCAGCAAGAGTTTGAGTTTAGAAAAGTAAGAACCAATGGTTGCTTCATAATGGACCTAAACTAGTTTCAATTGACACCTTGAGTTCTAATGAGATTAAGTGAATACCTTGGGACCAAGAATGAGTTCTATAGGATTAATATGCTTGGAAAATTGTCATATATAGGTCAAGGTAACTTAAACTCACTCGTTTGTGGGTGTCAAGGTAAATAAAGTAAGGAAAAAAGAAGCCAACAAGGGGGTTAGTGGTACATCCAAGCCCCTAAAATTACAAGGTAGCTTTATCTTCCTTTCTTGCATACATTTGAGTGCTTGATTGAGTTATAATGCTTGTGTGTGTTGTTGCTTGATGCATTCATGATATATATTTTAGCATAATTTCCATAATGAGCTATATGAATGAGAATGATGCATGTTTTGACTCTTAGCTCCTTTAAGACTTGGAATTGAGTGCAGTAATTCTTGCTTAGCCTCGAGTTGAGAAAATTTAAGCCTAGCAAGCTTATAATGAAGCCATGGCTATGAAAGAAATGAATTTTTATGTTTTATGATACATTTGATTCATATGAGGCATGAGCATTGTATTCTTGCACCACATGCATGGCATACACTTATGCCATTCTTGTATGTATTGAATTGGTTAAGATTAGCTACTAAGATTCTCCTGAATCTCACCCTTTATGCTTCCACTAACCATTTTAGGTTCTCCAAACCAAGGTCAAGACCAAGATTGGCTATAGATAGTAGGAAATTTATGTATTTGAATCTCATTTTGTACTAAACTTCATGTGTATATATAGGATGCCTTATAGGTATATTAACACACCTATGATGTATATAGTAGTGTTGCTTCATGTAATACCATAATTTTTAGCTCATCTCATACCTTTAAATGACTCATTTTCAAGAATCATGAAAACTTTTAAAGAAAAAGATATTAAAATATTGATTATTTTAGCGTTACATCGCATATAAAAATTTCATTCGGTGTCATGCAGACCATGTGAGCTCATACCTCACATTTGCATATTTAATTATATGAATAAAACTTATTTGCATCATCAAAAGTGGCCTACATCTCATGAAAACCAAAAGAATACATAAAATATACATATATATTTTCGGCCAGATTCTTTCTCATTTCTATCATAATTTTGGAAAATCATAACTAAATTTAAAAAATTTGAAATGATGCATTCTTAGTCATTCTGGGAAGCTACACATGTCTAATTTATACTAAAAATATGTACAGACCATAAAATCAAACACAGAGGACGTTTGACATTCGAAATAGTCCAAAGGTTAGGCTGTCTACTAGTGTTATCACAGAATTCTACGGTAAATTTCAAAAATGTCCAATTAATTCCACAAAAATCCAATCTATACAAATGATACAAATATGGAAATTTATGGATTTTAGCTAGAGGAAAAAAATAACTCTAGACCGGTTCAGGCATGCCCAGACCTCGAAACTCAATCAAAAAGTAACTAAGGTCAGCTGGAGTTCTTGATACTGGATAGATTCTTTGAAAATTCATATCTCCCTCTCTAGACATCCAAATGAGGTGATTCTAGTTAACACAAGTCACTGGAAATATCTAATTTCTCTATATAAAATTTTATGACAATTGGACATCATTTGAGCCCCGTGTGATAGATTTTATTTTCAGACATGAGTGAATAGTAATATGACCAAAACCAGAAAATTTGTCAACTTTGAAAATTCATAAAATATTCTGTAAACTGCCGAAAATTCTGTTCTTTAGCTTTTCAAAAAGCTCTCAATAAACTCTAATTACGTGCCAAATCTTAGATCAATAAGAGCTCATTTGGATAAAAAGTGATATAGGGTTTCATTATGGTCAATTTTGGCTCCATATGGGATACCAAAATGTCCAAATGGCTTTCCTTGGAGTTTGGCACCTGTTAGGTAAGTCTAAAAGCATAATTAGGACTTGTATGAGCTAACCAAATGGTCCCAACCCTCATGCATCTCATTTTGGTCATCTCACCCACACTTATGCACAATTCCATAACATCATTCAAGAAGCTACAATGCCATAACATGCTCATATTGCTTTCTAGTAATCACATAATACATTCTCCCATTTATACATGACATATTATCATAATTACATATGTTTATAATATCATATTACATATACATCTATTGATTACATCATTTGTCAATTGTATGGTCTTAAAGTAGCAAAATTTATGTTCTTGGATGTCATACTCTCATCTTCAAGATGGTTGGCTTCCATTACCTTGTTCACTTGATCCACCTAGCATGTTAGATCATTGAAGAGAAGGAGATGAGATTCAAAGAATCCCAATAGCTCATTTCTCATTCAA
The DNA here is from genome assembly GCA_026724425.1 of Erythrophleum ivorense. Lineage (NCBI taxonomy): Eukaryota > Viridiplantae > Streptophyta > Magnoliopsida > Fabales > Fabaceae > Erythrophleum > Erythrophleum ivorense. The sequence goes on along the minus strand of JAIUCV010000792.1, from coordinate 184,637 downwards.
TCATACATAATAGATGCAAAACAAGTCTCATAAATGCATGTATGGTCATGTTAACATGTGCAAACATTCAAGAGGCAATTTCATCATTTAAGAAAGTAATACATAGCATACAAAGGCTTGTCAAGCAAATGGATTGGCCTCACCTAACTTCTTGTGGATTTTGGACTTGCCTCACCCATTCTTTAAGAAATTCTTGGACTCAACCATACTCTTGGGAGTCCATCTCACTTTTAGGAAACTCTTTACTTTGTCTCAACCAATCTTAAGGATTCTTAGCTCATCCTCACCATGGCTAAGGGTTCTTGGCCTCACCACACTCAAGCAAACCCAAGCACACATCATAAGCATCATATGAAAGCATATTGTAACATCATGGCACCATGGAATCAAACTCATGCTAGAATACTTTTCATAGCTTAAAAATACACATACACACATTCAAGGACAAGTAAAGAAAATAATCATGCATGAGAGAAGGAGGAGTGAGCTACCTTGGATACAATTACACACTTTTTCTCTTGAATCCAAGCTCTTTCTTTTGGCCATACACACACAAAAGTGTGGGGATGATTTCTCTTAGCCTAAACACAATTTATGGAAGCCAATTAGGTTCATGGAATTAATTTTAAGGCCACACGACTAGCTTAGACACTAGCTTGACCTATAAATGTCATTGTGGTTCCATAAAGGCACCTAATAAAGCAACACCTATCAAATAAATTGAAGGCTCCATTCTTTCCCTTCAAATATGATTCTTGACTTTTTTTAAGCCTCTTGGAGTCATCACACAATGAAAACCAAGAGCCTAGCTTTATGTTGCTTTTTTAGGTCATAATGTAGAACATAAAGCACCAACTCACTTTCGAAGGGTTCTAAATTTTTTTTAAGGCCTCCCCTCCTTTTCATTCATCATATATGACTCAAGAATGAGTTTAGAAAAATTGAAAACTCTTCCTAGTTACCCTAACCTCCTTAGGCCAAGACCATGAAGCTTAATGGCCTTCATGGACTTTGCTATATTTTCTCAAGGAAAAAAGCACATGGGGAGACTTTTAAGGATCTTGGGAGCTCAATTAAACTCTTATTTAGGCTTAGGAATCATTGTGAAAAATCAGATTTTACAAAGTGTAATTGAAACCCTAGGAATTGCATCTTGAAATCCAATGGCTTTTTGTTAATTCCCTTTACATATTCTTAATCTCCATATCCTTTTTCCTTAGAATCACCCTTGGTTCTACCCAAAAATCAAACTCTCCTAGGGTTTCTTAGATGAGATGAAATGGAGGAAGGAGGGGAACCAAAGGTAGCAACTATGGAAGGAGAAATTACCTTATTTTTTTTGTTTTTTCTCACTTGAATCTTGCTTTTTCCAAACTCCTCTCTTTAAATCCAAAATTTTCCCTAAGTTTCTCTCTTAAAACAGATTTGTAAACTTCATTTTAATCAAAAGAAATAAAAGAGAATGGAGGAGAAGAGGTTTGGATAGAAGAAAGCATGAAAAACTACTAAGAAACCATACCTTTCTACCTTGATTTCTCTTCTCCTTCTTCTTCCCTTGGTGCGCCTAAACCCTAGCCTTCTTGTAACAACCAGGAAAAAGAAAGAAGAAGAAAAGAAAAGAGAAAAGAAAAGGGAAAGAAAAGAAAAAGCTGAAAATTTTTTAAGGTTGAAAATTTTCTAAGTCTGCTAGCTATAGCCTAGCTATAGCGAATGTATCTGTTCGCTATAGCCTAGCTATAGTGAGAGTGCCTTATAGCTATAGCGAGAATGCTTCTAGCTATAGCAAGTTCGGGCACCCCATACAAAAACCAGGGAGTTACTCGCCGTAGCGAAGGCAGGGGTCTGGGACTAATTCGAGCTCACCGTAGCGAGGGTTATGGCTCGCTATAGCGAGGGTTAGTCCGGAAAAGCGTGAAAAAAGAGGATTTGAGTTATTAAAGCATCCCAACTCCTTCTCTCACTCTGTAATTAACTTGAGCCCACTCTAAGATGGAGAAAAGAGCGGAGAAGAAAGAGAGAAGCTTAGAGGAGGAAGGAAGAACAAGAAAGGTAAGGATTTCTATGGCTTTTCTCTTAGCATGTTGTTCTTCTCCCCTTATCCTCTCTTCCCACGGTTTTAGTAGTTAAAGTAGCCATGTTTTGAGTTTGGTTCAGAGGAGGGAGAGTAGAAAACCCCTCTTGGAGAAGACCAAGACTCACATGTCTTTACTTCTCCCTTCCTTCCTTCTTGAGAGCTTGAGAGAGGAAGGAGAGTTGATGAGTTTCTAGTGAGAGAAAGAACCCATAGCTCTTACATGCTTAGTAGGGTTGTTAGAAAGAAATCCCTAGCTCATGAATAAGTGTTCAGAGAATAATTCTATGCTTCTTGTGTGGCTAGGCTCAAGAGAAGCACTCCCATTTAGAGTTGATGGTGAAACCCATAAGGGAGGAGACAAGTTGAAAAGAAAAGTTGTGAATAACCAATAAGATAGCTCTCTCCACCTTCTCTCATGCATAAGATGTGTGATTACATTGTCTTGCTTGTGTGTATGTATATTTTGAACCATGAGAAGTATGCTAGCATAATGATGCCTCATGTATTTCAATGATGTTTTATGTGATTGTTTGGGTTTGCTTGAGTATGGAAAAGCCAAAATTCCTTTAGCCATGGTGAGGATGAGCCAAAAACCCTCAAGTTGGTTGAGACAAAGTAAAGAATCTCCCAAAAGTGAGGTTGACTCCCAAAGAGCAAGGGTTGAGTCTAAGAACCTCTTAGAGAATGGGTGAGATAAGTCCAAAATCCACATGTGAGTGGGTGAGGCTAATCCATTTACTTGGCAAGCTTTTATATGTTATGTATGGCCTACTCACATGTTGAAAATGCTTTTCTTATGTATGGCCAACTTAAATGTTGTAAATGCTTTTCTTATGATTTCATATGCTAATATGCCCATGCATACATTGTGAGACTTGTTTGCATGCTTTGTATGTATGTTTGAATGAGAGATAAGCTATTGAGATTCTTTGAATCTCACTCCCCCTCTCCACCATCCAAACATGCTAGGTGGACCAAGTGAGGCAAGAAATGGGAGCCACCAAGCTTGAAGCTAGGGAACTCAATGAAGGGATTGTAAAAGAGCCTTTTATTTCTATTTTGTAGTTAAGCTAAGACATGTAATCTAATGATAAGATGTACATGATGTAGCATCTATGAATAATTGTAAATGAATGTATTCAATGTATATATATATATATGAGAATTGAATTCATGGTGTATGAGGTAGCAAGTGTGGCAATGAATGGGAAGATCTAGCATTCTCCCATGAGTGTATGTGTTGGTGTGGGAGAGTGATTTTTGCCAATCCGGGTTGTTAGACACTTGAGCCATGGTGGATAGCCCCTATTGATGCTTTCCCATGTGCTCATAGAGCCTTAGAGGTAGAAGAGGCCACATTGAACCCTTGAAGCCCTCATATAACACATGAATTAGGTTATTTTGCCCATGATGTTAAAATCTGACCAAATGACATCCTCTTGTCTTGAAATTTGGCATGTGACTAGATCTTTTCTAGAGCTTTTTGGAAAGATAAAGATCAAGTCATTTGGAGGTCTATAGCATTTTTTGTGATTTTTTCAAAGTTGATATCAGAATTTCGGATTTTTAGAAACACTGTTCATCTGGTCAGTTATGGAATTGTGTCATCCGAGGGGCAAACGTGATCCAATGATTACGAAATTTTATAGGCAGACACTAGACAGTCGCAGTGAATTGTAGCAATTGGAAGCACCTCATTTGGAGGTCTAGAGAGGAAGATATGAAAATTTGAAGTTCCAGCCCATAATCAATCATCCTACCAGACCCGAGGTACTGTTTCATCAGTTTTCGAGATTTTGGTTTAATGAATTGATCTGGAGACATTTTTTCTCTCTATTTAACATCCACATCTTTCCATAGTGATATCATTTACATGTATTGGATTTTTTTGGAATTAGTTAGACATTTTTGAATTTCATATCAGTAAACTGTGACAGTAGCAGGAACCCCTCCGACCTCCAGATGATTTCGCATGTCAAACGCGTTATGTGTAGGATTTTATGATTTGTATATATTTTTACCATAAATTAGACAGGCGAAGCTTTCCAGAGTGACTAGGAGAGCATGTTTTCAATTTTTTTGTATTTAGTTATGAATTTCCAAACTTTGCCCAGAAATGAGGCCAAATCTATCGAAAACGAAATTGCATGTCTCATATCCCTTTTTGCTTTCCATGGGTTTAAAGCATGTTTTTGGGATTGAAATGAGTCTTAATAGTGCAATTAAACATTAGGATGCATAGAAAGAGCTTACCCGGTCCATGTGACACTAAAGTGAATATCTACCCATGTATGCTGCCATGTGAGAAAGAAGATGAACCCAAAGAAAATGACTTCCCTTTTATGCTTCCCATATGTATATGAGCATGTAAGGCATGATGGGTATGAGTTAGAAATGAAGGTATTACACTTCTTCTCTAAATTTAGGTAGAAACAATTGTGTCTAAATGAGTGAGGAAGGGTGGCGCCACCTATTTATAAGTGGAGGAAACTGGCTTTTTCAAAAATTCTCATTTTTCCCTTCATTCTTAGCATATTCGTTTCTCTGTCGTTTTAGCTCCTTTTTGAGAATTTTTTTTCCATTATAAAATTTAAGTTCCCAATTTAGTAAAATACCTTTGGAATCACTCAAATCGGAGCTAAAACCTTCCCGAATTAATCCATCAACGTTCGGATACACCGACGTTAGAAAATGTCCACCGAAGGGAATTTAACTGTCTCGGGGCTTCCCATGATTTTTAGAGCCTCTAAGAACCCCAGAGAACTCAAAATTTTCATTTAAAAGGCCCTCCTATGTGAATTCCAAAAATTACTCAAAATTACAGAAATGCCAATATGTTTCATAAAATTTTCATCAAAATTTCTTTCTTTATTCTAGCTTCATTTTTCCTTCTGTCTGAGGCTAGAATTCTCATTTTTTGGAGTCTAAAATGTTACTCAAATTTTTCAGGACCTTAACTAATTCATTTCGGGGGACTTGCTTTGAAAATGCACCCGTTTCTATCGTTTAATGAAAATCGAGCATTACACTACATGTTTAATGATGGAATTATATATAAAAGTATAAGCATGGCAATATATGACTATTGTGGCAAGGTATGTGTATTATGGTAGAGTTTGATGTATGGAATGATATGATGAATGCATGTACTCTTAGGTATCCAAGGGTCAAATCTTGATCCAACTATTGGGGAATGATATAGAATGGTTAGAAAAGCCACTTAGGATGGAAGAGATGTACTCAAAGTGGAAGAAAACCAATTGGATCCCAAATGTTTCAAATTAGAGCTAAAGTTGGTCTTAAAACTTCCATAAACAACTCCTATATCAAAAGTGCCCTAAATGATTTAATTTGAGCTTAAAATTTGGTATACATTTAGATCCCTCCTAGAGCTTTTTTTAAAGATAAGAACCAAAGTTTTTGGAGTTGTACAAAATATTTTACAAATTTCCAAACTTGGACAAAAACTTCATTTAGGTCCTGATACTATTCACACATAATAGATTTAGTGTTTTAGGTCTTTTAGGGGCCAAATAAAGTCTAATACTCATAAAATTTTACACGTATATAGCTCAAATTATAACTTTCTAGCCCCATTAAGTTTGCATAAAAAGGAGTTGTATAGATGGAGTTATGAATATTTGAAGTTAGGGATCTGATTGTGCTCAAATACTATAGTAGCAACTGATATGTCATGTCTTTTGTGGGCCAAATGAGCTTTGATGCTCCTAAAATTTTTATATCAATTAGGTCTCATCTTGAGCTTTCTATGGCCACTGAGAGCATCTAATTTGGAGTTGTGTAGCCTAAAATTTGCGATTTCAAAATTTAGGCCTGCTACATGCCTCCATTTCTGACCTATGTTATTGTTCCATTATATTTGACTAAGCAAATGAGCTCAATTTCACTTCAAAGTTTTGCAACATATAGTTCACATCCTAAGCTTTCCATAAACACCTAATTTGTTTGATTTAGAGTTATATAACTCGAGTTATGAATTTTTCAAATTAGTGCAGATTGTGTGATAAAGCTGTCATCTCTGACTGGAATGTGTTTAAGGGTGTTCCATGTGTTAAGCACCATAAAATGAGTGTAAACAAACTTGCTTATGATGAAAATAAATTAAGAAAAAGAAAGAAATAAGTTTAGAGTCTTATAGTTCAAAATGACTCGTAAATGACCTAATTTTGGAGTTAAAAAGCTTATGGATGAATATGGAACTTGCTTGAAACTTCATATTTGACATGAATGAGATAGTAAAAACTAGGTATGATAGATGATAGCTAGATCTAAGCTCTATCTTAGAAATAAATGATGCCCCTATAATTGACCTAAAAGATTATTAATTCTAGAGAGGGGATGCTTATTCTTAATAATGACCTTATTAATTTTTTTATAATCTATACATAATCTTATGCTACCATTTTTCATTTTTACAAAAAAAATAAGAACTCTCTAGGGTGACACACTAGGGTGTATGAACCCATTTTCTAAAATTTCCTAAATTTGTTTTTTGAACTTTACTAACTTCGTCAGAGCCATCTTATAAGGGGCTTTAGACATCAGTTCAACCCGAAGCACAATATTAATAGAGAATTCTATCTCTCTCTCTTAGGAGGTAAGCCACTAAAATTAAAATCTTTAAAAAAAACTTATGGGAATTCCATAACTATAGGAATGTCATCTATCTCTTTCTTTACCTCTGCTTGTATAAAGAAAAAAAAAACTAGAAACCCTTGGCATTAATGTTCTATGTAATAATCTGCTTTTCAAAAACTAAACTGAAGCGATAAATTGATACTAGAACACCTTAAAGTAAAGCAAATTGAGGCCACATAAAATTAGGATGTTAATTAGATTATCTAAAAATGTGGTTTAAATTCTAAGGATAGCTCGAAATCGGAGCCAAAATGACTAAATGAATTAAAAGATAAACATAGTGGCAAAACTGTAATTTTAGAAAAATTTTTGAAACTTAAAGGATGGATCTTTAAATGAAAATTTTGAGTTTTACAAGGTTCTCAAAAATCTTAAAAACTATAGGAACTCCTAAAATGGTCAAAACTCGTTCGGTATGCGATTTAGGTCATTAGTTGACTAAAATTTTGATCAAACATTTCAGTAAGGTTTTAAATTCAATTTAAGTAAAACCAAAGCCATTTTATGAATTAGAAGACCTAAATTTTATGTTAGAAAAGATAATTCTTAAAAAGGATTTGAACTGAGCTCAAATGGAGAAAGCAAAGTTTAAGAACATAGTTGAAATTTTGAAAATGTTATAATACACCCCTCCACCTGTCTTAAATCACGTCCCACCTTCTCCTTCATATTTAAACTGACTTTCATCTTGCAAAAAATATAACCTAGGCTAGTCTTAAGTGGTGCACAAGAAGATGGAGCAAGGGAGGAAAGCTTGAAAAGGTAAGATTCTGCTACTTTTTCATACTCTTCCCTTCACTAAAGTTCTTCTCCTCTTTCTCCTCTCTCTTCTCATAGATTTGGTGTTTTAAATAGTGATGTTTTGTGATTGGTCTAGTAGAAGAAAGAAAGGATGTGGAGGAAACCTTAGAAGCTTAAGAAAGCCCACTTGATAAGCTTTAAGAAAATGTATGTTTTACCATAGATAACTTGCTTCTTCTTGGCTTTCTCTTGCTTCACCATTTTGGCCAAACCTAGGGTGCCATATAAGAGATTTGATTTTGATTCAAACTTGATAGAAATTAGGGTTTAAAGCATAAGGAATCATTTAGAACGATTAGAACATAAAAAGAGGTTATAGATAACAAGTTATAGAAATTAGGGTTTTGATTGCATCTAAGGATTTACGAAGCTTTCTAATGATAATTTAACTTATGTAAGAGTATGTTTAGGTTCTTAAGAGACCTAGGAAGTTTCATGGATACAATTTCCTTAAAAAAACAAACAAAATTCCATGGGTCCTCTAATGTGTGGGTGTCTCGGCCAAGATGTAGTACTGATACTTAAGGAGAATTTTCTTTGATTTTAACGTTAGTCTAGATATAAATAATAAACACCAAAGGAACCATTAGTTTGAATTTAGAAACTATATTTTGAAAGTTAGAAGTTTAGAGTTTCATTAGGCATAAAGAAGTAACTTGGTATTTGGCTCCTTGAAATGAGTTTGTGATGACTCTAATAAGTTTAAATGGAGTCATGTGACTTAGATTGAGCGAGAAATTAGAGCCAAGATGATGAATTATATAAGTTGCTTCATTATACTTTTGTATGGAGCCATATGGATGCCATAAATTAGAATAACTTGTGTAAAGTTTCTGTGAGACTAAAGATGGTTCTATTGATGAATGTGTCTTATTAAATGTGCCAAGGCCAAGCAAAGCAAGCTTCTCCTTGGTGTATGAGTGAGGCTGAAGCAAGGAGATAGAAACCAAGGAAGGGAATTGTGTTTCTTGACTTAAGATAGCTCTTCATCCATTTTTGTATGTATGTTTGAATTATGAAACATGTCTATTGCTATTGGTTGATGTTTTGGTACCATTATTCTTCTTGAATTGCATTTGAAATGTGAAATGACTCTTGATGGGTGAGGTTGTGCCAAAAGTCATTTGATTTCTGTGAGATCAAGCCAAAAGTCATTAAGTAAGGGTGAGAAAAGGCCAAAAGTTTCATGAAATGAGTGAGGCTAAGTCAAAAGTCCTCAAAATAGGTGAGGCTAATCCAAAAGTCACATATGATTGGGTGAGATTAGACTAAAAGGCCCTAGAGCTTATTCTTGACCTTGATGAATCCATATGACTTTAAAAATATGATTATACTTGGTATTTGGAAGCATTTGATTCATCCTTACTTCTTTGACATGATAACATGTCATATATGTATGCTTGAAAGGATGAATGAATTATTGGGATTCTTTGAATATCACTTTACCCACTTTATATCTAACCTTGTCTAGGGAATTCTCATAAAGCAAAGAATGAGGCCAAGAAGCTTGATTTATGTCACTTTGACAATAGAATAGGATTATGTGTAAATTGATGTCAAAGTATAAATGTATATGCTAATGATGTAATGTAAACCCTCACTCATGTGTAAAAATATGACAATATGATGTATAAACCATATTTGGAAGCATATATACAAAAATGTGAATTTTTGATATATATACTTTATGGGAAGTATGTGTATAAGGCTAAGTGAGAGAGTGTTTTTGAGTTCCATAAGGTTTTAGCTCTACTATGATGCCTACATATGTTGTAAATGTTGTGTTGGACATGCTCAAATGGTTACTTGTACAAGGAAAAGCCATTTTGGACCATTGATGCCATATTGATATCAAAATGAGTCATAATTTTCTCCTACACCAAAACTAGACCAAATGAACAAATTTTGGCATGAAATATGGCAAGTATTTAGATCTCATTTAAAAGCTTTTCATAGAGCCAAAGAACAAATTTTTAGAACTCTATAAAATTTCTTATGATTTTTCAAAGTTAGCTTAATTATGCAGAAATGCATTGTCACTATTCATTTAGTCAGTTCTGGTTTTATATATATTTGACGGGTTAAACGAACTCCAATACTAATGAAATTTTCCAAGCATATAGTTGGCATCATACCTTTCTATAACTACTGAGATCACTTAATTTGGATCTATGTAGCTTAAGATATGCAAGGATAAAGTTTTAAGTCTGGAAAGAAACAAAAATTTGACAGTGGTACTATTTCATTAGATTTTCATGGTTCAAATGATTTTTTTTAATCTAAAATTCTTTTAACATGTAGTTTATGTCATGAACTTTATAGAAAGTACTCATTTGCTGAATTTAGAGTTTTTTAGCTCAAGTTATGAATTTTTGAAGATTGTGATAGAAATATGGAATTGCATGGAATGGTTCAAATTTGCTAGTATATGGTGCTTGACCTCAAACCCAAATTCCATACTTCTTTTTGTGATGTTTATATATGAACAAGTGCATTAAGGATGAAAGATGAGTTTGGTAAGTTGAAATGGTTCATTTAACCAAAAATGAAATAATTTGACATTCAATGACGATATTTTCTGTTGCTAAAAATGTTGAATATATGAAAAACGATGTTATAAGCTTATTATGATGTAAAATTTGTGCTATCTTAATATGACATTACATTCTAGGTATTTCTTAGCTTGAGTGGTGGACAAGAAAGATAACTCAATGTCAGTATTAGCTATGGTCTTACATTTAGGTAAGGTAATAGTTTTATGTTCACAATTAAGCATAGCATTATTAATAGCTATCCAATTCATGCCAATAATCAAGTTAATATTATGGAAAGGCATGCAAATCAAATCAATGGTAGTGAAACAATTGTTAAACTGTATAGTAACATTCAAACAAACATGGAAAATAATCATATGGACTCCAATAGGGATAGATACAAACAAATCATAAGGCAAAGTACCAATAACCAAACCTAATTTTCTTATACAATCATAGGATACAAATGAGTGATTAAAACCTAGATCAAACATAGCAATTAAAGGAAAATCATTAATTTTGATCATACCTTTAATCAAATTAAAAAGACGCATTAACCTCTTATTGAGTGGGTGCGAATACTTTGCCTTGGGTCTATGGTCTAGGTAGAGGTGCCGTTCTGTCTGAAGATAATTCCAAGCTATGTGTCCTAACTTCCCACATCTATAACATGTCACCTGAGATGGATGCCCTCTACTGGGCTAAAGTTTCTTCCCTTGTTGTACTTTTCTATTCTAAGCACCTTATATTTCTTCTTATTGCTAGCAATGGCAGTCACATTATCTTCTTGCCTTAGCCTTTTCAATTTTGGGGTCTCTTTTTGACTAACCCCTACCTATATCATATCTCTTAAGTTGTTTTTAGTCACCTTGCTAATCTCTACAAAAGCATTAAAAGTTCTAACTCTTTATAGAGTAACTTTATCTCTGATGGCAGGTTTCAATCCCTTCTCAAAGCATTCACACATCCACTTTTCATCATTACATTTCTACAAATAAAGGAATATCAAGATAATTAAATAAATTTTGCCACATATTGATTAACTATCATCTCATCTATTTGCTTCAAGTTAATGAATTCCATTTCTTTGTGGTCCTTGACTAAACTAGGAATATATTTTTCATAGAATTTTATTAAAAAGTTTTCCCAGTTGATTGAGATATTCCTTGTTTGTATAATCATCTTTATGCTACACTACTAATGATTAACTTCTTTTTCTAACATAAAAGTGGTTGGCATAGCTTTTATGCAGAAGTATAGCCTATCACTTCAAAGATTTTCCCTGACTACATTATCTATGCCTTTACTTTCTGTACATTCAACTCTTTATCAAAAGTAGGTAGATAGTTCTTTTTGAACTAATTCAATAGTTGCTAATTAGTAAATTGGGTTTGTACTTGATCTTAAGGGATGCGAAAGGGTTATCAGGAATTGGTTATTGTGGTTCTAGGGCATTTCCTCTGTCCATCATCTCTTTTAACTTGGGCATTTTATAGCTGCAGTATCATCCCTGTTGCTACTGCATGATTTGTCTCTGTTGTTCTATCATAACCTACTGTTGATTCAACTAGTTCATAATAGCCTGCGTAGGATTTTTAGGCTCTACCCTAGTAGGTCTACCTTTTTTAGTGTTCATCATTTTATTTGAAAAGAACCATAATCTTAACATATAATATAGATACATATAGCACAGTTAACAATTCCTAAATTCCTGACAATTATATACTATATACACAAATAATTTAAGCACTCCTCAATTCAAATATAGAGCTAGGTTGCCTGAACCTTAGGTCTAATATCAAATATGTCATACCATAACATATCTCTCATTCTTATTATGTACATATGGTTATTTAGGGAAAATTTATGATGTCAAAACCTTTAATAGCAGAATTCATAGTTACTAAAAGTGTCAAATGGTTCCATAATGCTTGTACAGGGATTTTCACCATTTCATCTCACAAATTCGTACATAATTTATTTGTTACAATTAAGATAGCATATAGATAAGAACAAAATCCATGGAATTAGTCATTTATACATTTTGGCCATAGAATACCTAATGATGTCCAAACTTTGAAAATTCATACTTGACCTACACAACTTTGATTAATGTAAATTAGCCATCCTTAGAAAGCTTATGATATGAAACTTTTACTGTAAAAATTTTAAATCAAAATGAATTATTTGTTCCCTTAAAAGGCATGAAATTTTAAAGCTATGTAGAGTGAACAATGATTGCATAATTCAACTTTTTAAGACTATATTCAAAAATTTATCAAATATTTTATAGATTTTCAAAAAAATGTAAACTTAACTTGTTGAAAACCTTTATATGTCCCTTAATCACCTGTCAAATTTTAACCCCAAACTAGGTCATTTGGATTATTAAGGGTAAAATGACATTTTATGATTCAAATGGTCAAAATTTTGATTCTAAATGGTACCAAATGAGCTCTTAAATATCATTTCTCATTTTGAGCAAGTTTTAATTCACAAATACAACATGTATGACTGATCCATCATGTAAAAATTGCCTTGTAACTAAAAAGTACTATCTCACATCAAGGAATACACATGAACAACAAGGAACCTTATATGCTAGATCATATTCTATCAAGTGTTACTTAAATCAATTGGTCTTTATATCATGGTCTAGTGCTTTTGAGCATGTTTGTGTTTCCATGCAGCAAAATATATGATTACATAATCACACATACAATAATATCTCTTAGGGTAAGTGCTTATCATAATTGGTTTCTTTAAGCCTTTTACCTATCATTCTCTAGCTTCACCTAGCCATGTTTGTAGATATAGGGAACAGTGAGATTCAAAAAATCCAAGTAACTAATCTAACATTCAAACACATATATGGTTCATTCAAGCCCATGGAAGTAAGTATACATGTCATCTGATCATAGCCATAATTCATGCTTTAGGGATCTCATGGCTCAAGTAAGAGAAAATTCATACTTAAAGGACTTTTAGTTTAGCCTCACCCATGTTAGGGACTCTTGGCTTAGCCTTACCCACATTTTGGGGACTTTTAGCCTAATGTTATCTATTATCAAGAGACTTTTGGCATAGTCTCACCTATTAAAGAGCTAATCTAACCTCAAATGCAAATGAATGTCATGTAATTGCATATTATATCCAAATGATCACCAAGTCTCATAATTACAAACAATGCACAGAAGTAATTAATAAACCTAAGCAAACCAACCACACATATATAAGAATGAAGGAAAAGCACATTGACACATAATTTTAGTTAGTTCCCTTGGTCTCCTCCCTTAGTTCCACAGCCTTACACACACACTTGGATGTGACTTTACTTGTTTAGCTTAGACACATTAGATGAAGTATAAAATAATCAATTTAATCATATTTAATCTTATATTACTCTTCATGTGCTAATCAAATTTTTACATATAACTTTAGGTCATTTTGAATACCTTAAGAAGCAATTTTTAGAATTCAACTTCAAGGCTAAAATTTTGTTATATATGATTTTCACAACTCTAATAGAACTCATTAGGGCTATTACAAGCATAATTAAACCTACCTAAAGCCATATGGTCCAATCAGACATCTTTAAACCTTAATTTTTTACTTCTAAAAATAGAGTTTCTAAATTCAAACCAATAGCTCCTTTAGTGTTTATATTTCATATCTAGACTATTTAAAACCTTAGAATCAATAAAACAATTCCTTAGGCACTAAAGCCCCTTTAGCCGAGCCATGCTCCTTAGTCCCATTCCTTGGTGATTTGTTTACTTCTTAGGAAATTTATTAGTTTTACAATTTTCATGATTCATTTCTCATTCAATTATAGTATTAGAGGGATTACTTAACTCTCTTAAGATTTTGAATCTTTTAAGGGCAAAACCAAACCCTAAGTGAAGCCATATGCCATTCTTTAGATTCGTTGCTAATTCTATTTGCATATCCTTAATCTTTACCCTTTAAAACCCTTAGTTTCACTAAGTTTCTATCAAACTCAAGTCTTTTTTCCTCCTTCCCTCTTAAGGCTAAAAATCACCTATGGCTAGGATTCCAAGCATACAAAATTTCTTAGCCTATATCATATATCATTTAAAAATGTTATTGATGATATGTTGGTGCAATTTGTTTCCTTAAAGGAGCTTCTTTTCCTTTATCCAAGAGTTCAGCCATAAAATTCACTCTTTTAGGAAACCAAAACCATCATGAGAAAGAGGAGGAGTAGGAAAAAAGTTGTAGCAACATTATATTCAAATTCACCATGTTTGCTTACCCATGTATGACTTTCTTCCTTTACTTCTTCCTCCTTTTTCACACCACCATAGATAAGGGTTTGGGTTACCTTAGGTTGGTTCTAAGTAAGGGCGAAGGAAGGTAGCACCTTTATATAGGGAATTCTAGGGTTTTCCATTTTTCAAAATTCTCATTTTGCCCTTACGTTTTAATTTTAATGTTTGAACTCATTGCTTCGTAGTTTTAAAAATTGATAGTTTCACAATAAAATTTAGACTTTACTTTTCACTAAAATATGTTCTTTAATATTACAAGGACTTAAAACAATCTATAAAGGTTCAATAAAAGTTATGATCAATTGAAACCCTAAACCATACATCGTTAGGGATTTAATCAAACCAACTTCACTTAGTTAATCTACTAATCTTATTTTATTATATTATGGTGAGGGATATTCATTTCTCAATCCAATTCTCATGTTTTTTTTTAATTTTAAAATTTTCCATTGGTTAAGCTTAAATTGGTTCTTTTTAATTCTAACTGGCCTTTTTCTAACCTTATGATCCCTTTTTTAATTTATTCATTACATTCTTTAGGGACTATATTAGTTCACAAAATATAGAATATTATGGCATTCATATACTAAATCATATTCCATAGCCTTACATTTACATCTATTGATCACAAAATCAATGCCCAACACTTTGACTTATGTTTCCATTTCATTTTATCAAAGTATAAAGATACATAGATATTAATGTAATATTATATCCTAGGCCATAAATGGCTCCTCTAGGCCTTTTGATCTTCTTTGTTCTTACTTTACACATCACCTAGCTATGGTTAGTGGAGATAAGGAAATATGAGATTCAAAGAATCCCAATAGCTAAACCAACATTCAAACACATATATGGTTCACTTAAGCACATAGAAATAAGCATACATGTTATACAATTATTGCCAGATTATACACGAGAGAGAAAATCCATACTCTAAAGGTTTTCATGGCTTAAACAAGAGTAAATCTATTCCCTCAAGGGACTTTTGGCTTAAGGTAGGGTAATCCCAAGCTCACTCCCTAGTCTTACCTATAAAATAGTTACCCTACTCACGAATGTAAATAAGTATCATGCAATTGCATATTCTATTCAACAATCAATAAACCAATTCATTGTAAACTATAACACCTTAGCTTTCTAGTCTTTTATTCTAACACAATTTGCTTGGCTTCATACAATCCCATGAGAAAGCATATAAATAATAGCAATAAATCACGATACGTAAGGCCTGAAAATTTCTTTGCATGCTTTATAGGCCATATGATCCCATCAATATCATCTTTTATTCATAGCACATCCATAAAAGTCATAAACATCATAAAACATCTCATGCTCCATAGGTTTAGCATCATGCATCAGAAAATAATGGTTTGCTCTTGGGTTTGCCATGACAACTTTTTAGTAGGAACTTTGAAAAATCATAATTAATTCTAGAAAAATCAAAATCAAACAAATGATAACTTTCTAAAAATCCCTAGATGTCCAATAAAGAGTAAAAATCATTCCAAACTACGACAACATCAACTAGACTATAAAAAACTATAGAACAATACCAAAGATCCAGTAGCCAAGTCTGCTGTCACAAGTTTCTGATATAAACTTTGAACATTCATAAGTAATTCTAGAAAATTCAAAATCAAGAAAATCATACCATTATGGAAATATCTAGAGGTATACTAATGGATAAAAATAATTCTAGATAATGTAGACACCAATTGAACTAATAAAATAATAGAATAGTACCAAAGGTCTGTCTAGGCTATTGGTACTATCCTCCAATTTTAAAAATTTGGTTCTCTCTCAACAGAGCTCCAAATGAGGTTATCTTAGTGCCTATAAAAATTTTATGGTGTCTAGTTTATTTTTGTAAAATATCATGGCCATTGGACTTCATTTGGCCTATAAGTGACATAGAAACAAAATCTAACCATATGAACAGTACATATTACAATTTTGCATAATTTGGCCAACTTCAAAAAATTATAATAAATTCTTTAGTATTCCAAATTAGGTGTTCTTTAGTTCTATGAAAGGTTCTTGATAATCCCTAGTTATTGGCCAAATTTTATGTAAAAAATCATCCATTTGGTTAGACTTTGGTTCAGCTTATGATTTGGTCACTTTTGATGATCATAGTGGGTTCATAAGGTACCAAATGGTCTTCTTAATATACCATAGCCACTTGATCACATCCTATAATACAAACATAGCCTAGGGAAGCCCCTTAAATGGTCTCAAACATTATGAAGCTCAAACTCACCATGCCACTTGCATTCATACACAAACACATACTAGCACAAGAGTGGTAAATTCTCACATTTCCCTACATTTGGCTTCAAGATTCATACATACATCAAATATATATACATTCAAACTTGTTCAAATGGTTACATCTCATATACACCATATAAATACATTTCTTGACATCAATATGTCCTTAAAACAACTATTTAGCTACTTCCTTGTCAAAGTATCATGCTCTAAGGCATTTGGTCTCCTTTCTTTAGACTTCTTCGCTCACCTAGACATGAATAAGCATATGGAGGAGGAATAGTGAAACTTAGAGAATCTCAATAGCTCTTAATCCTTTCAAACATACATAATGGATGCATATACATGTCAAAGAATGATGCATGACTTCTAACTACTAACAAACATATACATAACATTTTCTATGTTCAAGAAACTCATACATAACATACATAGGCTTTTAAGGGCATTGGTTTAGCTTTACCCACTTTCCTTAGGACTTTTAGATTTGCTTCACTCATTTCCAAGGAACTTTTGACTAACCATTACTCTTCTTAAGACTTTTGGCTTTATTTCACCCAATCCTAAGAACTTTTGGCTCATCTTCACCCTTACTAAGAGACTTTTGGTATCACAATACCCATTCAAGCCAAAACACAGTCATAAAACATATTTCAAGAATATCATGGTACCATGGCATGTAGAAAATAGCTAGAAACATTTCTCATGGCATAAATATACATACACATATCCAAAGACAAGAAAACACCTAAGAATGCATGAGAGAAAGATTAAAGAGCTACCTTTGAGTAAATGCACACATTTTTCTCTTAAGACTCTTCTTTTTCTTCTCAACCAAGCCTTGAAAATAGGTGGCCCTTGGTTCTTTTGTCCTAGACACATCAAAAGAGACATAAATTATAAAAAAAGCTTTGGCATTATACACACCTTATATGAAGCTACTTTGTTCTATGGCTCCATTATGCTTCCATATAAGACCTCATGAAGTAATTATAAGAATTCATGATCTTAGCTCCCATTTCTCATTCATTCTAGGTCTCTTGACTCCCTTTAGACTTCTTGAAGTCATCACACATTCATTTTAAGGAGCCTAGCTGTAAGTTACTTCCTAATGTCTCATTATGGAGCCTACACCTCCATCTCACATTCTAAGGCTTTTAAATTTTTTCTAAGACTTCCCTTAGTATTCTTCCATTATATCTAGTCCCATTCTAAGTTTGAAACAAATTAAAACTCTCCCTAGGTGGCCAAACTTGCTTAGGTAGAGACACTACCCATTGTTAGCACCCATGGAGTTTGCTTGCTTTCCTTTAGGGAATGGCTACTTGGGAGACTTCTTAGATGTCTTAGGGACTTACATATACTCTTGGATAGCTTAAACTATCCCTAGGAAGTCTCCTACATTTCAAAGTGCAATAAAATCCCTAATCTTTGTAACTTTATTTCTAATGAACCTTAATTAAATTTCTTACATAATCTTGTTCCTCACACTCCAAAACCTAGGTTTCTCTCTTTCTAGGACCAGAATTTATTCGCCCTTGGCTGGGCTCTAAGTGGGATGAAACACACCCAAGGAGAATGAACAAAGAAGTACAAGAAAAGAATAAAAGTTACCTTAATTTTAGGCTTATTTTAAGAGCTCTTTCACTTGGTCTAGTCCTTTCCTTAAAAATATATCTTTCTCCCTCTAAACTAGACCTAAAATAGCCCCAAATCATTCATGGAAACCATAGAAAGAAAGAGGAGGAGGATAGGACTAACACTTATGAAGAAAGAACTATGAAAACTAAGTATTTCCTTACCTTTTCCTAGGTGTCTCTTCCTTCTTTCTCCCTTCTCCTTATACGTTAGTTGTTACTGGTCTCTCCTTGTTCTTAGGCAGAAACAAGGTTGGTCACATGAGGAGAAGAGTGGAACACCACATATAAAGGGAGAAGCTTCTTATGATTCTTTTAAAAAATCCCATACATGTCTCTTTTCTTGGCTTTTTCATTTAAGGCTCATTTGAACTCCTTTTTAAGAACCATCTTCCCATTATAAAATTTAGGTTCTCTAACTTATAAAATGCCTTTGGAATCACTTAATTTGGATATAAAACCTTCCCAAATAGAAAGAGTCAAAGTTCGGTCACTAACGTTATAAAAGGTTAACTTGAGAGGTTTGAACCATTCTAGGGGTTCCTATAGTTTTTAAGGCCTCTGTGAATCCCAAAAACTCATTATTCTCATTTAAAAATTCTCCCTTTGAGTTTTCTAGTGTTCAAAATTATGAAAATGTCATTATACTTTCGGCAATTTTATTGAACCACTCTGACTTTGGTTTATGGGCAACTCAAACCTTAAATCCTCATTTTCTATTATTTAAAATTTTATCCTAATTTTACTTGATCTTAAATCATTCATTTCAGAGGACTTGCTTTATATTTGGTGAGCTTCGTGCCTTTATGGAGAAATCGGATATTACATAAACAATACATATAAGCAATTAAGGACTCAAGCAAACCAATCATACATATAAGAATAAAGGACAAGCTACCTTATCAAGCAAAGATCAATTAAATCCCTTTGTCTCCTTTTCTTGATTCTATGGCCTTGCAAATACCTTGGTGTGGTCTCACTTGTTTGGCTTAAACACATCAATTAAAGGATAAAATAATCAATTAAGACATATTCAACCTCATGTTAGCATTTATGTGCATATTTAGATATTAAAACATGGATTTAGTTAGTTTAAGTGTTCTAAAATGCTCCATTTTATTTGCCACCTTTCATGCAGTAATTCCATCATTCATTTATCTTAATTTACTCACTTTTTATGGCTAAAACAAGTCCAAAAACTTAGCCATATCACTTATCTTATTTCTAGGGCCAATTAAGGTTTTTATGGTACTAAATTTGCAACATCATCAAAACTCATTTTTTCCCGTCAAATTAATGGTTCATCTAATCTATATATTGCTCATTTGGGTCTCTTTAAACATGAAACCAAATTAAAAACTTTCCTAAGTGGTATTTTTATCCCTTGGCCGAGAGCACCACATATGGCCACCATCTTGGAGTTTTGTCTACTCTATAGGGAATTTAGTAGTTTTGGGGCATATATAATTCATTTTGTAACTCAATTATGGTATTAAAGAGATTAGCCAACTCTCTTAGAGTTTTGAATCTCTTAAGACCAAAACTAGACCTTAGGGCATATGCCATTCTTTTGGTTTTTTACTAATTCTATTCTCATATTTTTATTTTTCATCATTCAAACCCTTAGTTTCATTAAGTTTTTATCAAGCTTAAGTCTCTTTCCCTCCTTCCCTCTCTTGGCTAAACCTAGGTTGGTCTAGGGTCCAAAGAATAGAAATTTTTCGTAGCTTAAACCATATCTTGCTTCCATATGCTCTTGATGAAGATTATTTGGCAAAATTGGTTTTCTCAAAAGAGCTTCTTTACTCAAAGGACCAACCATAAAATTCACCCTTTTAGGAAACCAAACCACCATAAGAAAGAGGAAAAAGAGTTGGAGAAAATTTATAGCAACATCATACCAAATTTAGAAAGTTTGCTTACCCATATATGGCTTCTTCCTTCCTTCTTCCCTCTTCCTAGGTCAACTATGAGGAGGGGAGATGAGTGGCATGTCGCGCTCACGCGTGCACACACATACATATATATAGCTAAAGTTTTATAATTTTTCAAAATATCAAAATTTCCCTTACACTTTAATTCTACCATTTGAACTCATTTCTTTCTATTTTTAGAAACCAACAGAAATCCATACTAAAATTTAGACTCTATAACGACCATAATGTCTAATCATAGTAGTTAAGCTTAAATATATGATTAAGAATCATAAATCAAGGTCTAGAACCATTTCAATTAATTAATTTAAGAAAATGCAAGAGAATTTGAACCTTAATGTTATTAGAGTCATTAACCAAATAATTACAACTATTTATAAACACAAGTGAATCTAATCCTCAATCAAAAGCCTTTAATTTATTTATCAATTAATTTCAACTCACAAAAACCTCCTACAAGTGTTTCTAAATCATTCTTTATCATTATCATAGGTAAAACCAAGGTTTCTAGACTAAAAGTAAGAGTTTAAGAACCTTCGCTACGACTTAAAACCTTCCCACCACAAATAAGTTGGCTATTGGAACTTAAGAACCAAGTTTCGCATCTTACGCCGTGGCCTAAGATATTTAAGCCGTGGCAAATTTGCTCTCAGGTTCAACTTCGAAAATTTTCGCAAATATCACCATGGTGAGTTAGACCCTCGTTGCAGAGGAAAATACATTGAAACCTACTGCAACAATTTTTTCGATTCACACCACAGCGGCTATACCTGCACCGTAGTGAAACTAGCTATTGGAATGCTCATTCCTTGACTTCCTCGACCTGTACCACAACTAAAAAGTTTATGCCATGGTGAGGTTGCTCTTTGTTACCCTCCCTAGGCAACTTTTCATTTGCATTGCGGTGAGACACCTCGCGCCGCAATGTTCCTCACTTCTGCCACTCTCTTAACCACGACTCAGCTCTTTTTAGCCGTGGTGTGACCCTCTTCTATGTCATACCTCATATTTTCTCTTATTATATCCTTCCATTCAAGATAATTATGTGCATGTTCATAGGGAATTATTAAGAAAAGCCACATTTTCATGCACTTTATCGCATTACGTCGGGGTTAATTTTTCTCAACTCACATTACGTGGCCCTTGTGGATTATCCAACAACATTCTATAGTCATTTATCATTGGAACATATCACGATCAACTCAAAATATCAAGCAATCCACAGTTTTATAGTCAAAAACCCTAAAATTTTCACTTAATCTAGCAGACAACATATGGTAGATTTCAGGGGAAACTTTGAAAAAGTATAACTAAATATAGAAAAATCAAAATCATACAAACCATAGCTTTCTAGAAAGCTCTAACTATTAAATTTACAATAAAAATAATTCTCAGCAACGAAAGTTTCATCTAGACCATGCTTGACATTAAAAGAGGAAGGGAGGTTGAGCTATCTAGAAATCTAATATAACTTACTGATATAAATTTTGAAAATTCATAATTAATTCCACAAAAATCCAATTCATGCATTTTATACCAATTTGGAAAGCTACAGATATTAAATAGTAGAAAAAAATATTTTAGACCAATCCAAGTGCATTCAGACCCTAAAAATCAATCAAATAGTAATACGAGTTTGAAGGTATGCCTGGAACAGAATATCAAATTCAAAAATTTATATCTCCCTCCTTAGATATCTAAATAAGGTGTTTCCAATTGGCACAAGTCACTAGAAGGTCTAGTTTCTCCTTGTAAAATTTCATGATAATTGGATATCATTTGTCCTATAAATGACATATATTCATTTTCAGACTAATTGTACAGTACACTGACCGAAAACTAGAAAATTTTCTAACTTCAAAAATCCGCCAAAAATTTCATAAACCTCTAAATATTCTACAATTTAGCTTTCCAAAAAGTTCTTAACAAGCTCTAAACGTATGCCAAATTTTACACCAAGAAGAGTTTATTTGGATAAAAAGTGACATAACCTGACAATATGGTTAATTTCACCTTTTTCAAGATACCAACTTTGTCCAAATGGCCTCCTTAATGGTTTGGCACTCTTGGGTAAGTTTAAAATCATGAATATGACTTGTAGACACTACCCAAGTGATCCTAAATACCATACATCTCAATTTGGCTATCCCACATCTATTAATATGTAGTTAAACATAAACCATACAAGAGGCAAGTTTCATGATTCCATTGAGTTAGTACCATATAAAGTATATACAATATCCATACATCATTTTACAATTGCCTATGGTCTTACATCTCAAAAATTATATGTACAAGCTCACTTTGACATTCATTTACAAGTAAGATGACATATTAGATAAAATACAATTCTTCAAGATTCTTGGCTTGCATTTCTTGGTCCTTGGGTACCACCTAGACATTTTAAGAGAAAAGGGGGAAGGGGGTGAGGTTCCTATAATCTCAATAACTCAAACACCCATTCACACACACATTCAAGGCATACATATATCAAGTCTACAAGTAAACAAGCTACTTGGATCATGAGTGCATAATTTTAAGATTTTCATGCCACACTTTCACAATCAAGCCATCAAGAAGCTCTAAGGACTTTCAGTTTTGCCTCACCCCATTCCTAAGACTTTTTTATATGCCTTACTCTTGGCCTAGGAACTTTTGACTTGGCCTCACTCATCCAAGAAACTTTTGGCCTAGCCTCACCCAAGTTTTGAGACTTTTGGCATCTCTTCACCCACATTGAGAGACTTTTAGCATTACCTCACCCTTGTGAGCAATTTCCACAAGCAAAATCATTCAAGAACACACATTGGTACTAATGCAACTTAAAACATCAAGTGGAAAGTTCTCAAATTACATAAACACATACATGCACACAAGGACATACACATACACAAGAATACAAGGAGAATGAGGTGGAAAGCTACCTTTAACTTGATGCAAGTTTTACTTGGTTTGTTCCTTCCCTCTTCTGTTACACAAGAGCACCCAAGTGGAGCAAGATTCTCTTGACCTAAACATCACAATTAGCACATAATTATGCACTTGAAGCAAGCCAAGACACTAATTATATTCTTAAACATATATTTGATTCCATAAGTGGCCTAATGGTTCCGTAAATGGCCTATTAAAGCAACCTTCACAATTCAAGCTTTAAGCTCCTATCTCTTTCCATTTCTAGGCCTCTTGGCCTCATTCAAAGCCTTTGGAGCCCTCACACAATCATTTACACAAGCTAAAGACCAAGTTGTTTCATAAAGCACCATTATGGACACCATTGTTCTATCTCCCAATCCATGACTCCTAAATTTTTACCAATGGTTCCTCCTATCTTTTAACATCATATAAAGTCTCAAACCAAGGCTAGAACAAATTAAAACACTTCCTAGCCCATTAAATCTAGTTAGGCCAAGACAAGCACCATAAAAAGGGTTCTTAGAGTCTCAAAATTTTTCTTGATGGGAGAGCCACTTAGAGGGGTTTTTAAGGATCTTAGGAGCTCAAGGGAATACTTAAATAGCCAAGGAAACACTCACTTAAAATTAGGTTTTATGATTCCCTAAAAAACACTACACTTTCTTATCTTACTTTCCATTAGTTTTTCTTGGAATTTCTTGCCATAATCCTCTTCTTCATAGTCTAAAACCCTAGTTCCTCTCTTATTTTTAGGCAAAACTCCCTTTCCTCTCATAGTTCTATTTTGAGGCATGACACCCACTAGGAAGAACAACAAGGGAAAAGCAATAAAAGCAAAGGATTACCTTGGATTTCAACTTGTTTTCAAAAGCTTTTCCCTTTGGTATACTCCTTCTTAAATTTTTGAACTGTCCTCCCTCTCTTCTAAACCAAAAACAGAACCATTCCACTCAAGAAAAACATAGAAAGAAAGTATAGAAGGAGGGGAGCAAGATTGGAAGAAGAAGGAGCATGAAATTCTACAAATTGTCTTACCTTTTCTTCGCTTTTCTTCCTCTTTCTTCTCCTCCTTTTAGTGCAACCTAAGATGGAGCTTCTCCCTTCTATTTTTGTTAGATGCTAAGTTAGTCTACACACATGGAAGAAGAGGTGTGAATTTAAAAGAGAATTCAAGAAGCTTCCTTTTCTTAAAATATTTCAATTTTGCCTTTCCGTAATGGCAATTTCATTTTAGCTTTGTTTTAGCTCGCTTTTGAGAATCTTCTTTTCCATTATAAAATTTAGGTTCCCAATTTAATAAAATACCTTTAAAATCACTCAAATGGGAGATAAAACCTTTATGAACAAATCCATCAAAATTCGGGTTCACTGCTATTGAAAAACATACACCAAAGGGGCTTTACTAGTTCCGGGGCTTCCCATGATTTTCGGGGCCTCTGAGAACCGTAGGTAATTCAGTTTCCATTTAAAAAGCCCTCCTGTGTATTTTTCCAAAAGTTGCATTTATTTACAAAAATATTATTACATTTTGCTATTTTTTGTCACAATTCGTCCTAACTCCATTTTTCTTTCCGTCTAAGCTTGAAATTATCATTTAGGAGCCTAGGACTCTACCCAAATTTTTTGAGATATTATCTAGCTCATTTCATCATTTTACAAAAATTATGTTCGTTACATTCTACACCAATTCTTCCTAAGTTTCGTCCCATACACTCTAACTCTCCCTCTAGCAACATTACAAGGCCACTCAACTTTAATTTGGAAGGCTTTAATAGCTTTCATCTACCTAATTTACCTAACTTATCTATCATTACTAATTCAAGACTTAAGTGTTAATTCCTACTCATCTAACTACCATATATCAGTAAGTTTATAGATTAATGATAGCAAGGATTTATAAACTGCCAACAATTATCATTCAAATGCATATTCCATTAGATGTTCCATGCATCACTAGTTCAGTCAACATCTAATGTATCATATGATTACACTTTTAATAGTAAACCATATCATAAGATCAACAAAGTTCATATTAGATGTTATAAGATTCATACATCTAATATTACTTTAATATAAGGACTAGCTCCTTAATAAATATATCCTAAGTAATCAAAATACAAACTTCTACACTTGGCAACATGATTATATGATGATGCTATACAAGAAAAAAATATAAAATTTAGCAACTACTCTAATCAGATCAATCCAAATGTAGCCTTCCCCACATATGATTGAAACTCATAGATTTTCATCAACTTGCTTCCTTTTATCCTTACTCGAAGAGCCTTCACCTGAAAGTATTATCCCATAAAATAGGGTGAAATGCAAATCTCAATAACCAAAGGCAAATTCCATTCATATATTCTAATTTAATTAACATATATGTAATTAATCAAATAAGCTTAAGAAATAAAAAAAAAATCATATCAGCAAATGAAATAATTGGGCTATCAGTGACTACTATCTCATACTAGCAATCACATATCCACATGTTAAAGGGCAATAACACTGGAAGTAGCCCGTCCATGGCACCAACTCCCTAATAAGCACAACCTGGGCTTAGTGCATATAAGGGTCTGATCATAACCCGATGCCCGATCAAAGCACATGTAAGGGTGGCATCACACCATAGCTCCATCATGGACTCACAAAGTCCAAAACACAATATATCAGATAGCCAACCATTCATTATGCATTTCAAAATCATTACATGTGCAGTAAATATAAAATGGACATATGCATGGAATTTAATATAAACCCCTATTACCTCACTTAATTGAGTCAAGTTCTGCAACCAAAAGTATATCTCCAAACTCTAAAAGTCTTATATCAAATCAAAGCATATTCTTAGATGATAATTACAACATATACTAGATTCCACAAGATCCAACCATTATAAATTACCTACAAAAACACTTGCCTAACCACCAAGAGACTCAAATTTCAGATTTTGTCTTTCCTAGCCAGAAACTTCAAAATATCACCTTACATTATGGATATTTTTGCATAGAAATAGAGTCCATATCATAAGTCAGCTATTGGGATCTCTAACTAGTAGTAAATGTATCAAATGAAGAGTTTATACTTACCCAATATCCCTCCTAGCCTTAACCTCCGAAAATCCTCAAAGGAAATACCAAACAAACAAATTTCAAATTTTGGGTACGGTGAAGATACTCCAAATAAAAAACCAATTAGGTCAAATTGAAGAGGAAGATGAGATGATTAAGTTATATAACACTCACATTAGCTAATTTTGGCTCTATAAGTGAGAAATGATGGATTTCTTGCTAAGAACCCTAGCCTCTCTCTAAACCTCTGAAAATTGCTTCTTGTGTGTCTTGTTTCTGCAGAATTAGTAGAAGGGACAGGATATGTTTAAGGTTTAGATGGGTTTGGGCTGACCCAAAGGCTCAATTCCAAGTGGGCCTCAGATTGTATGCTTGTTGGGCCAGATTTCATGAGTTGGGCAATAGAATTTTGATTGGGTTAGATTAAGTTCCAGTAGTCAATCTAATTTGGGTCTGCACATAAAATCATTGGGTATTCATTAGTCTTTATTCATAACCTTCTTAAATTAATTATGCACCTCAATTAAGTTCCAACCCAATTGAATCTTAAGCCTACATTAATTATTTATTTCTTTATAAACTCCTATTTACATAACTTACCCAATTATTTTATAATAATTATTCTTAATTAGTCCAAATTCATGATTAATGCCTTAATAATTTTGGAGTGTTGAAAACTCTATTTTCATTAAAAATATCTACTTTGAGATTACAAGGACTTAAAATAGTGTGAAAAAGTCCAGTTAAAGTTATGGCTACTTAGGGACCTAAATTGTACAACATTAAGAATTTAGTCAAACCAGCATCACCTTATATTATAATATTATGATAAAGGATATGCATTTCTTAAGCAAATTCTCACGTTTTCAAAATGCCTAATTTTCCCATCGGTTAGGACTGAATCAACCTTTTTAGCTTGGACTAGCCTTTTCTCTCTCTGTGACCTTTTTAATTATTCATTTTTATTTTTTAGGGACTATATATTAATTTACAAAATATACAATATTATACTTGCCTGCCAATCAACTAGTTTGCATACCAATTGACTGTTGTCAATCAACTAGTCAACTGTTGATTATTCATCAATCAATTATTACAGCACAAAAGTGAACTCTATTTTTCTCACTTAAACAAGTCGACTGGTTTTCTATAATAGTCGACTAGCATATGTAAGGATAAAATTTGTTGTAATAGTCTAGTTGACTAATTATTGGCCATTAGTCAATTGGTTCATGTTAAACTTGGTTTTCCTTTAGTTTTTCAAACCATTATCAACATTAAATGCCTCTCTAATTCTAAATTAATTTATGCTTTTCTAGTATGGATATTGACTAGTATGCATGTTTATAATTGCCAAACTTCATTATCCATATATTCACATAACCTCCTCAAATATTCCTTTTACATAGTGACCTAGTAATATTCTGTGATTATTCTTCAATATTCAATATTAGAATATTTCAAATGAAGGTCTTCAACAATAAGTTTGATTCTCTAAATTTCTTTTCAATAAATTTTAAAGAGAGGAGAGAGAAAGAGAAAGTGAGTAAAAAGAGAAAAAGTGAGTTCCATACACACTATCACTTCTTTGTATCATTCTCTCTATAAAATTTACAAAAAATTTACAAAATGAAACTGTAAAGGATCCTTTTGCCTTCAACAACAAAGATACTAGTATGAGAAAAAGCATTTAATAATTGGACACATCTTCCTTTAGATATTATAGAACTAATTCTTCACAAGTTATTATCAGAATCCTATAAAAAAGTGAAAAAACCATGTTTGTTTCCAATTCAAGAATTTAACTATTGGGTCAAATAAAGTAATAGAGGTATATTTAATTTGTTTTTTTTTTGTACGATATGTTCAATATTTAGAAGGTTAAACTTATTCAAGAATTTCTCAATAAAAAAAGTTTCTAAAGAGGTGCATTTTATTGTAATTTTGTCAAATGACAATGAACTTAGGTTTATTCCAAGTTTCAAGTAGGTCTTCATTTTAATGACCACTGACACCATTAAGACTCATAAGTTTGAACCTTAATAACATTTGTAGTATGTAAGAAAGGGTAGGAAAGGAGATTAAAAGGGTAAGGGGAAAAAATAAGAAGCTTTTTAATATAGGTGAAAATCTTTCTTGGTTGGAATCCTCCACGTATCATGTGCTACACTATACTTTCCATCAAATTGTTTATGGAAAGCCACTATTCAACAGAGAAAGATCAAGCAAAAGACAAGTTTACCATAAAAAAAAAAGAAACAATGTGATGATTGTTTATTTTTATTTTAAGTTAATTAACAAAAATTAATTTTATAATATTTTTTAGCACTATGAGTATTTTAGTTATTTGCTCACATTTTATTTTCATTCTTGTACTATTTTTACTATATCAAACATTCAAATAGAGAAGTATTCTCATTCCTTTTTATATCATACCAAATATAATTGTAGATCACATAATTTTATTCTATTCTCATTTCTATTCCTTTAAAAACCTTTCTATTTTACTAAACATAACCTATGAGTATAAAATGTGTGTTAGTCAAATAAGACAAAAATGTCACCATGCTAAGATTGTAATTTTGCCATCTTTTTCTTTTTTATTTACTTTTAATACTTGCTTCCTTAAATATAACGTTTGAAGCAAACCAAAATCACATAATTGAAAAAATAATATGCTACGTTAGCTACATTTAAGACTGAAAACTATATGTGTAGCTATATTAAATTTAGGTTTTGTTAATACTAAAATTTAAGATTCACTTCTAAAAGAGAATAATAATGTTTAAAATGTCAGATAAGTCAGTTGTATGATTAATGTACAAAATATGTATCTTTGACATTAAACTTAAAACTTCATTTAAAAAAAGCTTAAAACAAGAATAATTAGTATATTTTCTAAAATATTAAGAAATTTTGTATTTAAAAATAATGAAGTCTATAGATATAGATATTTTCCTTAGATATAGATAATTAGATATACATAGAGGTATAAATAGATATAATTATATCCACCATTATATTTTGGGTAAATTTCAATATCTTTCTTTAAGAAATGCTGATATTACATGTCTCTCTTTGTGTTCTAAAAAATTACACTCCTTTTTCTTGAAATCAAAAGACCTTAACCTTCTATACAACAAAATATAAGTTACAATTATATATATTTTGACAAAATGGAGTTTGTGGGTGCCTTTTCCTATTAGTGCTCTCAGCAGGGATGACTAAAGTCATTTGGTTTTTCACAACAGTTGTATATATTTTCATAATAAAAATGAAGATAGTGCAATTTGAGTATCTTTCAAGAAAATAAAGATTAATTACCCCTATATTTTTAAAAACCTTTAAATTATTTAATCCTTATGTTTTTATATTTTATGAAAAATAAAAAGCTCAAATATAAAGTCCTAACTAGTATTGAAGCTACAAATTTGATGTACAAGGCAATGCAAGTACTAAACTATCAAGGATTAAGGAGTAATCTTAACTAAAACCAAATTCTAATTGAAGCATTTATTGCCATTTACCATTGATTTCACTTAAATCTTTTTTCCTTTGCTGGCATTTTCAAGTGTCTTTGTGTGTAATTATGCATATTTGCCTAATTTGTTCTGATTAATTTTGTCTTATCAATATATACATAAGTACCTTCAAGAACCCACCCACGTTATATTCATTTAACTTGGTTTATGTAGCAAAATTATTTCTCAATATTTAGAATGTATCAATGGATTTGATAATGGAGAAGGTTGTGGTTATAATATAAAAAGAATCTTGTGATTCATACCCTCATGATATTGTGCTATATGGTTATTGACAAGAAGGCAAGTTTAAAGGTAAGAAGCAGAGGAGGTTTCAATGAAACCATCAACAAATAATGAAGGTCTTTAAGACCATAAAGCCTCTTGTAGAATGAGTAGTGAAAAAGGAAAAGGAAGAGGAAAAAGAAGACATTTAAGATGCGGTGTATCTTTTTAGGAAAATCATATAATTAATTGTAGAAAAAGTTATGCATTTTGGATTATCCCCATATGTGTGCCATATGCTTTACTTGGCAAATCATAGTGGATAATGCCATAGCACACAAGTGTTGTTCTCTAATTCTTCAATTTCTATACATTTTGTTAACCAATGAAAAGAGTAATAAACTCTTGAGTCTAAGCTAAGAAAGACTTTACATCACAAGAGTATATATGTGGTAATTTAGTCATAGGTTGGCATTAACTCATCACCTCATTAATCACTGTGTAATGGTAGTTTGTACATGTTTATGATGTTCATGGCACTTGCTTAGGGTTTTTTTAGGATTAGAGATGAATCTTAGACTCTAATTATAGCTGGAAATGCTAGATACATGCATTTTTGGAATATTTTGCACATATTTATGTAGTGGATTGGAAAGGCAACCCCTTGGTCTTGGTAGGCCCATTCTCTTTGTTTAAAACTTCAAGTGCTTTTATTTTCATCAAGATAATTTTCTTAAATTTGTTATGTTTCTTATTGATCACAGTGAATCTAAAAATCATGTTGTCTTAGAAATCCTGAAAATAATCAATTAGCTACTCTTGAAATTCAAAGGATATTGTTAATATTGTTGCATTGGAGACCACTAATGTTATTGTTAATGATTTTGAAGATGAACTCTTTCCTAATGATGAGTCATGTGACATATAAAATAAGAAGCAAATGGTCATTGCTTTGTGTATTGTTAATAAAAAGGGAAGTATATTGAGCACTTTCTTAGTATATTACATCTTAGTGATATTACTATTTTTTCATTGAAAATCGAAATTGATGAATTGTTTTGCAAATATGGGCTAAGTATATTAAGCATTTATGGACAAGGTCTTAATAGTGCTAGTAACATGCAAGGAAAACGTCATGGTCTCAAAAGTTTAATTTTAAAGGAGAATTCATTTACATTTTATGTGTATTACTTTAATCATAAATTATAACTTACATTAACTGCCGCTACCAAAAATCACATTCAAGTTGCTTTGATTTTTAACTTATTATCTACTTTATTAAATGTTGTTATGAGGGTTTATGCAAATGACATGACGTAATTTATGAAAAACAAGTAGTCAAAGTTAAAGAAGCATTAGAAAAAGAAAAAGTTCTTATTTGACAAGGCTTGAATCAAGAAACTGATATCAAAGAAGGTGCCAACACTTGTTGGAGTTCACATTATACAACTTTGATAAATTTAATATTAAAGTATTCTATTGTGATTGATGTGCTTGAAATTATAAAAGAAGATAGATCAAATGTAAATCAAAGAGTAAACCTAATAGTTTTCCACATTTATATTTGCATTCACATTACATTTAATGAAAAAAGTGTTGGGTATCTCAAATGAATTGTCATAAGATTGCAAAAGAAAGATCAAGACATCATCAATGCCATGAACTTGGTTAACATCTTGAAGTAGCAATTACAAGCTATGAAAGATAGTAAATAAGAGTCTTTATTACTTGAAGTCACTTTATTTTGCAATATGCATGATATTGACATTCTATAAGAATTTTTTGTCTAAAGGGAGACCATAACATGAAGGTATACTTCAAGACATCATAATAGAACATCACTATCATGTTGAGTTATTCTATACTATTGTAGACATGTAACTTTAGGAACTTGATTATCATTTCATTGAGAAAAATACTAAATTGCTTCTTTGTTTGGCTAGTTTGAATCCAGCCAATTTGTTCTGTATTTTTTATAAGAAAAGACTGATGAATATTGCTGAGTTTTATCCATGTGAATTTTCTTAAGCTAATTTGGTTGCTTGATAATCAACTTGAGACTTAACATCATTTATATGCAAAGTAGGGCTAAATTTGCATTTTTGAAAGGAATTAGTAATTTTGTAGATAAGTTACTTGAGATTGGAAGACATGTGGTTTATCTATTGGCTTATATGTTTCTAAAGTTAATAATGATTTTACCTATTGCCACATCAACTATAGAAAGAACATTTTCTACAATAGAAATTGTAAAAAATTAACTACGCAATTGAATGGGAGATTCATAAATGATTAATTGTCTAATAACTTATATAAAAATAGATGTTTTCAATAGTATTGATAATAAGTTGATTGTTTAACAATTTCAAAAAGTGAAGTCATGTAAAGGACAATTGTAAAGTATGAAATTTACTCAATTATATATCATGATTTATAGCTTTCTTTATAATCTTTTAATTATATTGTCCCTTAGCCTACAGTACAAGTTAAATCTAACTCCCTCTTCTCATTACTTTTGCTTTTAAAGCCTAACAATGCTAAGTTTCCTCATTTTACTTGAATCCCATATATATCTTGTTAGTTATAATGAATGTTTCTTATTTTCTCTCATTTTCATCTATCATCATATTTTTTTCAATTCTCTCTTGATCATAAAAGATCCAACTCTTTTTCTTGCTATGGTCTCTTACTAGGGAATAGCAAGGAATGTATCTAGCTATTCCCTAGCCATCCTTGCTAAATTTTGTTTGGATGTATCCTTTAGCCAAAACTTTAGCACTATTCCTTCTTAATTCTTTAATTATTCCCTAGCTAAATCTTAACTATTCATTAGCAAATCACTCATTAGTTCCTTTCTAATCCATTACTAGAAAAAATTTGTCCTTGCTATCTTGGTTTTTGATATTGTAATTCAAATTAAATAATTAAAAATTGAATTGTATTCTAAAGAAACTTCAAATACAAATACCAAATGTCATAAGAAAATAAATCTAAATGACATAAATAGCCATCCCTATCAGGCTTCTCATCTTGACCTTGACCCTTTTAGTGTCTTTATTAATTGAATATATAATGGTCAAACTATCTCAAGTTCCACAACTTCTAAGGCCTAAGAATGTAGCATTTGAGGTGTCTTCATCATGTGTGCTATTGCAATAACAATAGACAATCATTTGGCTCTCAAGCTTCTCTTAGAAAAAATGAAATAACAAAAAAAAAGGCAATTAATAACATGTTTTTTGTGAGCTAGGTTTTCTATTTGCATACCATGGAGAATAAGAGACTTTGAGATGCAAAAATGTTAAGTATAATAATCTCTATCACTACTTTTGGATTAAGTTAACCATTTTAATTTTAGATGTAATTTTATTATCACTTATGTCTTAAGAAGACTGAGAAATTGTTTCAAGCAAAATAAAGCTAAAATAAGATTTTAAGAGATAGAGAGTTTTGTACCATGCCATGCATTAGGATATTTAGTAAGTTAGTTGGAAGACGTAGATACACCATACATTAAAATGTATATGTATATATAAATTTAAAATTACTTAAAATGAAAATGGAACATGAAATTTAATAAATAATACTAGTCTTGATATCCTCTTTTTCCAAATTTGCCTTAAAATCCAAAGCAAACATAGAATTATCAAGAAAATAGAAATAAAATTTCTAAGCATATCTTACTAACAATTGAGAAAAGAGAAAAGAACAAAGATTTGCTTCATGTATGCATGTACAAAAGAAAAAGGGTAGTTCTCATAGAATTTTCAAAATTTGCTTACCCATAAAATTTTTTGCCTTTGCATTTGGATAAAATTTTGAAATATTAACCTAATTTCTTATTAATTAAATGCTATTTACCATTTTCACATCACATTAGGTACACAAGAACAACTACATGATTCAAACACAAATTACAGGTTGAAAAGTTAAGGCCTCAATACTAAGATCATGCAATTTGCACCTTTATAATTTGAAAATTGAACTTGAAATGAAATCAAGAAAAGATAAGGTATTTACTTTTTCTTTCATTCCTACAAAATAGAAACCATTGAAACTAAATAAAACAAAAGTTAAGAGTCAGCTTTCATTATATAGAGAAATCTCACAAAGAAAGTAAAAATAACCAAAATTATTAAACAATAACCAAAATACCTTTAGGCATCCCCTTTTGTTATTTTTCTAAAACATGTCCAGGCATCTTAATCTACAAGAGTATGCTCATAAAATTATTAAACAATAACCAAATTACTTCTAGTAAATCTTAGATATCTTCTCCATCAATTCACATGATTGCCCATTGCTTAGATTTGAAAGGAATGATGAAAATTAGAATGTATTTGAGCTCATATCTTGCTAGAAAACAACGCTAAGTTCAAGCTTGAAACTGGTATAAGTGCAAGTAAAGTTTATACAAAGTTTAAATCCCAATCCAAGCTACAAATAACCCAATTTCATTATTAAAAATAAGAAATTTCATAACAATAAAATGTTTTAATAGCATTTAGACTCGATTGCCAAGCTAGAAACATACTAAGATTCAAATTAAGAATAGGTACCACAACCATCGAAGTAGGACAAAATTTAGACTTTAAGTTCCAACCACCAAGCCAAATCATGTCAAAATTGGTAGGACAACAAATACATGTTCAACCTAAAAATGAGCACTCAAATCAAGTTAAAAATCAAAGGCTAAATTATGTTAAAAACAATAGAAAAGATAGCATGCATTCAACCTAGAATTTAGCACTCAAATCAAATTAAAAATTAAGTCTAAATCATAGGACAACAAGCATGTACTTAATCCAGACTTTCACACTAAAATCAAACTAAAAACTATGCTAAATCATTTTCAAATAAAAAATGCTTTATGGTAAGGGATGGTTCCCTAGCTAAATTTTTTAATGAGGACATTTTTCTTCATTATTTTCAAGTTAATATGGGAATAATTTTTCCCAAATTAAAAATGCTTTATGGTAAGGGATGGCACATTCCTTGTTTATCCTTTAATATATAGCGAAAGATCAACAAGGGATTCCATTCCTCACTATTTCCTCCCTTCTTTTGCCTTTTTCTTGTGATAAAAGATGTCTAGCCAATATTCCTTAAATAGACATGAATAAGTTGATCTACAATTAATTTTCACGAGTTAAAGATGTAATATCCGGTTCTTTGAAACGAGAGAAAACATGAGAAACGTAACATACAGTTTCTTCGTAAATGTACAAAATTCACTGGATACAAAGGAAAGTCCCCTAGATAGAGTGATTTGAGGTCCCAAAAAATTCATATAGCATTCTAAACTCCTAAAAATGAGAATCCCAAGCCTAAACGGAAAGAAAAATAGAGTTACAATGAAGGAACGAATTTGAACGAAAGATTGACGAAACATAATGGCATTTTCGTAATTTTGAGTAAATTTTGAAATTCTCTCAAGAGGGCTTTTTAAATGAAATTTTTAAGTTCTCTAAGGTTCTTAGAGGCTTTGAAAACTATAGGAAGCCGTGGAACAGTTAAAGCCCCTCCGGTGGATATTTTTCAATGTCGATTGACCCGAACTTTGACTAATTCATTTGAGAATGTTTTAACTCCAAATTGAGTTATTCCAAAGGTATTTTATAAGATTGAGGACCTAAATTTTGTGATGAAAAAGACAACTCTCAGAAAGGAGCTAAAATGAGTTAGAAACGAAAATGCCAAGAACAAAGGACAAAAGTGAAATTTTTGAAAAGGAAACTTCAAGAGACCCCTTCTTAAATCACGCCCTCCTTCGCTCCCTCTTAGAAGTGACCTTATTTCTGCCCAAGAACAGAAGTGAGAACAAGGGGAAATAGTGCACAAGAGGAGGCAAGAAGAAGAGGAAAAACAAAGCAAGAAAGGTATGAAAATCTTAGTTTTTCAAGCACTTTCCTTCACCAAATTCTTTCCCCTCCTTCTCCTCTTCTTTTCCATAGTTTTGTTGAGGTTTTTGGTGCTGTTTTGAAGGTAGACCCAAAGGGGAAATTTTGGATTTAGAGAGAATAGCTAGAAGAAAAGGGAAAGCATTCAAGGAAAGCTTGAAATCAAGGTGAAATTCTTAGTCTCCATGCTTCACTTTTCTTGTTCTTCTTATGTGCAATTCGTCCTCCCTATAGCTAGCCAAGGGGAGAGTGTTTTTGGGTAGAACCAAGAATGAATCATATGAATTAAGGTGTGAGAATTTAGAATATGCAAAGAAATTCAAGTAAAAGTCATTGATTTTCAAGATAGTAAAGTTAGGGTTTCAAGTGCTCCACCAAAAATCTGATTTGATGTAATTGTTCTTAGGCCTAAATGAGTGTTTGGATGAGCTCTTGAGATCCCTAGAAGGCTCCTCATATACATCTTCCATCAAGAAAATGAAGCTAACTCACTTGGTGTTCATATACTGCATAATTTTGGCCTAGGCTAGATGAAGCACCGAGGGGTAGCTTTAATTTGTTCCAAGCTTATTTTTGAGTCATATATGATGGAAGAGGATGAGAGGATGCCTTGAAAAAATTTTAGAAGCCATGGATAGTGAGATGGTATCAAGGGTTCCTTATTATGGCTTAAAGAAGTAACATCTAGCTAGGCTCCTGGATTTGATTGTGTGATGACTCCAAGAGGTTTAAATGGAATCAAGAATCATACATGAATGGAGAGAATGGAGCCAAGATGATGTTCTCTTAAGGTTGCTTCATTAAGTGCATTATGGAACCATAAAAAAGTCATATGAACTACCTAGCTTTTCTAGTAAATGTGTAGCTTTAGAATTTGTTTCAAGAATATAATTGGCTTCCATATTATATGTCTAGGCCAAAGGAAACACATCCCACCTTCTTGTAAGTGTAAGGTTGAGGGAGAGGACTCAAGGCTTAAAGAAAAAGTATGCTTGTGTGGCAAAGTTAGCTCTTTCTATTTTCTCTCATGCATGAATGTGTACTTACCTTATCTTTGAATGTGTGTATGTGTGTTCTAAGCCATGAAAAGTATTCTAGCATATGTCTATCTTTCATGGTACCCTGATATTGTATTATGTTTTCAATTGATGCCTAGTATATGTGTTTAGATTTGCTTGAGTGTGGAGAAGCCAAGAACCCTTAGCCATGGTGAGAATGATACCAAGAACCCTTAGAAATGGTTGAGACAAAGTAAAAAGTCTCCTAAGAGTGAGGTTGAGTCAAAACCTCTTAGAAAAAATGGGTGAGACAAGTCTAAAATCTATAAGAGAATGGATAAGGCTAATCTACTTGCTTGGCAAGCCTATGTATGCTTTGTGTGACTTGTTCAAATGCTAAGAATGCTTCTTGAGTGATTACACATGTCATTATGCTCATGCATACATTTTCAAGACTTGTTTTACATTCTTTATGTGTGATTGAAAGGGAGATAAGCTATTAGGATTCTTTGAATCTTATTTCCTCCTTTCCATTGTCTTAACATGCTAGGTGAAGTAAATGAACAAGGTAATGGAAGCCACTAAGTTCAAAGATGAGAGTTTGACATCAAAATGCCTAGTTTTGTCTCTTTTGTAGCCATACACATAGCATATGATGTAATCCTATGATGGAATTGTTATGCAATCATTTGAACATACGTAAATATTCATATATGTACGAATGAGAATTAATGCCATATACATGATATAGCATGATTTGTGTATGGAATGGCAAGATTAAACATATTCATTCTTGTGTATATCATAGGGTGGATGAATGAGTTTGAGAAATCTGGATTTTTGAACCTTTGAGACAAGTTTAGAATGTCAATTTGGTGCATTCTCACGTGCTCAAGTGGCCACACAAGCTTTGGAAGCAAAATTGGGCACTTTGATACTAGTAAAAACCATAAAAGTGACCAAACCAGAACCCTATAACATAAACTAACCAAATGGATGAATCTTTCCATGAAACTTGATAGACATGTAGAAATCATTGAGATCTTTTTACAAAGCTAAAGTGTAGAAAAATTGAATCTCTATAGAATTAATTATGAATTTTCAAAATTAGGATTTTTCTGCTATTCTAATGATGTACTGTTCATATAGTCTATTTTATGTTCTATGTCATTCAAGGGTCAAATGGTATCCAATTATCATAAAATTTTACAAGCATGAACCATATGTCATAATCTTTCAATGGCCACTGAGATCACCTCATTTGGAGGTCTCAACAGAGAGTTATGAATTTTTGAAGTTTAGTATCAGCACTAGTAACACCACTCAACTTCCTGTACTGTTCCATCATAATTTAGTTCCTAAATAAACTTGGAGTGGTCTGAAAATATTTTTCCCTTAGAGTCAACACCTATAGCTTCTTAGAATGATCAAATTTTTATGATTTGGATTTTTTTAGAATTAGTTATGAATTTACAAAGTTTATGATAGTAATCTGTGATAGTAGCCTAGACAGCTGAGACCTTGGGTGCTTTTTGAATGTCAAACATCTTCCACTTAATGTTTCATAATTGAAATTATTTTTGTCATATAGTAGACATTCGGAGCTTTCCAAAATGGTATAGAGTGCCTGATTTTGATTTTTCTAGAATTAGTTATAATTTTTCAAGCGCAAAATCTAAAAATCTTACCCGAGGTTGCACACTATATTTTCGAGTACACCATCCATTTGCGCGAGTTTAGGCCACTCCTTGAGCTTGTTATGAGTTGTAATTGTGTATTTAGATATGAAAATGAGATGGATTAGTCTATAGGCCCACGAAACACTGAATGAGAATTTTACCCGTGATGTAACGCAATTTAATTGCACTTTTCTATGGCTATTCCTTGAGAAACTCATGTGCTTCAAGGAAATAAGCCTACATATGATGTGAGATGAGCCTTAGAATTATGGTGTTACAAAAGAGGTCTAGGACAATGAAAAATTTTTGAAAACCCACTTAAAATGAGGTATTTTGAAAGGTATAAGCCCCAAAAAAAGAAAAAAAGGATTTAACTTGTTATCCAATGTATTCAATCCCAATCAAAGTGGACTTCTTACCTTTTGATGCTAATGATAATCATTCGTATAATAAAGGTTCTTCAACCACTAAGCTTAAATATATCAAATTGCACATTAGCCATATCTTGTAAGAAAGGTTAATACTAGTTAGCCAACAAGTTTCTCAATTTCAAAAAAATGTTATCTAATTTTTATATAAAAAATTTTATAATCACAACTTGCTCTAAAGACTTCAAATTTTATGATAGGATATGATATTATTACAATATTGCTCATATAATTTCAATTAGTCTTGTTTTAATAGACAGACAAAGCCAATTTAATGGGATTGAGATATGATTATTATTAAAGTGGACAATTTTGTAAAAAAAAAAATGTTATTTATTATTATTCTATATCTCAGGATTCAAGGAGATCATTGGCCAAACAAGATAGGAATTAGAGAGAATGAAAGATTAAAGAGACGATGATTATATTATTAAAGGGTTTCCAAGAGGAGTATAATAGCAAGACAATGTAAGAACTATATCTCTTAGAATTAGTAATATAAAGCGAAGAAGGATTAACTAATGCCTTCAATGAAGATGTGAGTTTAAGTTTTGGATGATTGTGTAATGTGATTCTTCCTTCTCCATGGTTTTTATGGGGTTTTCTATTTATAAGCTTTATGGGTTATATGTTTATGATAACAATCAAGTCAAATTGCCTAATAGAACTATAGAAATTGTCTAATCATGGTGGTTTACTATATTATAGATATTCTGTTTTACTGTGTCAATTCTTTATTTAAGACTCAATTAATAGTATTTGTTAAATCTCATAGGTCTTCTAGAGAGAAATTGGATGAGATTAGATTGATCTAGATACTTATAATTACAAGAACTTCAAATAGACAACTATACACAAAAGCAAAAATAAAATACTTGATGAAACATACTTGCAAATCTTGATAGTTTTAATTTGGTCTTTTATTGTTTTGGTTATTTTAATGCCCTATTTTTTTAATTATTTGTTTGTTGTTATTTTATGTTACTACCATTTTGGGTGCTAGATCTTAAGATTTTTAAAACTTCAAAGAGATGGAGGCTTTGCAATTTTTATCTAACTTAGCTCTTTCTTTTTAGGATAAAAGAGTATAATAATAATAGAGAATTCCAAGATAATTTTGATGGTTGTGTCAAACAACCTCACATAACTAGGTTAATTAAAAATTTGTAACTAATAGTACAACCTAAGTCATTTCCCAATGAGTTTTTGTTTCTAATTATTTATGAAAAAGTTCTCCTAGTGATATTAAATGAGAAGTGTTTAGGGGAGTTTTTAATTACTAAATTTTAATTGAATTAAAGAAAATAACAAGAATTAAAAGCTTAAAACTAAGTGATGGAAACAATTAGGCAAAATGGGGTAACTAGCTTTTAAATGGACTTCCTAGGATTCAATTATCCTTGCTCCCTTTTAATATACCAAAACTTAGACTTAAATTTTTTTCTTCTTAGTGTATTCTTCATAAAAATTCTTGAATTACCATCTAAGACTTCAACTACTAATGATCAAGGAATTTGTAACCACAAAGTACCATGAAAAACTAGCAATTTAAGTTAAGAATAAGAACACACTAAAATAGTACCTAAATGCTTATCAAATTCATTGAACAATTTGTTTAAAAATTCTAATCAACTAATTAGATTAAAGGTTTCTTCAAGTACAAACATTACACAAAAGTTCAGCCACCTAATACAATGACTATTGCACTAAATAGCCTAAGAATAAGAGGAATTAACTAGCAAATTGTTCAGCCATTAAGTATGAAATTTTTACAAACACCTAGGCTGAACAATAAGCTCCAAATGTGAAATTACAATCAAAATATAGAGCAAATTAATCCAATACATTCAGCCACCAAATTCTTCATTTAACAAGCTAAACCTAGTCAAATTAAACAAAGAAATTAATATTAAAAGTAAAGGATGGAGAGAAGAGAATTTAGCCAATTTGGGGATGCATCTTGGAGCTCAAATCTTCATCCATAGAAGTCACATTCTCAACTAGCTACCTAATCAAATTCAAGCTTCCATTAAAAAGATGGATAGAGGAAAATAAGAGGAAGAATTCACGGCTATAAAGCTTGATGATGGATGAATAATGAATCAATCCCCTCTCTTGTGTCTCCTAAAGCTCCCAATCCGTAGCACATTCTCACGCAATTCTCCCTCAGACCCCCCTACACATTCTGCCTTTCTCTTTCTCTTTTCTCATGCTTTTCACGTGTTCACTTAGTCCACTTTTCTGCTATTGCTTATGAGAAGCACATGATTTTTTTATTCCCCCCTGCTGCCCATGTTTAAGCTTCTTCTCACATGCTTTTTCCTCTCACACTCTTTACGTGCTCTTTATCCTTTAATCCTTTCAAACCTATAGCTTCAATCTCTGTTCTACTCATCTTATAAATCATGTGCTCCTTATGCTTCCTCCAGCCCCTTCACGTGTTCTTCTCCTCCCCCTAAACCCATGCTTTTCTCTTCTTTACTACTCATTCCCAAATAAGCTTCTTCCATACTCTCCACTTTAAAACTGAGCCTCCCTTTCTCCCCAAAATAGAACCATCATGCTTCCCTTTGACCATTACCATGTGCTCAGCCCATACTTCCCTTCTCTTCATATCTTACGTGCTTCTAAACCCAAGTCTCTTCTTTTTTATTCCTAATACCCGAATGCACTCCCTTTCTTATGACATAGACCAATTGATGCATGTTTTGTGTGTGTGATAGGGCTGCTATGTAACCCATGTGAATGTGTGAGGTTGTGCTTGTGTAGTTACATGTGATGTGTGAGACAAAGACCGTGCATGTGTGCAACTACGTACGCTTCAGT
Organism: Erythrophleum ivorense; assembly: GCA_026724425.1. NCBI lineage: Eukaryota > Viridiplantae > Streptophyta > Magnoliopsida > Fabales > Fabaceae > Erythrophleum > Erythrophleum ivorense. Next base: position 142,871 of record JAIUCV010000792.1, on the reverse strand, counting down.
TCTAATCTAATGCTTGATGAATGGATGAGAGCTGAACATGTAACTTCATGTTGAATGAAGATGGAGGATAGAGCTATTCATGTGTGCTCATGTGAGTCTAGCATGTGCTTTTACGTGTAAGTGAGTGTAGTGTGTGATGTAGCTATGTGCAGGTCTAACCCATGCTTTTTTTTCTTTATGTGTTCTCCCTTTTCCCATGCTTGTGTTTATATGGAATGGTGGCTACATGTGTGAAAGTAACTGAAACTCATAGAGTGTTTATGCAGTGGTTGTGTGCATGATTGTGAGTCTATCTCTCCAGCTCATGTATGTATATATAGATTGTCCAGTATATATGCTTCATACAATTATGTGTGCATATCCTGGACGTCATTAGTGCTTCATATGCATGTGTCAAGGAGAGAGAGATCTTGAGAGTGTGTGTGTAACACCATATATTTCTAGCATACTTTCAATCATTTCTAAGTCTCACATGATTAATTGAACAAAAGGGAACGGAAAATGACATTAAAATAATGCCTTATTTCGCGTTATGTCACGTATAAAAATTCCATTCGGTGTTACATGGACCATATAAGCTCATAAAACCCGTTCTCATATTTAATTATATACATACAACTCATTTGCATAACCAAAGTTGGCCCACAACTCGTGAAATTCAAAGGGGACCATCAAATTCACACTCTTATTTTTTGCCAGAATTTCAGTTTTTTTGTCACAACTTCGGAAATTCATAACTAAATCTACAAAATTTGAAACCCAACAAACTTTATCATTCTAAAAATCTTTGGATGTCTACCCCATATTAAAAATAATTTCAGCTCATGAATCATTAAGGGAAAACATTTGACATCCAAAAAGCCACTGGGGTTGCTGCTATCTGGGCCACTGGTTCAGTTTACTGATAGGAAGTTTCAAAATTCATAACTAATTCTAGAAAAATTAAAATCATTCATTCTTAACCATTTTTTAAAGCTACTAATTTATGCCAAAAATATTTTCAGGCTATGAAACATAACACAGAAAGCGTTTGACATGCGAAAAGGGGTAAAGGTTCGGACAGCTACTGGTACTGATGCAAGTGTCTGCTATGAACTTCGAAAATGTCCAATTAATTCCAAAAAAATACAATCCATGAAAATAATACCAATTTGGAAAGCTATGAATGTTAACTTTATGGTAAAAATAGACTCAGACCAGAGAAAGCATGCTTAGCTACCCAAATTCAATGGAACAATGACTCAGGTCATGCTAAGCTACTGCTACTATCCTAGAAATTCAAAAATTCATATCTCTTAGCTCAATCCTCCAAATGAGGTTCTTCTAGTTTCTACAAGTCATTGTGAATACCTAGTTTCTAACTATAAAATTTCGTAGCCATTGGACCACGTTTGCCCCTTGGATGACACAATTTCACAACTGACCAAATGAACAGTACCAGTGCAAATCCGAAATTTTGATACCAACTTTGAAAAATCATAGAAAATTCCATAGACCTCCAAATGACCTGATCTTTAGCTTCCCAAAAAGCTCTAGGTAAGATCTATTTTCATTTTAAGTCAAGAAGAGGTCATTTGGTCAGACTTTGCCATAGCTCAAGCTTATGGCAATTTTGGTCCTAACAAGAGGCAACTTTGGTTCAAATGAGTCATCCATGGTTCCACACACATTTGAGCAACTTAAAAAGCATAAATATAGCATAAATAAGTCCTTCATAAGGTCTGAACCCTCATGCAACTCAAACTCACCATGCCACTTCTATAAACATACATATACAAGTGGGCTCCCAAGTGGTCAAAATACATAATTCTATTCATTAAACTCTATCCTTGATACATGCACTAACTTTACATAGTTTTACATTTGCTCAAAGTGTCATGGCTCAAAAATAACATTTACATATCTACTTTTACATTCTAGTCATCATAGTACATCAAAATAGAAAGATTTGCTAAGAGATGGAGATTTAAGCTCCTTAGCTTCCATCCTTTGGATCTTGAATTCCACCTAGATCATATGAGATGAGAGAAAGGAGGGGATGAGATTCATTGAATCTCAATAGCTCATACGGCTATTCAAGAACATTTTCAAGGCATATAACATGTCAAGGGTACAAGTATGCAACTACTCAATCGATGAAGCATTCAATTTCCATATTTTGGTGTCACAAACACATGTCAAGAATAAGAATGAGCTCTAAGGGCTTTTGGTTTGGCTTCACCCCATTTCTAGGACTTTTGGATTGCCTCACTCTTAGTTCTTAGGACTTTTGACTTAGCCTCATCCATCCAAGGGACTTTTGGCCTTGTCTCACCCATGCCATGAGACTTTTGGCATCTCTTCACCCACATTAAGGGACTTTTGGCACTACCTCACCCTTATGAGCCATTTCCATCATTCAAAGACATTCAAGAAAGCATATTGGTACCAAAATAGCAACATAGCATCAAGTGGCATGTCTCAAACATATAAACATACACACAAGCACACAATGACACCATATGCAATAAGAAAATGCAATAAGAAAAGGTGGAGAGCTACCTTGGTGCAAATTCAAGCTTTACTTTGCTTGTTTCTTCTCCTTTTTGGTTCCACAAACACAAGGAGGTGGGGTTGGATTTCTTTGACCTATTCACAATAAAAAACACTAAATTATACTCTTGGAACAAATTATGACATCCAACTCACTCTTAAGACTACACTTTAGTTTATTTGTCACAATATGGTTCCATTAAGGACCTAATAAAGCAACTACCATAATTAACATTCTTGGTTCCATTCTCTTGTCATATTTAGACCTCTTGACCTCATTAAGGTCCTTGAAGCCATCACACATTCACTTTCACAAACCTAGGTCTATGTTGCTTCATAAGGTTACATTATGGAAGCCATTGCCTCATCTAAGGCTTCTAAATTTTTTCCAAGGGTTTCTCCTATCTTCTTTTATCATATAAAGTCCCAAATCAAGCTTGGAACCATTTAAAACATTCCCTATCTATCTCTAAGGGTCTTGACCTAGTTATGCTTCCATTAAAGACCCATCGAGTTTGGGATTTTTCCTTAATAGATGGGGCACTTGGGAAGCTCCCTAGGAGTCTTAGAAACTCAAACAAACACTCACATATGATGGAGAAGTCTTGAATCAACCCAGATTTTAACTTATGTTCAAGCACCCTACACTTTTCCAACTTGAGTTTTACTAGTTTTTCATGCATTTCTTTGGTATAATCCATCTTCCCATGGCTTAGTTTGATGGATTCTTTTGGATTATAAAATAGAAACTCTTTCCTCTTCATGGTTCTGTTTGAGACATCCTACCATGGAAGAGGAGAAGGAGAAAAAGAAGCAATAAAGGAGAGAAACTACCTTGCAATTAAGCTTCCTTCAAGAGTCCTTCCTCTTTCCTTTTTCTCCTCCTTAAATTTTGAATTTCCCTCCTCTGATCTGGACCCAAATTAGCACTAAATATTACATTAAAACCATGGAAAGATGAAGCAAGAAGGGGAGGATGAAGTTTCAAGAGGAAAGAGTATGAAAACCTTACATTTTCTCACCCTTTCTTTGGCTTTTCTTCCTCCAAAATTTCCTCCCTTTGTATGCCTAAGACAGCAGCTCCATTTCTGAGTTTTAGGCAGAAGAAAGTCGGTTTAGAGAGGGGGGAGCTGAACGTGGCTTAAAAAGGGAGTTTGGAAGCTTCTTTTGTGCACTTTGTTTCCATTTTTGCCCTTCCATAATGGCATTTTCGGTTTGACTTCGTTTTAGCTCCTTTTTTAGAACCGTCTTTTCCATCATAAAATAAGATTCCCAATTTAATAAAATTCCTTTGGAATCACTCAAATTGGAGTTAAAATCTTCCCGAACGAATCGGTCAAAATTTAGGTCAACCGACATCGGAAAGAGTACACCGGATGGGCTTTACCGGTCCCGGGGCTTCCCATGATTTTTGGGGCCTCTAAGAACCCTGGGCAACTCAAAATTTCCATTTAAAAAAAGCCCTCCTAGGTGTTTTTCTAAAATTGCACTTATTTATGAAAATGTCACTGGTCTTTCGGTAAATTTTTTGAATTACTCCGACCTTAGTTTCTAGGCAACTCAAGGCTCAAATCCTCATTTTCTATTATTTAAAATTTTATTCAAATTTTATTTGGCCTTAAACCACTCATCTCAAGGGACTTACTTTTCAAACCTGCCCGTTCCGGTGATTGTACAACGTACCGAACATTACAGTGTGCAGCTTCATGTACATAAACCAAACCCATATACCCATTCATCTCATTTTTCTTTCAATTTTACATTCTTAAAAATGCGTTAAAATTGTGGCAACTATTTCCTCCTTAAGATTGCACACTTGAAGCTTCCATCTTTTCTCCAATTCAATTTCTTATTCAAACTCCAATTACCCATTAAAAATCTACACAAATAATAAGAAATATTTAATAGGAAAAATTCACAAAATTATTTAAAGAAATTTATGCATTAAAAACCAATAATTTGCAAATTAATTCCTAAGATGCAACTATGGCTAATAAAATCAAATCTCACCTAATTAAATCCATTAAGCCATAATCCATCTTCAAAAAGTCCAAAATAAGGTAAATAAAATATATAAAAAATGGCATTTATCAATGTCCTTTGCATTCATCTAATAAAGAACTAGGGTTGCTCCATATACATTGCCTAAGAAGAGCATAAAACTCTATTTTGGTATTCCAATTACAGGTTGAAAAATCCTCTTCTTAGTATACCTGAACAATTAGCCTCTCTTCCTCTAAGCTTTTGATGTGTCTTAGCTTCTTATGATTAAAGATTCTTTTAACCTTTTTGGAAACCTTTTCAAGATATGAACTCATGGACCAGATAGACTTATTTGATACTATTATACCTTTTATCAATATTTTCTAATACACAGAATCCTCATATAGAGGCAAGTATAGAGCACACTCACATAGACAAAGTAATAGTAAGAATTTTATCTAGGAAAGCTTTCAGAAGAAAGAGAAAACTTTCAAAAATGCTTCATAGGAGAACATTGAATATTATTACAAATTTAGATACAAGGCTTCCTCTACCTTTAATTGGAGAAGGGCTCTTGATTAATCATAGAGGGCTCAAATAATTAGGCAAATGACTTTTAAAGTAAGAGACAATAATATAAACATAATAATACCAACAACTTTTACTAAGCTACTTTTACATATTAGAAAGCAAGGCACACCTAAAACATAAAGCACACAAGCAAATTATGGTACAATAATTTTGCTGACAGTGTGTGGAATTTATCCTTTCACAATAGATTCATATGACGCAGATAAGTTAGGGTCCTTTAAGCTGTTTGTGTCATCTAGGTCATCTTTCTTTTTCATCTTCCCAAAATGCTTAGTCAGTCATTCCTCTACTTTATCAAAATCATCTAACTCATTCAGATTTTGAGAGTCTTGCATATGTTCTTCTTGGGCCTCAGTTGCCATGGACTATGAACTTGAACCTTAGAGGAATTTAGACACTTGGGCCTTAATCCATACTTTTATATTTGGCAGATTAACCAGTTGCATTCTTGGTTTGCCTAGGATAAATTCACCAAGAAATGAGCTAAGAGATGTACAAAAGACAAATTGATTTTCTTCATAATTATTAATTCACATAAAAATAATTTAAAATCTTAAAAAGCTTGAGCTTTTTGTTTTGGCCAATCAAGAAAAGTATTCCATTGATAAGCATAATTTCTAGTTAGAAACATGTTATTCCTACTAGTCCAGTATAGACTATGGAGAATGAAAATGCTTACAATCAATTAGTCTTGTTGGGGCTTGTTCCACAAATTGTAGTGGGAGATGATTTTTTGTAGTTCCTCAAGCCACCAATATAGTAGTGAGAACCATTTTAGGAGAATCAAAAAATTGGAGTTATAATTCTCAAACTGACAGAGAAAGTGGTAGATAAAAAGTGAGGAAATTCTATGGCTCTAGCGTAGAGAGTAGTAAAAGCCCACAAGTACCAAAGTGCATCATTAATGATAAGAGTGTGAATCTTGAAAAGGATAAGGAATGGGGTTTGTGGATTGAAAAAAGAAGGATAAAATGGAAGTGAAGAATTTTTGAGATATTGATGAAGATAATAGAAAAGGGATTTTTTTTTTTACAAACTTTTTTACTTCAACTGGATTAGTTGGTTTTTAGGGAGATGGAGGAAAGTCTTTTGGATTTTAGGCCAGAGGATGGTGAATAGTATAACCAAGGATAGAGTAAGTCATGAAGATAAAAGGAACTAGTTTTTCTATTATGACTAAGTTTACTACCTTAGTTCAAGAGAGATAATCTGCAATAAAATTTGTATGACCTTTATGTGTTGAACTATGAATTTATAGCATGAGAACTAGTCCTTTCTTCTAAGTAACTATTTGTCGATTGGACTTTCTATTTAAACTTTAATATCTTCAAGAAAGATGAACTATCCATCTAAACTGCAAAGTTCTAAGGGCTAAAATGGAAACTAAATGTTTTGATTCCCTTTTTAATAGCTAATATTTCTTTATAGATAGCATGTAAATACTTTTTCGAGTCCCTAAAGTATCCACTTGTATGACCACAATAGTGTTGTTTACCACCTTCTTCTTTTATGTGAACAATTTCCTAAAAATCATCACTAGCATCAATTTAGAATATCCTTCTCCCTTTGTTAGGAATCTTTAAAAGCAAAAGATTTTATGTGATTTTTGTAGGTGCTTTATAGATCTTATTTGTTCATGTCCCCAAGCTGGAGGATTCTTCTTTTTTAAAAGTTTAGACAACTATTAGTATGATTTGAAGCATGCAAAATAAAGTCTTCAATGAAATTAACTATTCCAAGAAATTGTTGGATTTGTTTTGGAGTGAGGTCCTCATTTGGAAAATTAAGAAGTTCCTATGCAATGTGTAAGCCTGGATAGTGGTGTCTATTGGATATATTCATTCCAAGGAACTTAATTTAGGTTTAGCCCAATTGACCCTTACCGGTTGAGAGCATGATTCTATATTATTTGGTGATGCCTAGAAATTGCTGAAAGAGCCTTTTATGATCTTTTTTTCATTTTTGGAGAAGAAAAGAATATAATTAATATAAATAAGAGTATTGTGCAAAATAAGCTCATATATCTTTGTTAATGCTTTGTAGAAGATAGGTAGTGCTGCCTTAAGATCAAATGAAATAACTATCCATTAATATTGAGCATTTAGAATACAAAATGTCATTTTATATCTCTTAGTAGGATCAATGCCCAATTGCTAGAAACCACCCTTAAGATTAAACTTAAAGAAAATTTTTGTATTCTTAAGAAGGGTTATTTGAGAACAAATTCTTAGAAAAAGAAATTTATCATCTTAAAGGAACATATTTAAAGGCTTGTAATTAATAACCAATCTCTTCTTTCCTCTTTTTTTTTTTAACATTTTCTCAACATAAAAAGGCTTGACACGCCTAATCTGATTTAATTGGCTCAATAAAATCTTATTTCAATAAAGATGCACATTCTTCTTTAGCATTAGCTAGATCATTTGGATTCATCTATAGGTGTGATGATTTTGTTAGATTCATATCATCATTCCTTTCAAGAAGAGGTTGAAAAAAAAACCTTTATTTTTCTAGAGTGGGAAAGAATGATTGAATTGAGCATGGCTATCAAGACCAAATTCCATTAGTTGATCTTTGATTTCTTCATATCAATGAGGAACTTGTTGAAGGTCAAACAACTAGGGAGTGTTTGTGTAAGGCTTAAAATTTTGCTTGAATTGGACGCCTTTAAGAAAGATTTGTAGTTGTTTGGCTTGACAGTAAACATTCATTCCTACAAGAATATTCTTATCAAGAAGACTACTTCTAAGAACTTTTGTCTATACAATGCAATCTAAAAAGAATTCGATACTAATTTTCTTTCTAGTAATAAGATTCACCTTAAAAATCTTGCCATTTGCTGCACTAAAGTATTCTAAGTGTGTTTTCCATGCCTTGAGAGGAAGGGCAGTAGGGTTCATTAAGCTTTTTGATGCACTAATATCCATGTAGGTAATAACAAGGATTAGCTTATGATTCTTGCTTTTGACAACTTTCATTTCAATATATGGTAAAGGGGGTTCTATTTTCTCTTATTGGTTATATGGTTGAATTAAGTAGCTATATTAGATAAAATCTTCAGTGTCTCTTAAAATGCCAGAACTTTCTAATTTTAAAAAGAATTTTGAATATGAGGCTCTTAAGCCTGGTAAGGCGAAGATGATAATATCATCAGCATCTTCTTGTTCTAAGAAGAGTTCTTCTATTTCTTTGTCTTGCTTAAGAGAAACACTGACCTGAAGCTATTAGAGAAGCTTAACATCTTTTTTGGACTTATTAGGACATTGTTTTGCAAAATGTCCCTTTTTCCCACAAATATATCATCTATCTTTTCTTTTATATTAGGTAATTTGTTTCCTAAAAGACTTATAGGCTTGTTATGTCTCTGCTTGAATTTCTTATGGCTTCTGAAGTGAGCCTTATGAAAGTGAGCTTTTTTCTTGGTAGAGTAAAAACATCTAATTTTGTCCTTACACTTAATTTAAAGGTAAAGCTTCTTGCAAACTCTTTAAAGAGTTTGTTTTCTTCCATCATGGTGTCAAATATTTTATAATGCTCACATAGGTTCTCAAGAGTAACAAGGACAAACTGATAAATTTCCCTCAAAGAGTTCTGATTGAAATTTTTTTAGCAAGGAGGCTATGAAAGTATGCCTGAGATTTACATTATTAAATTCATTTAACATGTAGTATCTTTCAGTCATCCTTTAATAGTGAAGGTCAAGACCTTTCTTGTTGAAAGAGCAACAATGCATTTAGGAATACTTATGTATTTTTTGCTTATCAACTAAATGGAAATCTTTTAGAAAATTTTCATGAATCATGCTAAAAAGCTAATTAGCTTTGTGAGACTAAGTAGCTTGAATTTGGATATACTTTCATAGGCTTTGAAACCATTCTCAAAGAATTTTTATTAATCTTGCTATAAATTCTGTAAATACTGCTTCAAGATTAGCTCTTGGCTTTGTCATCTGGAGATCTATCCATGTTGTGAACTCATGAACTTTGTCTCTCCAATTATTCAGAGGGATATCATCAAAAAGTGAACCATGGTCCCTTAGTAGAACAAGCTTGAGTTTGGCCATGTTCTAAAAAAGTTTATGCATAAGGTTAATGTTTTGAATATTCTTTATTTTTAGCCTAGTCTATATTAAATTCTTCAACTTCTTGAATAGGATTAGGAGTGACCATATAAAAGCTAAGACATTAACATGATCATTGGATTCATCAGAACTAACTTCTTTTAGACCTATCTTGTAACAACCAGGAAAAAAAAAGAAGAAAGAAGAAGAAAAAAAAAGAAAAAAAAAAAAAGAAAAGCTGAAAATTTTTGAAGGGCTAAAAATTTTCTAAGTCTGCTAGCTACAGCGTAGCTATAGCGAATGTACCTGTTCGCTATAGCGAGAAATGGTCTAGCTATAGCGAGAGTGCCTTCTAGTTATAGCGAAAATGCTTCTAGCTATAGCGAATGTGGGCATCCCATACAAAAACCAGGGCGTTGCTCGCCGTAGCGCGCGTCGTAGCGAAGGCAAGGGTCTGGGACTGATACGAGCTTGCCATAGCAAGGGTGATGCCTCGCTATAGCGAGGGTTAGTCTAGAAAAATGTGAAAAAAGGAAATTTGACTTTTTAAAGCCCCTAAACACCTCCTTTCCCTTTGTAACTAACTTAAGATCCCTCTAAGACAGAGAAAAGGGCGGAGGAGAGAGAGAGAAACCTAGAGGAAGAAGGAAGAACAAGAAAAAGGTAAGATTTGCATGGCTTTTCTCTTAGAATATTGTTCTTCTCTCCTTGCCCTCTTTTCCTATGGTTTTGGTGGTTAAAGTAGCTATGTTTTGGGCTTGGTTCAAAAAAGAGAAAGTGGAAACCACGCTTGAGGGAGGTTAGAATTCATGTAGCTTCACTTCCTTGATTTCCTTTCTTGAGAGCTTGAGAGAGGAAGGATAATTGGTGAATTTCTAGTGAGAGAAAGAACCCCTAGCTCTATATGCTTAGTAGGGTTTGTTAGAAAGAAATCTCTAGCTTTATGAATAAAGTGTTAAGAGAGTAATTCCATACTCTTGTGTGTCTAGGCTCAAGAGAAGCACTCCCATCTAGTGGTGATTGTGAAATCAACAAGGGAGGAGACAAATTGAAAGGGAAAGCTTGTGATTAGCCAATAAGGTAGCTCTCTCCACCTTCTCTCATGCATAGATGTGTGCTTACATTGTCTTGTATGTGTGTGTGTATGTTGTATACCATGAAAAGTATGCTAGCATGATGATGTCTTATGAATTTCAATGATGTTCTATGTGATTTCTTTGCTTTGCTTAAGTATGGAAAAGCCAACAACCCTTTAGCCATAGTGAGGATGAGCCAAGAACCCTAAAGTTGGTTGAGACAAAGTAAAGAGTCTCCTAAAAGTGAGGTTGACTCCCAAGAGTAAGGGTTGAATCTAAGAACCTCTTAAAGAATGGATGAGGCAAGTCCAAAATCCACAAGTGAATGAGTGAGGCTAATCCATTTGCTTGGCAAGCTTTTGTATGTTACGTATGGCCTACTCAAATGTTGAAAATGCCTTCTTATGATTTCACGTGCTAGTATGCCCATGCATACATTTGTGAGACTTGTTTGTATGCTTTATGTATGATTGAATGAGAGATGAGCTATTGAGATTCTTTGAATCTCACTCCCCTTATCCACCATCCTAACATGCTAGGTGGACCAAGTGAGACAGGATATGGGAGCTACCAAACTTGAAGTTAGGGGATTCGATGAAGAAATTGTAAAAGAGTCATTTTGTCACTATTTTATAGTTAAGTCAAGGGATGTAATCTAATTATGTACATGTTGTAGGCACTTAGGAATACTTGTAAATAGATGTACTTAATGTATATGTATGAGAATTGAACTTATAGTGCATGATGTAGCAAGTTTCTATATGAATAGTAAGATCTTGGCATTATGTGCATGGTGTATGTGTTAGTGTGGGAGAGTGATTTTTGCAAATCTGGGTTATTAGACATTTGAGCCATATTTAATAACCTATGTTGATTCTTTCCCACATGCTCATAGAGCCTTAAAAGTAGGAGAAGCCAATTTGAACCCTTGGAGCCCTCTTTAGCAAGAGAAACTTGTCATTTTGCCCCATGATGTCCAAGTCTAGCCAAACAACCTTTTCTTGCCTTGAAATTTGGCATGTGACTATATCTTGTTTAGAGATTTTTGGGAAGATAAAGATCAAGTAATTTGGAGGTCTGTGGAATTTTCTATGATTTTTCAAAGTTGGTATCAAAAATTCGGATTCATATCAGCACTGTTCATGTGGTCAGTTGTGAAATCGTGTCATCTGAGGGGTAAATGTGGTCCAATGGCTACGAAATTTTATAGGTAGAAACTAGACAGTCACAGTGACTTGTAGAAACTAGAAACACCTCATTTGGAGGTTTAGAGAGGAAGATATACATTTTCAAAATTTCTGCCCAGTATCAGTCATCTTGCTTGACCCGAGGTATTGTTCCATCGATTTCTGAGAGTTTGGCTCGATGAATTGATCTGGAGACATTTTTCCTCTCTATTTAACATCTAAATATTTCTATAATGGTATTATTTGCATGCATTGTATTTTTGTGAAATTAGTTGGACATTTTTGAAGTTCATATCAGTAAACTGTGACAGCACTAGGACCAGTCTGACCTCCAAACCAATTTGTGTGTCAAACGTCCTGTGTGTGGGATGTTATGACTTTCACATATTTTTAACGTGAAGTAGACATCCCAAGATTTCCAGAATGACTAAGATCACATGTTTTTAATTTTTCTAGATTTAGTTGCGATTTTCCAAACTTTGCCCAGAAATGAGGCCAAGTATGGCTGAAAATGAATATACATGTCCCATACCCCTTCTCGGTTTCCATGGGTTTAAAGCATGTTTTTGGAATTTAAATGAGTTGTAATGGTACAATTAAATATGAGGATGCATAGAATGAGTTCACATGGTCCATGTGACACTGAAATGCATTTTTAACCATGTCGCAATGTTAAGAAAGCATAAGAATCCAATGAGGAAGATCTCACTTTATTATTCCTATAGCTCATATGAGCATGTGAGGCATAATAGGTATGAGCTAGAAATGATGGTGTTACATATCTTATCAGTATATTATGAGTCAGAACTATGATAACAAGGCAAACTGTTTGTGAAGGCTTTGATTCCAAAATTTTTTTGGGTTTTTGGAGATTTTTGAGTTTTAGACTGGGTAGATTGCTTTTCTATTTGCATTGGTTGTTTTCCTTTGGTGTTTAAAGGTGGTGATTGAATTCCCATAGGAGAAGAAGGAGGTGCTTTGATTTTCAAAGGTTTAAGAGGTTGTTTTAAAGGTTTGGTCTAAAAAGGAGATGGTTCAAATTTTAGAATAGTGTACTGAGGTCTTTGTGTTGGTCTAAGAGTTTTAGGCGGAGGCATTTGCTTTGGAAGTTAAGATGGTTGAAGATAATCCTCTTTTGGTCTCAAGACTTCATAATTCATTTTGAAACATTTTTTATAATCTAAAGAGGATAAGGTGGATAAGGATAAGAAGGATATAGGTTTTGGATGAGGGTATATGGAAAAGGATACATTTCATAGATATCTCTGGTCTAGTCTTTTGCTAAATCTCTCTTAATTTGGCTAATTTATGATTTAAGTCTCCTAATCTATTGTTTTTTTTTCTAAAAATGCAGTCCTATATATCCTTTCACGATAAAACTTCTCAGTTCTGCGTCTAATGCTACAACTTGTTATTGTAATTGATAATAAAAATGTTGGACTTAAGTGGAAAGTCCATTAATATGGTAATGTTTTACTCATCAGGTTGTCAAAATGAGAGTCAATCCTTTAAAGGATGTGATTCTGAGCTACTGCATTATGTGTGTACTAGTTAAGGACTTCTTTTGCTTAAAAAACTAATTTCATTGCTTCGTTAAAAGCAACCTCTATAAGAACAAAGAATGACTTATAAGTGACTATAGTTTCAAGATTTGTCCTTTCTATATGTAGGAAGTTAAAGTCATAAGTATAGGTTTTAGGCTTTAGAAAAAGATCTTTATATAATAACCTTAATTCCTAATTATAGTGATTAAGCTTAATTACATGATTAATGATCATAAATCAAAGTCTAAGGTCATTATAATTAATTAAACTAAGAAAAAGTAAAGAAATTTGAATCTTAATATTATTCGAGTTATTAGCCGAATCATCACAAACATTTAAGTTTACAAATAATTCTAATTATCAATTAAAATAGTTGATTCACATTACCATTGATTCTATACTCACCAAATCCTCTTATAAGTGTTTTCAAGTCATCACGTAGCATTATCATAACGAAATTCAAGGTTTCTAAGCAAAATTAAGAGTTTGGGAAGCTTCGTTGTGATTTGGACCTTCCCCGCCATGGCTAAGTTGGTTATTAGAACCTAAAATCAAGTTTGGAGGCTCCCACGCACAACTTGGTGTATCCATACCGTGGCGTAATGGCTACTGGAGCTTAAAATCAACAATTTGACCCTTATGCTGTGACTTAAGGCTTTCACGCCGTAGCGAAGCTGGTCTTGGGACCTATTATTCACACTCTTCACGTAGTGGTGAGTTAGACCCTTGCTGCGACTAGCCTATGTGGCTCCACAGTGGGTATGCCTCCTAAGAGCCTCCGCAAGATTTATTCAAATTGCACCATTGCAAAAATATTTGCATTGCGGCGAAGTTGTATTTCGTTATTCTCCTTAGGTAAAATTTTTGTCTTGCACCTTGGCATTCCTCGCCTCTGACTGATTGTTGGTCGTGACTTAAGGAGTTTTGGCCATAGCTCAACTCTATCGTACACCTAGACTTTCATTTTTATGTTCTCTAATCAATTCCCACTAGTCCTAGATGGATTCTAGGATCCTAATGGCTAACATACATGATTTTTTTTCTAGACCTCCCAACTCCCAAATATCGTGATTCACTAATCCTCATTATCTAAGGGTCTTAGATTGAATTAGAGCTATGAAACTTAATTTTATATCAATCAACTCCTATTTTAAGACAACAAAAATGGTTCAACCACAAATGTTTATAGGACTAATGCTTAATGGTCATGAAAGATCAAGTCATACATCAATTATTAGTCAATTACAATCACAATGTTCAATCCCATGATTATTATATTACATAGATAGACCCTATACTTAGCAATTCATGATGCAATATGGCAAATACACAAAACTAGTATTCTCATTACATAAACCCAACCTTACAAGGTCTCCAAACTTATGGCTACCAAATCATACAATAGGCTTCCATTAATTTTTTCCTTGTCACTAAAAGGTCCAATCCCTAAAAATGTTAACCCACTACCAGGGCGAGATATATAATCTTAGTAACAAGAGGCAAATTCTATACATATGTGCAGATTAATCTATATAATACATTTTCATATCATCAAATATTAGAATTATCAATTCAATTAGCAAATGAACTAGTTGAGCTACTAGTAACTACTGTTCCATACCAGCAATCACATCCAACATGTTAAAGGCCAATAACACCGAGAAAGGCCAATCCACGGCACCCACTTCCCAATGAGTACAACCTGGGCTTAGTGCATTCAAAGGGTCTGATCACAACTCGATACCTGATCTAAACATGATGCACAGGTGGTAGCCACACCACAACTCCATCATTGACTCACAAGGTCCAATCATAATAACAATCAAATAGCCAACCAATCATTTAGCATTTCAAAATCATACATGTATAGCAAAATATCATATTAAAATGAGCATATGCATAGAATTAGAAAATTAACTCTAATTACCTCAATAAAGACAATTACTCTTCCTCTAACTACCACCATAATCCAAAGCACACCAAGTTTAAGATAAACATAGTTATTATCATTTAACTATCATTAGCAAGAAATTTTTCCTATCCATTGATTAATTTTAACAAGAATTCATTGAGAATTATTTATCTAAACTTCCTAAGGGTCTATTGCACTAATTCAATGTCAAGACATCAAAACTCACAACAGTTCATTCCCCACTTCATTTTTACACATGTACAAGGCATGCACCAAAAGTTAATCTAAAAGATAGAAATTCAACATATACACCTCATAAGAGAAGGAGAAACACTTACCCATACACCTAAGAGGTCAAATAGATTAGGTTGAGCCTTAACTACCAAGAACACACCATAAGATATTCTAAAATTTAGATTTAAGTTATCAAGTGCAAAAACTTCAATGTTTCACATTCATCTCCTTGTACTTTCACATAATAGTAGGACCCATTATGAAAATCAATCCTTGAGGATATTTTTCAGTAAAATAATAAATAAAATGGAAGGGAAAGACTTACCCAATTATCCTTCTAGCTTTTAACTCTGAAAATCTTATAATAACACACTATAAACACACATTTCAGAATAACGAGCTGAGTGAATCTCCACTAAACAAGGAACCAATCAAACTAAAATGTAGAGGAAGACGAGAGGATTAAGTTTTATAGAATCTACTTTAGCTAAATCTCCTTCCAAGAATACAAATATGAGCCAAAATATTGAGAAACCCTAACCTCTCTTCTAACATGCGAATTTCTTCTTCTTGTTTTGTAGAAAACGAATGCCTTAGCAGCCAAAATGGGTAGGAAGAAGGCTTCTTAAGGTTTTAGTACAGATGGGCTAGTCCAATGGGCTCATTATTCTAAGTGAGCTTATACTTAACATGTTGGGCTATGATCTATAGGTTAATTAGGTTCAAAATAGGTTGAGCTTCCATAAGAGTAGAATTGGGTAATATTAAAATGAAATTGGGCTTTCATAAGAATAAGATTGGACTCTTAATTATGTTTTTGGCATACACAATGTAATCATGGGCTCAAATTATATTTAAATCCATAAATATTATTTTACTTTTCCCAAAATGGTCCAATTAAGAATTTTATATTAAAATACTTAAATTTGCCATTTTTCTTAAGATTCTTATTTTCTCATAATTTTTCTTAAATTACTCTTAATAATTTCATAATTGCCAAATAATTATTATTAATTATTTTTGGGGTGTTACACTTCATGACCTAGTTCCCTTAGCAATTACTGGATGGATCTGGGCTTTGGCCTTAGGTTTCTTATACCTATCTAGGAAGGTTTTGGGCTAGGCTTAGGCTTGTCATCATCATCGTCTTTTTCATCATTATTGTCATTATCATGGCCTTTCTTTGAGTGAGAATAAAACCCTTCACCCTAACTTGGCTTTTTCTTCTATCCACATGTTGTTACTGCTGCAAAGTCTCGAGGTCTAAACTCATTGTTTTTTGGGCTTTTCTAACTATCCATGTGGCATCCACAATCAAGGTCACATATAGAGGGATTATAATCTCAAATGAAATGACTATTGATTTTATCAATATAAGCATAATGACCATCAAGATAAAAGTATTTTATTGGAATGACACCTTCTTTTGGTGTTGCTTAATAGTAGGTGTAATCATCAAGGATTGATTAACTACAGGCCTCCAAGGTATGGTTAAGGAAGCTCTTTCTTTTGCTCCAGGTCCCTTAAAGACTAACTTAACAGTTCCATCCCTAAGTTTTTCTATAACAAGTAAAGCAATACTACGAAAACTTTTTGACTTCTATGGAACTTCTTTTCATAATTTATGATCTATTCAAGAGGTATGAGTTGTAAAAGTTTTTCTTTGAGAATTTTAGGTATCTAAATGACAATGTTATGATAAGGTCTATTAGAGACCATGTATAGGATATCATCAATTGTATTTGGAAACTAAATATTTATAACATGATTTTGAAGACTGTAAATCATCTAATGATGGAATGTGGCTAGAATGGCACTTTCCATCTGTTCTACTCCAATAATCTAAATTTGCACTTTAAGTCTGGTAAGGAGGATTAGATATGAAACTTTATCTTGAAATTAGGAATAATGGTGAGGATAGCGCTTTCACAATTGAGAGTAATAAGAGCTGCATCAATTAAGACATTTTGAAAAGAAATGTAAGCAATATCAAGAAAGAAAATCCTGGCAGTTGCCAGACTTCCTTTCCTTCCATGAAGGGTGAGGACTAACATGATTGCTCTAAAGTGGAGGTGAGTATATCTTTGCTTGATTCAATGGAAATTAGACTTGTGGAGATTTTCAAAGTAACATACTGTTTAACTTAGATTGATCTTAACTTACATTATTCGGTCTAATACCTTAAACAATTTTTTTAATAAAAATTCTTTTAGAGAAATAAGCTTTCTAATAAAGCAAGTAAAAATTCAATTTCGATGGTAGAGTTCTTAAAAAGTTTAGGATAAGAGTAATGGTTTCATCAAGAACATGAGTGAGTTCAACTAGGTTATTCATTTTATTAGAAACAATGGGATATACAAACAGAGGGAATAGACATTGGAAAAGATAAGGAAAAAGACAGTTTAATTGGTTCAAATGGCTCGTATCATGAGATGAGTTTCTTCTTATTCTCTCTTATTCTCTCCCCGTCAAAATTTCTTCGGTTTACCTTGACAAGAATAGGCTCTATGTAGCTATATTTATTATAAATTTAATTTTCTTGAATTAAAAGAAGTGTATGGTTTTTGTATACCATTGATTGATAGTTTTGGTCACCGGTACCTAGTTATGTTGTAGTTTTTTTATTTTTTTTATTTTTAAAGTTTGCCAAAACATGAAATCACCATATATAATAGCAGACCCTGAGCCAACATTTCCTTGCGCCTAGCCCTTGCTTATCCAGCTCTGTCCATCTTCCCTTTTATCATCATTTTGCTATGTTTCCGTAGGTTTTTACAATTTGGTTTATTGTTCTTCAAATGTATATCCTTTTAGATCGAAATTTCTCAGAGCTTTATCAAAGGGTTAGGAGGTGTGGATTCACGCAAGTATTTTGACTGTAGTTTTCAGTCCAAGTGA
Source organism: Erythrophleum ivorense (assembly GCA_026724425.1). Classification (NCBI taxonomy): domain Eukaryota; kingdom Viridiplantae; phylum Streptophyta; class Magnoliopsida; order Fabales; family Fabaceae; genus Erythrophleum; species Erythrophleum ivorense. The sequence continues at coordinate 124,854 of JAIUCV010000792.1, read as the reverse complement.
ATTAGCGTTTCCCACCTGTGTTTTCAATACCGCCATTTTTTTGTCTTGATCTATTACATTAAGATAGCATTAGCGTTTCAATTACTCACCCTCGGCTGTATTTCTCAGTTTCACTAGTGATCGTCTTCTCTGAATTTGGTCTTGGTTTTAATTGTGCGCAGGGTTCATAGATGTAGGGTTTCTTGAAAAGTTTATACTTCGATCGTTAAGATTAAAGAATTTCATAATTAGAGGGAGAAATTTTCATTTTTGGATTCTATTACCTATATATTAGGTTAGAGTTGCCAGAATATCATCGTCAGAAATGGATAAGAAAAAGGTGGCTATTCCGCTTGTATGTCACGGCCATTCCCGCCCAGTAGTGGATCTGTTTTACAGTCCCGTTACGCCAGATGGATTCTTCCTCATCAGTGCAAGCAAGGGTACGGTCACTTTCGTAATGGCTTACTTATATGGCTTTTTAATTCAGTGCATCCTTCTTCCTTTCACTGTGCCTGTACTTGTCTACTCTGATTCAGTTTCTAATTGTTTTGGCGGCTGAGGCTCAGACTTCAATGAGTCTATACTCTTTGCTGATTAATCCAAATGTTAATGTCAGGGGACGAGTTGTTGGGTTGTTTACCAGCATTTATAGTACTAGTAATCATCTCTATGATGTTATTGCAATGACAAGATACACCTGGTTGTTCACGGCACTTTCGTACCAACATACTAGATACGCACAATTCGTTTATTGACTCTGTTAAATACATCTAGTGGAAGATGGTCATATGTCAGTTTTGCTTGTGGGCTTCAGATGCTACTCCTATGCTTCGAAATGGAGAGACTGGAGATTGGATTGGAACATTTGAAGGACACAAAGGTGCAGTATGGAGTTGCTGCTTGGATACTAATGCTTTGCGCGCTGCAACTGCCTCTGCCGATTTTTCATTGTATGTGATAAACCTTCTAACTTGTTCACTTATTAGTTGACTGTCTAATGCACTTTTGGAAATGCTAATTGTTTTTTTAAGCTCAACGACCTGTCCTGGGCCCTTGATAAGAAGAGACTGTTTGCTACAGTTAGTTCTATTGATTTGGGAAATATCTTACCCAGTTGAGTTCATAGGACTGCTTTCTTCCATCAACTTGTCCCTAGACCTATTCATCGCCCTGGCTTGGGCCTAAGACCAATAGGCTTAGATCCATTCCCATCTTTATGGTCCATCATCATGGGCCAATTGTCACAATTTTTTTAGGGATTAAAAAAATACAATTTAACATTAGAAATACAAAAATACAAGTTAAAACTAAGAAATGTTTAGCTGAACATACAACTATCAACTTGAATAATATATCAAAATAAATTGTGTGATGTCTGGAGTCAAAATTCTTCAAGTTTGTCAATGTCAAATAAGGGATTAAATTTAATCATTCATTTTCTTATGTGGAAAATATTAAAATATCAAATGGAATTAGACCATTAGTTTATCTAACTCAGGAAGCATTTATAAAAGGAAAATGCAAATCAATATTTTATTGAGTTTTAAGATGAGTCACCTTGAGAAGGGTTTTTTGTCAATTGAACAAAACACACAGCACAATTCCAGAAAAAATTAGAGTCCAACACAGGAAAAGACAAATTACGTTACACAGTCAATCAAAAGAAACTACGATATCTGGCCTATAATGTCTAAAGACATAAGCCACTTGATGAGCATGATCTGGCCTGTAAATGGCAATGTCTCATACGCACAGAAGCCACGATGGGTAGTACCTGGGCATTGTTTGGTCTTGGCCTGGATTGGGCCACTTATAGCCTTGTCATTATAAGTTGGGTATCTAACTCATTAAACTGGGCCAATTAGTATCATGGACTGCCCTGGCCCATGAATTGGTCTACTTTTCTCCTTTAATGCATATAAAAATCACATTCGTACCATCCTTTTGTTGGACACTTGGCTTAGTCATGTTATACTTTAGAAACTAGATCATAGGTTGTGGCAGTTGTCAAATTATTCTTATGTTCTTATAACTATTGTGGGCAGCTAGACCTTTTCTGGTTATCTCTGTTTTATTTTACTGCAAATTTGAAAAGTTGTATTGGCCTTTGTCTTTCAATTGCATGGAAGAATTATAGGTGACTGAATTATTATTATTATTATTATTTTGATATTCATTTATTAGTATTGGTGATCACATGCATTATGGTAGATTGGAACGCCAGCTATAAATATAGGGCTAGTGCATAATGTACGAGATTTGTAGTTCATTGATTGAGGGTTGACAGATCATGTCTTTGGTCCCTATGCAGGAAAGTGTGGGATGCATTGACAGGAGATGAATTATACTCATTTGAACATAAGCACATTGTGCGAGCATGTGCTTTTTCTGAGGTAGATTTGTGCCTTATGATCTACTTTCCATTCTCATTACTATGATCCATTTAGAACTAGTAAATTAAAAACCTTATGTTGTATTACAAATAGTCATAATTTCTGAAAAGAATTCATCACAGTTTAAAAAATTTGCCTGTCCTACAAAACTTCAGAGTTCTATTATACTATGGTTTCAACGTTTTTGAACTTCTAGATTTGTGATATTTCTGTCTAGTTATTTTGATCAAGGTGTGTGTGTATCTTTACCTCCCCATTTTAATACCTTTGTACCCGGGAGCAGGATACACACCTTTTGCTCACTGGTGGAGTAGAGAAAATTCTTCGAATTTATGACTTGAATCGACCTGACGCACCACCCAGAGAAGTGGACAAATCTCCTGGTTCAGTCAGAACTGTTGCATTGCTTCATAGCGACCAGACAATATTGAGTTCTTGTACTGATATGGGAGGTGTCAGGTATGTGTATTTGGACCATATAATGCCGCCCTTTTCTTGATTTATATCTGAACAAGCTTTGTTGTTCCAATTTATAAATTAAATTTTCATGTCAGCATAGGATGCTATATTGGACTGAATTTAGCTTAATCTAGTTGACAATTCACAGGTTGTGGGATTTAAGAAGTGGTAAAGTAGTCCAGACACTTGAGACCAAGTCATCTGTGACCAGTGCTGAAGTGAGTCAGGATGGTTGTTATATAACAACTGCTGATGGTTCTACTGTTAAGTTTTGGGATGCAAATCAGTAAGTTTTAAGCCTTTCTCCCCACAAAAAAAATAATAAATAAATAAACTTGGTTCACATGGTTCATAATGTTACATTTGTTTCCAGCTATGGATTGGTGAAGAGCTATGATATGCCCTGCGCTGTGGAATCAGCTTCATTGGAACCAAAGTATGGGAATAAGTTCATTGCTGGGGGAGAAGACATGTGGGTTCATGTTTTTGATTTCCATACTGGCAATGAGATCGGTAAGTTATTTAACCTTAGTTACATTGGTTTACCCAATATATATATATATGTAGTTACTTGCATCTAATTTGTATTGGTAGATTTCTTTCTTGGTTCTGATGTTCTTTGATTACTGTAATCATATTTTAGTTTGATAATCTTGTATGGCATGTATAAATGTTGTGATGATCTATCTGGTTGACAGCATGCAACAAGGGACACCATGGTCCTGTACACTGTGTCCGTTTCTCTCCTGGAGGAGAATCATATGCGTCTGGATCTGAAGATGGAACCATCAGAATATGGCAAACAGGCCCTCTGACTCATGATGAATCAGAGGATTTGTCCATAGATGGATCGATTTCAAAGGTGAAGGTGGAAGAGGTTTCACGCAAGATTGAGGGTTTCAATATTGCAGACGAGGGTAAATCCAAGGAAAAGGAAGATGCAGGGGAGGAATAATGCTGCTAATGACTGTTGTGTGCTCATTTGCCTGGCAGATTGTTGTAGCATCCTAGACCAAGTGCCTACTATACGGGATTAGTAATCTAGATTTTGTAAATTTTAGTTTCTGTTGGACAACTACTGAAGCGAACGAGCATACGAGCATTGTTTCGACTAGTTTGTATCTGACGTTTGATGTTCACCCCCATTTTAATTCCATTGTGGGGGGGTTTTGTGGGATCTAAATTAGATTGGTGTTCTTATTCAACAATTCTACCATGGAAGCAACTTGAATCAATGGATGGCCCATTTTTGGTGCCTTCTAAAATCATCGATTTATCAAATCACGGAAAAATCCACGGCATATATATATATATATATACATATACATATATGATGATTAGATAAAATTAGGCAATAAATGCGTGACGAGTTAGTTATGCTCTCTGAGTAAAAGAAATGGAAAGGGAGAGAACAAAGCAAAATATATTTGTTTAGGAGTTATATTAGAAGTGTATGAAAATAAAAGGATGGTTTTTTCCCCGCTTATTTGGGAGTTATACTAGAAGTGTATGAAAAAGCAAGTACTATAAATATCAAATTACAAGATAATCCTTTACATTGAAATGTTGAAATCAGGGGTCTATTTTACTTATGAGTTGCCTTGAGACAATGCATGAAATTACCTAACTTTCAAGTATACACACAATTTGCTTTTATTTGTGTGTGTGTGTTTGTGTATCTTTGGAGACAAATGAAAGTTAAAGAGCTTTACAATCAAAGAAGGGAAGAAAACTTCATATGAAATTTTAAATTTGAAGATGATGATTCTATATTTATAGTGAGGTTTGTGGAAAGAAATGGGGTGAAAGTTATTTGCTTGAAGAACAGACGTCTTCCATAACGCAATAACAGATTTGGGAGTGAAAATATGAATTCAAGATAAAAGATGATAATAAATTGTTATAAAATCCAAAGGATAAAAATGTTCATTCATAATTTAAATTTGGTGTTCTCTCCCCTCACACTCTAATTTAGGGGGAAATAAAAATTGATATTATGAGAAGAAAGAGATGAAAATACTTACTCTCATATTCCATTCATTTTCTTTACTTTTAAAACTTCTAAACAATAAATAATATTCCCTTTCTATTGTTTTCTTTTTCCATCAATTCCTGTATAGTTGAGCACACTTATAAGTTGTACATAATTGATATCAAGTTATGGTCATGATTAGGGTTGTTTATGGGTAGGGTTGGGTTGGACATTTAATATGTCCAATGTCCGGCTCAATTAAAATATCGGGCTTATTTTTATACATGTGATTCGACCCAATCCAAATGAATCTGGTTTTATGTTGGGTTAAAGCAGATTAGAATTTCCCGAGCCATTTTTTTCTTTGTGAACTGATATTTGTAATATAAAAATATTTTTTTACAAACTCATAGGCATGTACTTCAAAACAATGGACTTTTAGAACCCTCATATTTTTATCAATAATAAAAAAATAGTTTGGTATTATCAAGCAAAATATAAAGTCATACTAACATAATTAGTTTTAGATAAATATGTGTATTTTTGTTATTTAATAAAAAAATGTCAATAAGCATGCACATCAATGATGAAAACAATTAAAAAGTAAGGAGGATTTAGATAGATAATGAAAGCTGTAGCATGTAGAGAGAATCAGATAAAATAAGAATAAAAAATATATATAAGATGGCAAAATATTAATAACTAAAAAAAATTAACTATTAGAGCAGGTTGGGCAGAACATGTCTTCGTTTGTACCCCAACCCGACTTGATATAGTTTTGTTTAAAATTTTACCCTTTATATTTTTGGGCCGCCCTGGGCCGACCTAATTAGGCAGGGCTAGAGTGAACCCCTAAGACTTAATGAGACAATAAACACCCCTAGTCATGACCTATTAAAGTAGGGGTGTGCAAGATCCCAATTGGCCTAGTTGGCCCAACCTTGTCTGATCAATATTGAGCCTGGACAAGTTGAGAAAGGTTGAGAAATTTTATAAAAAAAATCAAACAAAGTTGAATCAAGACAAAATGCTAGGTCGGAATCGGTTTCGGGCTAACCTTCTAACCCTATTAAGATTGGCCCAACCTAAGGTGTATATATATATATATATATATAAAGATAGAAATTAAATTGAAAAGAATTCTTCTTTTAAAAGTTTTTTTTATAATTTTAGCCAAAAATTTTTGAACATATTTTATAAATTATAAATAAGTAGAGGGTCAAGGCCCATGCTAAGACTTTCCTAAGTATGATTATCACATTTGGATAAGAGAAAACGAAATTAAAAAAATACATATTTTTTGAAGCTTTAGTTACTTTATTTGCATTTTCTTCATATTTTCTCTTTCAAACCTATGTTTTTTCATATCTATTGCATAAATTTAAAAAAAAAAGGTATCAAAAAGAGTAGTTTATGCCCAAAATAATTAAGTAAACATAAATATATAAACTTTCAAATTTTCAAAACTTTCTTTAAAAAAAAAAAGATATTTGGCTCGGTTGAGTTTGGGCCAAACTGGGTCTCAGGACAAAAATTTTGTCCCAAGTTCAAAATTGAGCTAAGAATCGAGTTGAGACAATTCCTAACCCATCCCAGCTCATGCACACCTTTACATTAAAAGCAAACATGCCCAAGAAATTGAAGACCTCAAGCTTTTTTAAAAAATACATGAATGACAAAATAAAAAGCAAAAGAATGGAAATGCTAGGGGAAAATTTTCCCAACAAACTCAAGAACATTTGTTGAAACTAAGACTTACTCCATAACAAAAAGACCACATTTTTTATGGAGTAAATTAAAAAAAAATTATGAATGAAATTGTAAGTACAAAAATGAAAATCCAAAAATATGGACTAAAACCAATAATGCCAATGACAGTACTCAAGCTTTTCCAATATGATTATTTAAAAAATGAATGGCAACAATGTGTTGGATTAATTTTAAATTTTAAAATAAAGAATACATTTGAAATTTAAAATATAATAGTAGCCGTCATATCCCATATGACGATAAGTTTGCCACTAGGTAGTTTCTTTAAGGGTAGTGGGTGGTTACTAGCTAGAAGATGTATATTTTAAATAAGGGAGCCTGACTCTCATTTGATCGTATGAAGATAGACTTGAGTTTGGCATTTTGTGAGAAGGGTTTTTGACATAAGGCTTTCAATTTCTTGCTCTTTGATCATGCCTAATTGCCAAGTCACAATACTGCTCTTGATTATGTTTTTCTTCTTTCCTATTACTTGTGTGTTTTTCACATTTGGGAATTTACACTATTCTTGTGCTTCACCAATCTCATTCTATTGCACTATGGTTGAAAGTATGTATGAATAATTTATGGTTTCATTGTTAATATCTTCATATGCTATCTTACAAACTAGAATATTTAATGTTTGTGAGAGTTTTTGAATTTTTAGTTTGTATATGAAGTTTGAATAGAAGAGTTATTTTATATGATTTGATTTTGTAGGAAATTCACTTAGATTATTAGAGTTCACCTTGGATGGGGTATCAAAGCCAGCTTTGGTTACCTTTGCCTTCTAAATTTGGATTTTATGGTGTGCTCTAATTGAATTATGTTGGTTGGAAAATTAGGAAATCTTTCATACAACACAAATTAAGGATAATTAATTAGCAAATTCATTTTTTGAAAGAATTTTTGCTATTATATTTATATAATTTCATAATTTTTTATTGGAATTGCATTTGGTATAAGCACATAACTAAGACTAGTGTAAAAATGGAAGAAGGCAAAAAAGTTTCATCGTGGCATCATGAAGAAGTTCTTTCTAGTCATGGCAGTGGAGATGTTGTTTATGTTGAGTCATGGTGTTGGCATTGTTTTCTATAAGATCGCAGTGCCAACGTTGCTATTTCTTAAGCCTTGGACTCAAAAGCATAGCACTGTGACTAGAATGAAGTTGGTTACAATGCCCAAGGCCATTTGTGATTTTGATGAATTTTTGGTGATTTCAATGTCATGTATTTGCATAATTTCCTACTTCTAACATGTTATAAAGTTGTATAACATGATTAAATGCCATATTTTGAGTGGTAATAGGGTGATATATATGCATATATGTGATATCAAATTATGTAAAGAAGTCATTAAGGATGGTTATGCAAAGAGTGACTTGGGTGTATAGTACTTTTCTACAGTAATCTAATCTCTATTAAGCATTGAATAATGTGCAAGTATGAGGAATGATTGAAACAATTAATGTATTCTTTATTCTTGAAATCACATTGTCATTAGTTGGTTCATATAAATGTTTAATTGCACCTTATGAATTTGGATGTCTTATGATTAGCCTATCCACTTAAAAAGTAGCCACAACATTCTTGCATAACTAAGAATATGCATTCTTGATTTGTTTTTACAAACATAAAGATCATATAAGAACTTAAAATATCAATTCTAATTAAATATGTAGGTATAATGTGTCTCTATCAATAGGTAAATAGATATAACTGTGTACTTGATTAGGATAAAATAAAAATATTTCATGTTTTCTAAGTAGCTTACAAGTATTAGAAAGCATGAATGCCTTTTAGTTTTATCATAAATAATACCTAAATTTATGCTATGCTAAGATCCTTGTCCACATGTAGATTTTAGTGATATGAAATTTTATATCCATGCATGTTTTGCAATGGTGACCATAACTTTAAAAGTGTGATGATTGATTACCTCATAGTATGCTAAGTAAGCATGATCAATGTTTGATATTTACCTTGCTACATCTTCTTCTTTCTCATCTCTTATATTAGCTAATGCCACTGAGAAAGTAATTCTTGATCGAAGCAATTATTAGGCTTAGAAGGAGTTAGTTTTCCTTCAATTAAGATGCCTTGACTTAGACTATACCTTTCACAAGGAGAAACCTCCAATGCTTATAAGTTTTAGTGCCTAGACTAAATTGGCATTGTATGACATTTATGAGCTATCCAATTGCCTCAACATAATGCTAATCAAATAATGCATAAAGGGTAGTATTCATGGGTCTATTCTAGACTATGCCTCAAGGACTATATGAAGGCCATCGATGAACATTTTGCTTCCTCAAGTGAGTCACTATCCCGCACTTTGATGACTCAATTATGCTTGATAAAATTGACTAGAACTATAGGGATATAAGAGCACATAATCCATATAAGAAACAAAATGGTTAAACTGAAGTCTCTTGACATGAAAATCTCTGACTCCTTATTGGTATAGTTTATCCTCAACTTATTACCTCCACAATATGGGCCATTCATGATACCATACAGCATGCATAAAGAAAATGGATAGTGAATGAATTACTAGTCATATGTGTGCAGGAAGAAAACAATCTTATTATTGAAGGTAATAAGCCCCTTATGAGGCTTATTTTGCTACTAACTTTAAGAAGAAAGGCCATAGATGAAAGGACAAGAGACAAAAGCATTGTGCTTGTTCATATATTGAACAAGGAAGCACCTATTGCTTCTTTTGTAAAAAGAAAAGGCATATAAGGAAGGATTATCCCAAAGGAAAGGCTGAGTTGGAGAAGAAAGGTACATTTTTATCTCATGTGTTTTGAATCTCATTAATTCAAATTTGTTATGACACATGGTGGATTAATACTAAATCTATAATTTATATTTCTAATAGCATGTAGGGTTTTCTCAACAATAGAAAACTAAGACCTTGTAAGTATAAAGTCTTTTTAGGAAATCGAATTGGTTCACCTATGGAAGTAGTAGGAACCTATAGGATCATTTTATTTTCTGGCTTTATATTGAATTTTGGATAAACCTTTTATGTTCGAAATTTTTTTAAAACGTTTATTTTGTTTCTAGATTTGTTTCCTTGGGATTTTCATTAAAATATTTTTGGATTTTTTTATCTAATTTAATGAAAGATTTTGTTCCTATTTGGGAAATTTATTTTGGATGGTGATTTGTACAAAGTTCCATACTAGCAATGATGTTTATAGTTCTTAAATAATTGCATAGTAATTTTAATATGAAAAGATGTGTCATGAATGAGAATTTCACTAGTTTGTGGCATACAAGATTGGGACAAATCATTGAGAGAATCAAGAGGTTAGTAAAGAGTGGGATCTTTGAATCCTTATAATTTATTGACTTCGATTTATGCATAGACTACACTAAGAAGATTAACATGTCATATAAATGGGTTAGAAGAAGTTTTGAATTGTTAGAGATTATCCATATAGACATCTACTACCCTAATTTATGTTCTAAAGTTGGAAATATTTTATCATCTTTATTGCTAACTACTCATGCCATATGCACATCTACTCACTCTATTTGTATGATTCTTTTACTTTGTGAGACAAGCAAATTTAATGATAAGTAAGGAATCATGAAAAAAAAGGAAAAATGAAGAAAAGAAAAGAAATACACCAATGAAAGGAAAAAAAATTGATAGATCAAAATTATCAAAATTTAATGGTGTTTAAAGAAAAATAAAGAGGAAAAGCATATGTAAGAGGAAAAGAAAAAGGAAAGAAGAGACAAGTGAGCTAAAGAGATTTCCCTTTTCATATTTTTGCTTGATTGTATTCTCTTGACATTGCTCATTATATCTTTTTCTTGTGATAACTTGAACCCATAGGCCTCATTATAAGCTTTCTAGACCTAATGATATGTGAGTTATGCATAGTCTACACTAGTGAAGAAGAAATAGAAAGGTAAGCATATAAAGCTCCTAGGGTTGGGATCTATTGTGTAGTCTACTTTGCATGGATTATTCTAATGCTAATAATTAGACCAATGTATGGTTGTACACATTGCAAGAGTATGGAGGAATTTTCTATTATTTCTTGGACTTTGGTACTAATTGCATTGCCTGTGTTTCTTAACTATCATTGATTTAGGAAAATTTTCTAAGAATACTAGTTGACAGTGAAAGGAACAAGGAAATAGGAGCATGAGAGTCTTTGATATTTTTGAGATTTTATTTTCAATTTTGCTTGGGAGAAGCAAAAAGCTAAGTTTCAAGTTGTGATAATCCCTAATTATATCTATATTTTTGTATTTATTTTAGAGACTTATCATAGGTTATGATAGATCTTTTTTTTTTTTCAAGCATTTTAGTGTTTTCATACATATTTTCTCTTATTTTTATCTAGCTTGTAAAAAGATAGTTTTAATTAGATTTTTAATAATTTTTAGTTATGTTTCTAATTTTAGAAAATGCTTGATAAGTTTGTATGACACTACATATTGTAACATCTTCAATCAATAAATCAATGTCTATAATTAAATAAGAATTATTAATTAATTTTAATTTATATTAATTATTAAGTAACTAGTTGGGATGTGGAAATGGATTTTTTTGGAAATTCATTAGTATTTAGTTAATTTATTATTCAAGGAATTTAGGTTAGGCATGAGATACTTGAGCATTGGACAATTAAGAGTTAATTTCATCTACTTAGGTATTTGAGGATTTAGTAAGAGGTAATTATTTAAATAATTAGAAAATTATGGGATTTATTTTATTTAATGGGTTGGGTAATTAGTTGATGGGCCATCTTGTTTAAGTTGTTTTGTGTTAAAAACAAGGAGATGATAGGAAAATATAGAGCCCAATAGTAGGTTTTAGTCCGATTAAAATAAAAAGAAAAAGAAAATCTCATTAATTAAATCAAAATTTTTATTTATTAAATAGTTCAATAGTAATCTTTTAATAAATTATCTTTACCTAAGGTTATTTTTTTCTTTTTTTATGGATAATAACCTTAACCCATAATTCATGGATTAACATATGCCCATATCACTAATTATACCCTAATCTACATTTAAAAAAAAAATTCAAAGCACTCATTTTACAAGGGATGCTGATGCTACATAGGGTTGGGGGATTAAGAAATTCATCTCTTCATCTTGCAAGTTCCATTTGGGGTCTTTGCTTGAGGATTTCGCCAAGATATTAGAAGAAAAAAAATATCCTACTCTCATTTAGCTTCATTTTGAACTGATTAAAATTTAGAAATTATGATATTTAAATTCTAGGTTTTGCTGATTTGGAGCTTTTCTTAATTAGGGTTGCAACAAAGTAATTAAGTATGTAATTGGATCTCTAGTTATGTAATTGTAGGGTTGAATTAATAATTAAGCGTTTGATTTATGTTGATCATGTTAGATGCACACTAAGTGTTTGATATATTGTTTAGGTAGAATTTGGGTTTGTGGTAGAGGTAGAATTAAAGTAATTTCTATACATTATATATATGTATGTATATATATTTATAACTAATGCTACTAAATTAATTATGGTAGTTTAATTTATTGGTTTAGTGTAATTATTGGAAAACAAAGTGTTAGAGCAAGTGAGGAGAGATGTGTTTGAAGAAGTATCTAGTTTGGAGAGGCTCTTTGTGGTGGTAAGGAGTAGAATTAGATTATTTAAAATTGAATTATATAATATTAGAATTTAACATATTTATATATTTATTTTAGTCTAATTGTTGTGGATACTTAACTTGAAACTTTTGGTAGATTGCATGGCATGTGTCTCTTTGGCATCTAATCGAGGTAGCTAATATTCATAAATATAATTATAATGTTTTCTCATATTTTATTGAAATGATTAGTAATGTACATGTTTTAATATTTTAAGAGTTGTTGAAAAATTCAATTGTTGGAAGAGAGATTGGTTATTGTTCAAATGTTTATGAAATGTTTAATGTTGCCTTTGTCTCTTAAAAGGTTTTGAAAATTGCTATGTGATTTTTTCAAAATCATGCTCATATGAATTGATGCTATGCCACACTTTGAGTGAATGTCCTAAGAAATTATGCTTTGGATGAAAGTTTTTTAAAAAATATTTTATTTGATGATGATTAAATGAGGTGATGCATGCTTACATCCTAGTGCACTTAGGTAGGGCTAGCCTTTAAAGTCACCGATCTCATGTTGATATGAGATGGGTTGATGAGTGGCTATGTAGCTCATACTATGGAGCCATTTGGAGATAGGGGTCATGGTTGAATCTTGCTTGTCTACTACCTTTGTGGAATGAGCATATAGTTTTTTGAGCTATACATTTATATGTTGATTCACATTGCAAAAGTCATGAGAAATGTATGCTTTTTATTTAATTAAATTGTTTATTTAAAAGCTTTATGTTATGGATGGAAATGTCACTTTGAAACTCTAATGGCTATTGAGATTTTTATCTCATCTATGCTTTTCTGTATTTGGCGTTTTCAGGTCATAGGTTAGATAATGGCAGAAGAAGCATTTATAATGAGTATCTTAATTAAAATCGATTAGTATAGTAACATGATGTTATACGTACTTTAGTTTATTTCAGTTTGGATTTACTCCTTATAGATTATGTCGGATAATTATTTTAAAGATTATGAGAATAATTTAAATGATGGATATTTGGATTGTTGATCTAGTTGATTCTTTATTTTGGAATACTATTATGGTTTTTAGTTTCTACAAATATATGTTATTGAAGGATTTTTAGATATTATTGTGTGAATTAGGTATTTAGTATCTAGGTATTACATAGATCATTGGAGTTGAGATTAGCATCTAAAGAAGTATCTGGAGACTTGATAAGCTTTGCATCAAATTTGTACTACAATATGTTATATTGCAGACTCATTGCATAAAATCTCTAAATCCCTTTTAGTTATCTTAGATGCTACTAAATAAGCTAATGATAAGGTGCAATGCAATGCACTTATAGCCATTGCCAACACAAATTGCTCTCACAAATACAAGTATGTCAACCTTGTGAAGACACCTCGGCTTGTGGAAAATTTGAAACCAAAACTTAAGTATATACCTCCTTTAAGTCCACCCAACACATCACATTATTGGTAGATTTAGAGACAAGTGTTATGAGTATCTTAAATGCATAATATTCTTATAGACTTGAAATGGATCAACCTTCTGTGTCAAGGCCCATGTTACTAGAATAACTTTACTAACTCTAAGAAGCCTAATAACAATTGACATAAATCCCTAGATATAGATAGAAGGTGACTCCCAATTAGCCACAAGCAAGCACATTGAGGTGAGGAAAATCCCTAGAATTTATCACCTTGCAAAATACACCACTAGCAAACTATCTTTTTCTTCTTCCACTTGACTTAAAGAAGAAACAAACTTGTAACTCTACCTATTATTCTAAACAATACCATACATTGTTATTACACTAAGCCTCCTTTTTAATTCTTCCTTCTTAATTCTTAATCATAACTCAAATACCAATGATACTCATTCAATTCATGAATGTCAATGTTTTTATATTTGTTTTTATTTTTTGAGGGTTTTGATCAGAGTTATTTTATTGATCATTCACGATGCATAAATTTTATGAAATTCATTGCCTAAAAAAATGACACATTGAAGAAAGTTGTGAAAAAAAAAAGAAAAGAAACGACTATTAGAATAGTGAAAGGTTAGACAGTGATTATAAAAGGATAAATTTAACAAAGCGGAAAAAGAAAAAGGGAAGGAGGCGTGAGGTGCCGCAAACTTTGTGGGGTCAAAATATAATTCTCTATTTAAAATAAGCTGAAAATGGGGGCGGAGATTGTAATTGAATTAAGTAGGAGGTTCTTGGTGAAGTGAAGGGGCCTCGATAAATATAGGCTTCGCAGGAGGATCAACAGAGCGAAGCGGTCTTGAAATCTCAAATCGCAAAATCTCTTTGGGGCGTTTCCTGAGTTCGAGACCCGTCTTCTTCGCCCTCTCTCTCTCTCTCTCTCTTTAACTTCGTCTCTTTTTGGCGGGACAAGATGTCGGGGAAGGGCGCGAAGGGTTTGATCACGGGCAAGACCCCTGCCGCCAACAAGGACAAGGACAAGAAGAAGCCCATTTCCCGCTCTTCTCGTGCCGGTCTTCAGGTCCCTCTCCAGATCTCTGTCTTTTTATTATTCTTCTCTGGATTTTCACTTTCTTTTGTTAATCTTCTTCACTCAGCTTTAGTGTTTACGATTTTCGTTTGTAGAGGAGGCTAGAAACATGGATGTATTTATTCTGAAAATTAGTGGGTTTTGCTTCTTTGTTCACTTAACTGTCTATAAGCAGGACATTTGTATTAAATTTATTCTGAATGTTCATGGGTTTGGTTTGTTTAATTGCTTTATTCTGTGTGACTACAATCCTTGTATTAAAGTCTTGGCTGGTCGCCAAATGCAGGCATGACTGTTAAAATTATTATGTGTTCAGAATCACCGCAGTTTCTTGTACTGCTGAATAGCTTTTGAACTGGGCGGGAGTTTTACAACTGAACTCTTAAATTGAATTGTTATATTCCTTAAATATTTGTTTTGGCTACAAGATTGAATAGGAGGGCTCATCCAATTAAACCTGGAAATGTTATGTTGCTAATGTCTTATGGTGGTATGGTTGGGTAGGCAGACAACTAAGTTGGGAAATCAGTTCTAAACGTTTTAAACTTTTATGTAATATCTATTGTGCAGACAAATCAGTTCTAAACGTTTTAAACTTTTTTCCTTTCCTTTTGAATGTTTGTGATTAAATATTCATTTGAAAGTTTTTATTTGATTGAGATCTGAAAGAGTTAGGAGACCATGTAGGTTTTTTGTCGATGCTGTTGGCTTTAACTACATTGCGGCACCATTGGGGACAGCCTTCGGTTTTGAAATTAGTCCTTCCTTGCCAGCTGATGGAAGCCGGTTATCCTCAATACCATTTGTAATTTTATGTGAGATCTTTACTCTTTGACAGTATGCAATATGCTTTTTGAGTGCATATCTAAGAAGTACGGACAGGCAGAGTCATGGCGACAGATGTCATGGAACAAATTTTGAAGTGTTTATGTGCTATTTGCTATTTGAAAGTCTTGTGTTTTGTCTGATTTGAGTGTCTAAACACATGTTGGACTATGACAAGACTCCCCCCCCCCCCTTTTTTTCTCTTTTAAAGTGTCTTTGGTTTGTACATGTATTTGCAATATTGCGGTGGTTGGCTTCATTTGGATTGGGGGGAGGGGGTTTATGGAGAGAGTTTCTATTGTAATGTGATGTTTCTTTAGGGCATAATGAAATAGTGGAATACTGTGCTAAACTACTAGACCTCGATTGTAGGAAAGAAAAAAGTTGGGAAGGCTGCTACTAAAATGAAACAGATGGTCCTGCTTGTTTTGTTGATTGTGTTAAGTGACCTACAAGCTGCATGTTCTTTTCTTATGCGAGCTTCTTCTATTTACATAATCTGCAGTTTCCAGTTGGACGTATACACAGGCTATTGAAGTCAAGGACCACAGCTAATGGTAGAGTGGGAGCCACAGCTGCTGTGTACTCTGCTGCTATCTTGGAGTATTTAACTGCTGAAGTTTTGGAGTTGGCTGGGAATGCTAGCAAGGATCTTAAGGTTAAACGTATTACTCCCAGGCATTTACAACTTGCTATCCGGGGTGATGAAGAACTTGATACCTTGATAAAAGGAACAATTGCTGGAGGAGGTGTTATTCCTCATATTCATAAATCTCTTATCAACAAGTCTTCCAAGGAGTAGATTACTATGGTAGCTGCTTGATTAAATATTCTCTCTGCTAACTGTGGCTTTGTTGTATGTACCCCTTAAAAACAGCAGGGCCAAGAAACTTGTCATTGATCACGGATATACCTGAGTCTTCTGTTTCTCAAGTTCGTATGCTAAAATACTAGTTGTGGATATTTTGATTTTCATTTTCATTTTCTATCTTGGGATAGCTATTTTATACATTGGATAACTTGACTAGTAGTCGAATCTCTTTTCCAATCATGCTAGCGGAATCATGCCTCTTACATGTTGCTTACCTAGTTCTCAGTGGTGGGATATGGTTGAGGTTATGCATTTTCACTTCTTTCTTCAATGGATTCGACTTGAAACTTTTCTCTTTCTTTTATACGCAACTGGGAAACGTCACTTGGCTTCCACCTTCTTTGGTTCAAGAACTGTAAAGTTTAAATAAGTTGATATTTTTAGCTGGTGGTAGTGGAATAGCAACATGTTGATTGTGACAAATGAAAGTGATCGTGGTATTATAGTGCGCATGTTGTATTATTGTGATGATCAATGTGATCAGATGATGGAGGAGTGTTTTTTTTTTTTGGGATAGATCAAGGGTAGAAAAAGATATGTTGACCAGCTTTAAAAAAAATTAAACATGTCATATGACAAATTCGCTTTAATTGTGGTTATATGTTTTTTCATGCTTAATACATTTTATTTATCTTATGTAAATTAAGTTTACTCAAGAGTCTCTTTAGTGAAATAATACTTGTTAATAATAGCATATTGCGATGCAACAAGGACTTGTAAATGGGCAGCAAACTTGATGGTTGCATTGGTATTCATTGTAGTGAGCAGTTTGGTATAAGAGGAGTAAACAAATTCCATTTTCATTTTGTGAATTATCTAACATGTTCATATAATTATTATTTAATAATATCTATTTTTTTAAAGTAAAAATATAAAGGTTATTTTTTATTTATAAAATTATCTTTTTTCTTTTAATTTTCATTTCTATTATGACAATTTTATATACCAAATGGCTCATTAAGTTGATAATCCGAATGATGGTTTGATTCAGGCTCGATGGTTAGTGGTAGCAATTCTGCTGTATCAAGTATCTTATGTTAAAGGTGATGATATCCGAGGGTACGTAATTACTCCCTCGTGAAAAACTTCAGAAACTACTCATTGATTTGTATTTCAGAGTCTTAAATTCTTCCCGTTTATGCTTTACAAGAATCAGATTTTCTCAAGAAAATTGTTAAAATTGTGATAACCGCAAAAACATGGAGACTGGTGAGACAATTAAAATGCTTACCTTATGAAATATGCAGATATATAGTTGAGAGATAAGGAGAATTTGAGTATAATAATTATTACTATAATTTATTTGCTTAATTTAAAATAAAATAATTGAGTATATTAAAAAATATTTCATTTCTCCTCTGTATGCCCCGGAGGGATTCCCTCCTTTAAACTACATCAGATTTTCAAGTTGTTAATAGGTTGAAGTAGACGACTGTATCGAAGGTGAAAAGCACCTCCGGTTACTCATCAGTTGTGTGAGGTGGCAAATGCAAATTACAAACTAAGATCATATAGACTTCAGATTTAATTTCCAGTATCGAGACAAGAAGATTTTGCAAATTTACACTCGAGAGAAACTGCTGTTCAGAATAAGAACCTCGTTTTGAATGCTCCAAGCATTTTACATCTAAAGAACTACAGAGTACAGACCAATAAAAAAATTTCTGAGACAAACATCCTCAGAAGAATCAAAGCTCAACCACCAATCTCGGCCATAATAAAAGCCCACAACTAGGACCTACACCACTCATTCGCTCACAAGCAATTCCTCCATCTGATCTCTGAAAGCAGTCATGAATTTTAAGTAAGAAAATTCAACAGTCAAAATAGCCACTACCTAATGCTGATTCACTCCCAATAAAAGAATATATATATATTTATCGTTTAGATGGTTGACACCCTTGGAACATCAACAGGGAAATTGCGAATCTCATTCATCCAAGGGTTCTTCTCCTTCTCAGGCTTGATGGTCCTGAGAGCCTTCCACACTGCACTATTACACTTGAATCCAGAACCAAATGCTATCTGCCATGTTCTGTCTCCCTTCCTTATCCTCCCTTTGGCTTCTGCGTAAGCCAATTCATACCACAGTGAACTGCTAGACGTGTTGCCAAACCGATAAAGTGTCATCCTTGATGGCTCCATATGCCAAGAAGACAGCTGCAAGTTCTTCTCCAGTTCATCCAGAACAGCTCTACCTCCAGCATGGATGCAGAAGTGTTCAAAAGCGAGCTTGAAATCTGGAATGTAAGGTTTAATCTTCATCTTGAAAAGTTTCTTCCCGACTAATGTAGCAAAGAATAGCAGCTGCTCCGACATTGGCAGGACAAGAGGTCCCAGTGTGGTAATATTGGTTTTTAAAGCATCACCAGCTACAGCCATGAGATCCTTCGACAAAGTGACACCAACCTTGCCTTCGGCATCTTCTTCTTGGGTAACACAGGTAAAACACTTGTCATCAGCAGCCTTGTTAGTGCGAACAGTATGGACCAATTGGTATTTGGATCTTCTCCTGTCAGAGAATTTGTTTGAAAGCAGAACAGCAGCTCCTCCCATACGAAACAAACAATTTGAGACAAGCTTTGATCGGTCATTTCCAAAATACCAGTTTAAAGTGATGTTCTCCATGCTAATGACCAATGCATAGGAGTTGGGATGGACCTGGAGAAGATCTTTGGCAAGATCAATTGAGATCAGTCCTGCACTGCAACCCATCCCTCCGAGATTGTAGCTCTTTATGTTCCCTCGTAGCTTGTAATGGTTGACAACCATCGCAGAGAGTGATGGAGTTGGGTTGAAAAGGCTACAATTCACAATCAGAATTCCAATGTCTTTAGGCTTTACAGAGGTCTTAGCAAATAGCTCATCAATAGCACCAAACATCACAGCCTTGGCTTCTTTTCTGGCCTCTTCCATGGAAGGGTTGGGAGGAATGTTGAGGACAGCCTCTGGAAGGTAGGTGTTTTCCCCAAGGCCAGATCTCTCTAAGATCTTACGCTGGAATGCAAGATTTTCCTCTGTAAAAGAACCAGTCATCTGGGATTGATCCACAAACATTCTTTTTGTGCATTTTCGAGATTCGTCAGGCTTGTAACAGGAGAAATTGACTAGATAAACTGGTCGAGGACGAGTCATAAAGAAGAGGGTGGATAGAAAAACAAGGAGGGTTGAGCAAAGAATAACAGATATTAAATTGTACTGTAGATGCTCCCAAAGATCATAAAGGTCTTGGAGGGAGAAAGTAGAGAGCTGTGCAGCAATTAGCACAACGAGAGGGGAAAGAAAGAGGTACATCCCATGGGTGATGAGGTAATGATAACCAAGTTTGACATACTTCAATTTAACAGACTTTTTGAAATCAGGAAGGTTCCGCGATGATGGCGGTATCAAGGGTGTATCTGGTTTGGTCTCCATCATGTTTCCTGTTCAAAAGTGGGATTCATTTGGTTAGATAACTTGCTGAAATGAAAGTATCATGACAGAGGCATTCAGACATACAGATGAATAGCTTATAAGATAACAACTACCTACAAGTCCCTCCAAAATTCATCCGAGTCAGAATTACTTTCTCTACATTAGATTTACAAAACCAGGTTGGGAATAGGATGTGTGGAAGATCAGAAACATACATTCTGAAAAGAAGCCAAAGGTCTTTTCTTTTAACATCCTTACCCTTTCTACAAATCAGACCTCGGCAATCCCAGATCGAAATTTCAAATAAAATAGGCATGCAATCACATTCATGTAAATTATAAGCAGATTAAATGATGCTGAACAGAACAAAGGGGAATTCGCAGCGAGATTTAGATTTCCATAAACGTTTCAAGAAACCAATTGTAGTCAAGACATAAGAAGAGGGGAAAAAAAGACCCACAAAAATAAAGATATGGAGCAGAGGCATCAACAACATAACAGAAAAATTTTCAAACATAGGAAGAAGAGCTCAATCGCGACACGAAACAAAACCTCGTTTGGAAAAGAAATGTACCTTGAAAGCCAATCCTACCAGAGATCGCAGAAATCTCGCCCAGGAAGAGAGAAAGGAAGCGCAATGAGGAATAAAAACAGGGTACAGAAATAAATCAAATAATTAAATGGGGACCAAATGTGAGTTTAAAAAGGAAACGCTTTAAAAGAAGAGGGAGGGAACGTAGTTCGAAACTACAGACGAAAGCGGTGATGTGTACGCACGCGCCTAGGAGGGTGATAATCGTTGAGGGCGGCGCAGTCGCGTGTTGACCGTTACCTTCATTGCCGTCTGAGACGATGCCAGCCAGCACAACTCTCTGATTTCGACTTCGTTTTGTTCGATCCTTTCATATATTTAATATAAAATAATGGGGTCGCGTTCCTTGCACTTCCGTTCTCATTCTTATTCTAGAAGGTCCCGTAGCCTTTCACATATAGTTGGAAAAAGCTGTTTGATATTTCAAACTTCTCTGATTTTTCTTTTCTTTTGTTTTTTTTCTAAAAAATTCTCCACTTTAGAGAAAAATAGCTTTCTTTTTCATTTGAAAATGAAGTTTTATTTGAAAAATAATTAATAAGATTATATTAGCACGAACGCAGGTGGCCCTTTAATCCGACTACAGAGTCAAGGACTACAGTTCCAAAGACCGAGGGAGCAAATTCACGCCATTTTCAATAAAAAAAATGCTAAACCTCATATTTCAAACTTATATAAACTAGCATGTCGTTCTGCAAGATAAATTTGAAATTTTTCCCATGAGCTCCACCAAAAAAGAAAAAAGAAGAAACACAGGGCCCATAGAAAAAAAAATTACAGGTCTCACACCAAAAGATAATATGAATAAATAGTATATAAATAGTGTATAAATAGTAAATAAATAATGCACACTGATATGACACTGTCAACAATATATGAATAGGGCAAACTCATAGCATATATATGTACATGTACGATTATATTAGCATATTACCTATTGAAATTATTTTTCGATTCAAATAATATCGGTTGGTATTTTTTTAAAAGCAATTAATTGATTAGTCAATATAACCTATGGGATTAATCTTTAAAAACTAATTTTTAGATACTATTTTAGAGTGAAAAGAGGAGATGTGGTACAATTTTTTTAAATGAAGGCCCACGTAATTAAATCTTAGAGTGGCGTCTCAATTGAATATACAAAATGAAACCAAAGTGCTCGCAAATAAATAGTTGTTAAATTTATTAACAACGAACTATATAAACTCCAAAATTAACAATAGAAAGATTTTAAAAGAAACCAAATACAACTTAACTAAAAAATGGGTTGAAAGAATTAAATAAAACTATAATTCTTACTCCATTTTTTAAAAAGGATTTAGCAAATTTAGGAAAATTCCAAATCCTACTAGTTACATTTCGTTGTTCTTGCATTTTCAAAGGATAATGCCCTCTAATTTAGGGTCTTGCTTTTCGCGAACTTCCTTACTCGCTTTCAAGTCATGGTATTCTCGACTATAATCACATTATAGCCCCACATGGGAGAAGGTTGGTATAGCCAATATCTTGCATCTCTCCAATACTAAAATCATTCGACATGCCAATTTGCTTTGTGGCTGCCATCTTTTTCCAATTCCCAACTTGTAACTTACTTCTCTTTCCCAATGGGATATTTCTCCTACTCTGCTGGATGTAGCAACTCTAACCAATCTTCCCCTCATTGGTGATGAGTTGATTTCCTTTTCTTTGTCAGGGTGAGGATATCATTAATTTTTATAAGAAGAAATATGATACTCAACTTTCCTGTCAGCTAACATGAAACCCGAAGGCATACCTCCTTCTCAAACTAAACACATAGCTTTTCTTCTTTGGATTTATGTAACACCTTCTTTAATTACCTTTTTTTTTTAATCTTCATTTTATTTTAGTGTAAATTATCAATTAATTTATATCTAATTATCATAATCATTTAAATATTATATTATAATATAAAATTTTACTACGAGTCAACTAAACCTATTTTGATATAATGGATCACAGCATATAATGGATATATGCCATAATCAAGTACATATTAAATTTTTGTCCAGAACATAGTGGAGTAGGTCAATAATAGTACAAGCCATAAAATATTATTGAGGATTCAATCTAAAACTACCTAAAAGGAATCCCTAGTCAACAAAAGGATTGTAATTTAAATATGGTTTCTGTCTCTATTTTCATGGGACCAGAGGAGGCATCCCTCCCGTAGGATATAGAGGAGATTCTTGTTCTCCTATTGCCACAAAGATGACTAGGACGACGCACACCATTTCATCATGACATATAATACAGATATTATGTATCACGTATGTCCATCCTCGCATAGGGATCTAAATTTGCTTCGCCTGTAGTTCTAATGTTATTATGTAAATTGTCATCTAAAAATATAAATCACAATAGAATGAGAAATAATTTTTTCAATAATATAGATAGGATTAACACAATATAATAATCATGAAGAAATGCTAAGCATTCAATTAATCAACAAAGAATAAGGTAAACATAATATTCTAATGGAGAATAATTAAATGTTCAGAATTAATATAAACAAAGAATAACATAATATTTTGTAATATTCAACATAAATAGATAATAACAAAAATGAAAGAAAATAGAGAATTTTATGTGATTACATAAGTAGAGAATAACATGTGAGTCTAAGGATTTCTAGCATACTAGTTGAAAACATGATATAAATAAAACATTAACAAATTTAAAGTTCTCATTCTACAAATAAACAAATATAACAAATATAAACATGGTAAAGAAAATATAACAACCAATGAATTCAAATATTATTTTTCCATCTTACCTTGACCATTAGGCCTTGAAGATTACTAGACTCAATACCCAGATCATATTACAGTAGCATGACTTAGCAGGCTCACCCTTGTTTCTTTTATTAAGACATCTCTCAGTGGGTATCTAAGGAAAGTTATATCAAAATGTCATGATAATATATTATCCAAACCATTATTTGATTAAGATATAATAAGTATATTTAGGAAAGAACTATCTTGCACAACTCCATGTATTATATATAATCCTAATAACATATCAACGTATTGGAGTCCAAAAAATTATATTTAAATAATTAAAGTTATTTTTTCATTTTTGTTAGTCTATATTTGTCCTTGGACCTATCTCATGTCCAAAATAGTTCATAAATCAAGGTCCAAAGTCAACGTTTAATATAGTCATAATAGACTTGTTCAGGTACAAGGGAGGCTTAATAAAGCCCGATAAGTCCAAAATATCTGAATAATTGTCATTGGTTCTAATTAGTTATTTTAAATGTTTTTAGTATATTGATTAATTAAGATTAGACATCCAATATAACTGCAACCATCCAATGCCAACTTTGACACACATAGGGCTCATCCCCTAATTAAAGTAATGATGCTATAATTTAACTAGTCAATTCTTTACTAAATAATCCACATACATATTAATCATGAAATCAGATAGCAAGTAGCATATTATCATATCAAATATTCACCATTTAATCAAATATCAATATAATGTTTAATAAAATTCTAACTTTCACAAATAGACTTTAAAAATTACAAAATAAATGGCAATATAATCCAAACAACATATAGAATATATCAGACTATACAGATAATTCAAAATACCTCTAATAACATAATTAAAAATTCACACAATTCATGGTCAACACTTTCATTCAAAAGGTTAACTTTTTATATATTCATCCATAATTCAACAAAATTTTATCATAGGCCTTATTTTTAGTATATATTAACCTAATTTAATTAGATTTGAAAAGTTCTTCCTTAGATACTTCAAGGGAGTTTGGCCGAGATATAGGTGTGTGTGTAGATGTATGATTTTCTTCATTTTTTCCCTTGCTAATGGCCAATAATACATAATCAAAGTAGATGAATAGAAACTCCAAATCAATTTCTACATAATCATGAAATTTCCCAAGCTTCTACCAAGATGAAATTCGAGGTTTAACTTGCCATAATTTTTATGAGAATCAAAATTGTATTAATCAATCTTCTCTTTAGATCTTCTTCATTAATTCCCCGTTTATTTTTTCTTTAATTCCTTCCATGGCTTCTTAAAATTCAAAGTTTTATAAATCATAAAAATGTCTTCAAAATTTAGGAATTTGCTTGAAGTTAATGAATCCATTTACTATATATGTAGATTCTTTATCTTTTCTTGTCTTGGATTCATGAAACAACAAGTATTCCTTCCTTTTCTTAGCCATGGTTGAAGCTTGAAGGAGAGGAGAAGAGAAAATCCATGGTGAAAAATGAAAGAAAAGCAAAAGAGAAGAGAAATAATCTATGTTACCTTAGATTTGCAGCTTTTCTTTCCTGTATCTTCCTTCCTTTCCCTTTCTTCTTCCTTCCTCCTCCTTCTTTCTTGCTTAACCAAGCTCCTCCCTTCCTTTTTCTTCTCTTGGCCAAATGTGTATGTGTGTTCTTGTGAATGAATGTGGCGTGAAGTGTGTGTGAGTCTTCAAGTGTAATTTGTCTTAAATGAAAGGTTATGATTTAATATTATTCTATGATGAAATATCCAAGTCATTAGATTATATGCATGGCTAGGATTTAATCTTGATATTAGAGATTAGATGTGATCCTTTAGATTAGATGAATGTTTGTGATTTAATTCTTAAAAGTAAGGAAGATTCTAAACTATTGGATTGTTTCAATAGTTAAGATCATATCCTTCGTTAAGAATGAATATCTACCATTGGATCCTCTGTTTCTAACAATTTAGTTACAATTTAACTATAGTTACCCTCCCATTCGGTTAAAGTAATTGAATCAATTACCCTTATAATAATTACTACTGAAGTCAACAATGATGTCAATAGTTATTTTTTTTTGTAAAAAGTGTGATTATGATCTTTTATTAAGATTTGTTGATATAAGCATCATCATCACTCCATAATGCATGTAGTCTCTAGAATTTTCCCCTGCACATGGCACCACATCATTTTCTCTCTAGCCAGAATTTATAAAAATGCCATCATTTTGTCGATATGTCCTTTTGTAGGTTCTTTGTAATATCTTATTCAGTGAATGTCTTCGCTTCCTCAATTATATTTTAATATAATTTTTGCCTATGTCGGTCCCCCTTAGGTCCTATAGTTATATATTTTATTATTTTATTATTTTAGGATTTAAATGATCATTTTGCATTTAGTGAAAGGTTAATAGACAAGCACTTTTGTTTATTTTTAACTTCACATTTTTGGATTCTGTTATCACCATCCGGTAACGCTTTCTATGCTAGACCTCCTAAAGTAGTTAACTTAAGCTTCAAGGCCCCAATTTGGTTCTGTATAAGCTTTTAATTGTTTTGGACTATTTCTGGTCTTAGTAATCTCAAAATTTTAATGAATAAATTTTATAATTTTATGCACATTATTTCTTAGCTAATGATATATATACCATGCTAGTTTTTAATTATTTATCCCTTCAAAAAAATTATCAAAGTCTATCTAAGTGACAAATGACAAATTTGCCCCTAGACCCCTTAAACCCCTTTTAACTTCAAAAATTCTTATGGGTCCTATTTGTCTTGTACTTTTCATATATGAAGTTTTTTTCACCCTAATTCATCAAATTAAAGCTTAATAAATTCATTTCATAAAATACTAAATAATTAAATTTTTTTAATTTTTAGGGATGTTACAATTTGTCAACATTTCCTTTCTATTGACAAAATTCAAGTTATGAAAGAATTTTAACCTTTTGCAATTGTGCTGGATAAGGGCAAGTTACTAACTTGGGGTCTTATATTTTAGGCTCAATGTCTTTAGGTCTTCATATCTTACAAGATAAAGTTAAGTTAAATTTGTTTGTAGATGCTATTCTAGGCCTTATATGGTTTCTCTAATTTTGGTTGTAAGCCTATATCCCTACTCATGGCCCTACACAATCTCAGTTGATGCCTACACTCCCAGTTTTTCTTGTTGTAGAAAGCTTTACTGTCAAATTTGAGTTAATAATTCCTTAAGCCATGTGATTTTCAACACTATTGACAACAATCAACTAATTGACTTAAATTGTCAAATGACTTCACACTTTTTTTAGATAGGCTTTATAGTCTTTTTGGTTTTTGGTCTAGCCCTTCTTTTGACCTTGATGACTTTGTTTGCCTCGTAGGGTCTAATTACTTAAGACTTAGGTTGTTAGAAGACTTTAGATCCTTTCCTTTTTGAAATAATGAGCCTACGCTTAAGCTTTATAGTGCCAATTGCTATACTAGGCAATTTGGCCTTCTCTAGGCTTTTCTAGCATTTTTTTTCCTTTCTAAGATTACCAATAAGAGCAATAGTGGACTCCTAAACTTTAATCAACAAGTGGTTGAAGTCTTGTTGGCTATGAAAAAAAGTTTGGGAGAATTTAAATTATGCAATTTTATGTCTGTCCCTAATATCTTGCCTTCTTTTAATTCCTAATAGAAGAGGATAACAAATCAAATTTTTGCCACAAGTGGCTTCAACTTTGTCAAGAGGCTTTTTCTAATTATGAACTCTCCCACATCTTTTAGGATAAGGTCATCAACTTAGGCTACTATCTCTTTCAATACTCCATCCTTAACTAAGAAGCAAAAACCCAATATATTTCTATACTCTTATTGAAATTAAAAAGTCTACAAGGCCTAATGTTAACACATTTCTTTTTTTTGGTCTTGTATAGCTATAAAGGCTCTTGAAGTAAACATGCCTTCTATAATAAAAGGAGTGCAATGGAGTTCCTAAGGATATGCCCTTGCTCTAAAGATTTTCTTTTCCCATCTTTTCCTTTGATTCTTTTTTTTTAAAGCTTTAACTTCTTTTCTTTTTTCCCTTCCTTTGTTAGGTTTTGTTAGAATGAGAGCCAGGAATTAAGCTTTACACTATTGAAAAGGCTCTTAGATGCCAATCCTTAAAGAAGACTAAGGTAGATGAACAATCTTCCAAGGTCATTGCTTCTTTTTTAACAAAACTAGGTGTTTTGAATCTCATCTTTTTGTTGTCAATGCAGCCTTTGACATTACTCTTTTTTCAACTCCTAATTCCTTATCTGTCCCTTCTGCATTGGATTTTGCCACATGCCTAATGGATTTAATTACTAATACTCTCCTAGGCATTGATAAGTTAGTTATAGTTAGATCTACCATTGCTCATCTCTTGGGCTTAGAGGTGCCACGCTTGTTCCTTGTTGGGTGGAACTTCATTTTCCTTACTAGGGGTGCATATGGGTTAAGTTTTTGCTTGGCCTGATGCTCAGCTCGATTTGGCACTAGGTTGAAATTCAAGTCGTAGCCTAGCTTAAGAATGTTCTAGTCACACACCAAGTCAAGCTTGTTAAATTTTATTTATTTATTTATTTATTTATTTATAACTTTAAAGAACTTAAAAACTTTGAAGGCTTATACCTTTGTAACCACTTGACCATTTTAGGTATATGACCACTTGTTTTAATACATTATTATTAGATCTACGTAGTAGAAATTCGAAAAGGTGGATCTAGAGGAGGAAACAAGAAGAAAATATAAATATAAAGTGTGAAACTTCAAAAATTGTAACTCAAAGGTTGGTAGTCTATTTTGGGCATTTTTTTACTTTGGGCAATTTTTCAAGATAGAGGTAATGCAAATGCCAATTTTTTTTCTCTAAAATGCATGTTCACTATCTCAATTTTGAGATTTTTATTTTCAAATTTAAAAAATTCACATTTTTTATCTCATCTTTCACTTGAATATGATGATTATACTTAAGAGGGACCTAACAAGGGCCTTAACCCTTCTGGCTATTTAAAATTTGTAAAATGTGTAAAAAATTATAGCTACAATTTTAAAGTGACCTTCAAAAAATTTTCTTTTTCTTTAGGTCCTTATTTTTTTAATATATTGCCAAGTCGGACTATGTCAAACTAGTCGGTATGAACAACTTGGTTTTAAGACCAATTCGGCCCTACTTTTGTTTTTTTTATTAGTTAAACTCAATTTAGCTAGGTAGCATCGAACTAGTAAGGTTAATGAATACCCTTACTCCTTGCAATCCAAAAAATTCTGCCTTCTTTAATTGCCCAGTTGCATATTAGTTTAACTATAAAAGTGAGTCCAAGGCCTAATTGCAGCACCTAGAGGAACTTGAAGCCAAGTAGGCATATTTGATTGAGGAATATTGTCCCTTAAAGACCTGAGCAACCATGCATCTGACTAGGTTGAGAATATGGAGGAGAGACTATTCAATATTCATAGAGAAATAACTTGTCTTCAAATAAAAGAAAACTCTATATGACCATAAATTGCTGAGCTTAACCAAGAGATACAAGGCATTAAATGAAAGCAGTTTTCTCTTTATGCTTCTATTAAAAAAGTTGTAGCTTAGGTAAACATTTTACATAAGCAAAGATCTATACTTGTATTTGGAATTTAGGAATGTTGGTTTGGCTTCTATTGAAGTATAATCAAAGCAACTTGTCTTAAATTTTGACAAACCAAATCAGAACCCTTCTTCTCCTTAAAGAAACTTATACAAGTAAAAATAGATCTTCCTTTTACTGAAGCACAACTAACTATCACAATTGTTGATGAACCTATTTTGGATATAGTTGACAAAGTTTTTAGCTCAGTTGAAGCTACTATTCACTAGAGTTAACTTGACCTTCCTTCTACTGCCAAGCTATCCAATGGTAGAGAGTAATGAGAAAATGGCTATTTAGTTCCAATGTTAGGAATTTCTATAATACTTTGGCTATAGAGTCAACTTGTGGCTTTAATGAAAATATTTTAATGAATACTAGTACTTTGATCTCCTTCTTCTTTTATATTTTGATCCTAAAAAATTTATGGATAGTATTTCTTCAAATACTTGCCATTTATACATTTAGTTTTCTCTATCTTTTTGTTATCAACTAAATGATAAGATCTTTTATGGATGGCTTGATAAACCATGAATAGCCCTTCCTAATTAGGAGGCTATTTACTAAAATCTCTATCTTTAAGCACAACTCACAGTTTAGTTTTCCAAACCAAGCCTCCTACCTCAAGTCATTAAGGCTTGACTTCCTTGTTGTATATATGCCTGACTTGGTTCTTGTGTAACTTGATATGCACTGAAGTAGTTAAGCAATCCTCATCTAGTACATCTAGCTCCATACATATAGCTTGGGTATATTCATCGACTATCAAATTATTTTGTTGTGCCACTCTCTATGATTCAATAGTAGTTTTAAAAGGTAATACTACATTGGCTTTATAGACACTTGAAAGGACTAGTCCTGGTAGTTGTTTTGACTAAATTTTCGTAAGCCCAGAGAAATCTGGCAAGGACTTGATGATACTTCCTTAGTTGATCCTCAATGGACTTCTTAATAATCTGATCAAAGTTTTGTTAACGGCTTTGACTTGTCTATTTGCTTATGCATATCATTGAATTATTATTTCTAAATTATTAATTATAATAAAAATGATTAATTAAATATTAAAAATTAGCATCCAAAAAGAAAAGTAGTGAAAAGGTATGCATTATTATTGAATAAAGTTTACCATTATGTATATAAGTTTATTTACCAAGACTTTGTTTAAATAATAGCATTCTATATGCAAAAGCAAAACTCTTAGTTAGATATTATGTGACTTAAACTTAGATAAATTTATTTTAAGTACTTATTATTATGCTTTTAATAAAAACATAATATGTAAATAATTTTTTTTGGAACATATAATCATGTAATATTGAATTTAAAAAACTCTCATGTCATATTTTTATTAGAGAATTTAATATCAAACTTCTAAAAATCTTATGTAAATTTTTCCCTAGTATAAATTTAAAAAATGAACAAACTAAATCAATAAATATTCCTACCATTTTGTTAGGTAAATGAATGAGTTTGAATGTGTTGGTGTTGATTTTTCTTTTGATTATTTATACCTTAATTTGGACAATGATGTTGCTTGCCAAATAATTGAGCCCACACTTGGTGATTATATGATATTGTTTTAACAAAGTCTTGGTAAATACCTGTAAGTTTTTATTTTTCTTGATACAAGTGAATAGGTCTATAGCAATATAACTCTTTCGATTAAAAAAATAGGAAAATATTAGAAAATAAGATACAAATAGTAAGTGATAAACTACAATAGACAACTTAAGCTTTTCCTCACAAATTGGCACCCACAATAACAAATTTGAATCTTAACTAATACATTGAAAAATATCTTGTAAAGTTTAAACTTTTGCTTCACCAAAAGTATAAGAGTATGAAAATTTTCTATTGAGTCTTGAGAATAGGATGATGATACCTTGGAAAATAAGAGAGTAAGGAAAAGCTAGGGTAAGGTGGATCCATAATCTAATGGTTCAATGGCTCAACCAATAAAGAATTGTTATGTAGAGCTAACTTAGCTCACTTTTTAATCTTGTCAAATCCTTTTCACTATTTCAAACTCTTAGTCTTTAATCCTTCTCCCATCAACCATCACTTTTCCATCCCATCCAAATTCCTATTATCTTTCTTTTTCACTCTTACAACTTTATCTTTTTCTCTCTTTTAACTCAACTTTCTTTTATACTCTCCCCTTCCTTACTCTCTTAACATGGTGTTAAACAGAGAAGGTATGGACTAGAGCTACACAAGTACTCTCTCTATCTCACTCACTTAAGTCATGCTGACTTGAGAAGGACAATAGAGAAAGGCTACATAGGTCCAAACGAAATTAGAGTTCAAAGGCATAAAGGGAAGAGGAAGATTTTAAAGCATGACATCTCACTTTCTTTTAGCTTGATTTCTAGATTATGATTGTAATTTTTTTATTCATCTTGCTAAAAAAATGCTACTGGACTAAGCTTTTTTGGGCTTTGAAGTTTTTCTTAAGTTAAGTTTGACACATGATTGAGTTAACTTACTTAATCGGTTCTAAAAATGATGATTCTATTGATTTTACCCAAGTCAGCAAGTCCATATTAGTTTGCATTGAGTTTAAGTCTACATGTGAATTGACACATTTTTGAAAGATAAAAAAATGAACTCAATAAACTTGGTGAGTCAACTAGCAAGTTTGACAACAATGTATTGCACATAAAAAAAATTAAGAGGATATCTTTCTTACTTTTCTTATACAAGGTATCTTTACACAGAGTGTAATTCATCCTTTTTTTCACCTTCTAGCTCATTTTAGTCGATGGATTTTTTTATGTGATCAATTATCCTTGTCATCCAATCATCGATTATCTTAGTTTGCTTATTAAAGTGCCTTGTTTGATCATAGTTGGCTGTTCCACAATAAGTCCTAGCTCAATAATAATTAGCTGAGCTTGATCATATTTTGGGTCAACTAATTTAGTCATGCTTGACTATGCTTGGTCAAGTTACAATTGATTTAGTAGTTGGTTATGGCTAGTTTAGCCCTATTGCTTCTTAAGGGTTCTTTTGCGTCATCATCCTTGGTTTCTCAGGATTTAGTTTTGGTTCAATTGAGTTAGGTGTTGTCGTTGGTTTAAGGGTAAGATCTTCCATTTAGGGTGGAATTGGGATCACATTCAGTGTTGAAATGAGTTCTTGTGAATCCTCAATTTCCTTTGGTGGCTCTTAATTAAAATCTAAACTAGTTTCCAATGGTCTTTGATTTTTCCTTATGATTGAGCCAATGTCAAGTATTAGGGTGAATTCCACCAGCATTGAGATGTGTCCCTGCAAGTTCTCTCTTTCATCTAGTGGTTCCTAGTTAAGATCCAACTAAATTACTATAGGTCCTACCATTTGAGCTATTTGCCTTACAATTGATAAGGGGATTTTATCAAAGACATGAGATCCCTAGTTATAAGTTGAAGATTTGTATTTAGAGGACACTTGGGCGAGTCATTCATTACCTTATTCTCTCCCTTTGCTACATGCATGATGATGAAATTTGAGAAGCATTGTAGTTTCTTCATAGTTACCCAATGGTATTGCACTAGATTGGGATATATGCATTGGTATTTGGTAGTTAGTTACTTGATCACTAGTTGTGAATTCCTTACTATTTAGATGAAGTCAACTCACATGCTTCAACATCTCTAGACTAATAATCAATGCCTTGTATTCAATTTGATTATTCAAATTTGAAGTGGGCCTTCCTTTTATTGGGATAGATTATGACAATACCCATTCCAACTCTTCCTTAAGTATAGGATCCATTAAGGAATATTTGCCAATATTGTAATCTAATAAACCTAAAGATGTCTGGTATGCAGTAAGCTACTTTGAGATATGGATGCGTTGCCAAGAAGTTAGTGAAAGCTTGGCCCTTAACAACCCTTTGGGGTTTGTGTTATAAGGCATAATTCAGTTTGATTGCCTATTTAGTCAATTTGCCTTGTAAAATTGGTTACAATAGCAAATATCTAAGTAAATTAACTTAGTAAACAACTTGTACTTGTCCCAATTAGATGTAATACTCTAATTTGATACAGGTAAGATACAAAGAGAGGCATAACTTCTTAATTTGAGGATATGTTGACTTTATGTCTATCAACATGTTACTGAGGTAGTAGATTGTTCTCTCTATGCTATCTTTAACACCTTAAGCTAGTAATGCACTAATGGATTTGTTTGTTGTCAATATATATAGCTTTAGGGGTCTTTCCATTATTGGAAGGACTAATACTGGAGGCCTTAATAGGTATTGCTTTATTTCGTGAATGAGACTTCTTGTTTAATTCCCCAATAAAATCTTTCCTTATCTTTTAGTTGTAGCAAAGCTGTGATTGGCTTTAGCTTTCCAGTAGGATAGGTTTTGAACCTTCAAAGGAAGTTAATCTTATTGATAAGACTTTATAACTCTTTCCTATTAGTTGGTGGCTTGGCTTTTACAATAGCTATCAATCTTGTTTGCATTGACCTCTATCACTTTCTTATGCACTTGAAAGCCAAGAAAATTGCCAACAACTTTCTTGAAAGCACACTTTCAAGGTTTATATTTATGTTGTGCATCAGTATATTCTTAAATGCTACCCTGAGGTCTAGGAGATGTGAGTCAAATTCCAAGGACTTGACCATTACATCATTAATACAAACCTCCATAGTTTTATCGATTAGGTCATGAAAGATGGCACTTATGGCATATAGATACCTAGCCCTAGTGTTTTTTAGTCTAAAAGGCAAACAACCCAATTGAAGATGCCAATTACCTTCAAGCATATGAATGCTATCGTGTTAATATCTTTCCTAACTATATAGATCCAAATATTCTTGAAGTAGTTGTCCATGAAAAACATAATTTGGTTAGAAACAATAGCATCCACTAACATGTCTACTATGGTCTTCACTCATTTGCTTTTGGACATAGCATTATTAAGGTCCCTTAAGTCAAAACAGACTCGTATCTTCCCATTTGTTTTTATAGTAGGAACAATATTTGACAACCATTTGATGTATTTGGTTTTCTAGATAAGACCTACCTCTAGTAGTTGTTGAATCTCTTTTTTAAATTTATGAACAAGTTATGAGGCCATCTTTCTTAATTGTTTTATGCATCTTAAGTTCTTGGAATACAATGGTAGGCAATGCTCAACTAGGTCTCAACATAAAGCTAGCATTTCATAAAGTTCCATGCAAAGTAATCCTTGAATTCTTTTAACAATTCAACTATCCTTCATTTTTCTTCTTAGGATAGTAAGCTATTGATTAAGGCCAACTTCGCTTCCTTTGAACTACTCAAGTTAACCTCTTCTAAGGGATCTTTTATCTCGAGAGTTGTGACTGTGTCCTTAATAAATGACTATGGGAAGGACACGTTGGCTTTGTTGGTTGCTACCATGTTGCCGATATGGCCTTCTCATTTCTTTATTTATAGGTAGAATTCCTTGATAACTCTAATGGTTTGGTTGGTCATTAATTCAGTTGGTAGGCTAAATATTGGCTTTTGAGATTGTAGTTATGAGGGATAAACTATCTATCTATCTATCAATGTGTAATAATTTGTGCATATTTTATTTTGCCCTCTCTACCTCTATCTGCTTGTTCTTTTTGTCTACTATTGGCATTTGGGAAATGACTACCATATTGGTGGACATGGATGTAAGAAATAAATTTGTGCCCATTGCCATCTCCTTATCAATAAGCTGGAATTAGCTTTCTTTTAATGCCTTATAGATGGCATTCCTGAAAACAATAAAAGTATTTGAAACGTGGCTATAAGAATTATGTCACTTATAATATTTTTTGCCTTTCAATTCATCAATCAATAGGATCTTATGGCCATATGAGAGTTTGATTTCCTTATCCCTTAGTAGATGGTAAGAGATATGGTGAACTTTAGTGATGTCAAAGAGGTAGGACTTAATAGTTTCTACCTTCTACACCTCTTTTCCTTTAGATGCTTTTAAGGTAGGGTAGGAATATCCCTTGCTAGCTAAGATCTCAACTACATTAATGTCAGTTGAATATGTCTCATTTTCTTCATCTATCTCCATAATGATTAATTTTTCTTTAGCCACTACTATGGAAATCATAACGGATCCTCTCGGCATCTTGGCTAATTTCCTTTGCTTCTTTTCTTTATGACTTGTTCCATTCAAGAAGCCTTCATTTCTAAGTAAATCTTGAACAATTAGAACTTCCTTGAGTGCCAAGTGTATTCTTCCAACTACCATTCTTGCTAGCTCATTCTCAAGCAACTAAAACTACATCAGCTTTTCATTTTTTGAAAGCGCTTGACAAAGTCTTTGATTGGCTTGTCCACCTTCTATTTTAAAGCCAAAACATCAACAATAGTTACCTTTGCTTGTGCTTAACAAAATTGTTTGTGAAATAACCTCTCCATGTCTTGCCAGTTCTAAATAGAGCTAAGTAGTAGGTTTGTGTACTAGGTGGACATTATGTGGGTCAAGGATAATGGAAATAGATGCAATTTATAGTATCCATTATGATTAACCTTAAGCTAAGAACCTTCCAATGTGTTCTAGGATAGATTATCTATACTTTCCAGAGAAAGTTGAGAAGATTAGTGGTTTATATCCCCTAGGTAAAGGCATGGACTTATCCACCCAATTATGTTAGGACTTCTTGTACACTAGTATGTCTTTCATCTTTGGCATATAGCCAAAGTATTTCTTCATTGCTTCTACCAGATGTCAACATCGATGCCAAATGTATTAAAGCCATTAGTTCATGGGACAACTTCCCCTGGTGTTGATAATGCTTATGTTGTCAACCATAGGGATGGAATTGTACTTAGGTAGATAATACCTATCCTGTTGGTTATTAAAAAGGAACAGTACCTAACATGCTAAACTAATGTATCATAAGGATCATAGTAAATGTTGGTTGTTGGACTTCTGTTTGTTAAATTGGTGTCATAAACATTCTATTGGCTAGCCTTATATCCTTAAACATCTATTAGCCATTGAATGGTCACATTCTAGTGCCTACTATTAGCTCTAGTCACATCATACCTAATTCCCTTAAAGAAGGATCTTACTAAAGTGGTAAGGGCACTTGGTACCACTAGAATCGAGTTCTTAACAATTTGTACTCATCCATATTAGAGGTTGTTCGCATTTAACACTATTAAGCAATAAATTCCACTAATAGATCTAATTGGACTAGTGATGGGCAACTCATTTAGGAACAATTAGTTAACACTTGGGCTTTGAGAGGGGTCTTGGTAGTATAACCATATTCTTACCCCTCAGCTTAAGCTGCTTGCCCTTAAGTCTGTTTACCATAAATAGCTTCAAGATCTTAGCAAAAGTAGCCAATAGAGCTAGCATGCATTCCTACATCCCTTTTACAATGTGGTGTTTTATGGATAGGATTGTAATTGTCAATGGTGTAGATGACTCATGGGGACCATCTTTAAAGGTAAGGGCACTAGTATCCTTTCCTAACTAGAGTATAATGTCATTCGATGACATTTCTTTTTCAATGAAGCTTGAATAAAGATAGTTGTGGTAACTCTTAAAGTCTTTGAACATGTATCATTAGCAACTTTGTAGGTCCCACTAGATAGGTCAAAATTTTGAGTATTGGTAACTTTTTCCTAGAAGTAATTGGATAATTAGCCAATTTGACCTAGCTATGGGATTGATCTTGAAAAAACAATTTTCAATCCCTGTTTTGAAGTGAAAAGAAGAGACACAACACAATTTGCCTAAAAGAAGGGCATACAAGATCCTAAACATAGCTAAGCCTCATATTGAAGTCTCAGGTGTATGTGTAAAACGAAAACAAGTAGTTTGTGAATAAATGATTGTTGAATTTAGTAACAACAAATTGTACAAACTTTGAAATTGACAACAAAAAGATTTTAAGAGAAACTGAATATAACTTGAAGTTGGGTTAAAAGCATTAAATAAAGTGATAAATAAATGATTGGAAAATAAAAGAAACTATAAAGGAAATTTCTTGAGAGTTATTTGTATGTCTTGTATGGTGTTCTTTACTCCCAATTTATAACATCCTCTATCTTGCATGTTTTCCCATCAGACCATATCTTTGCCCATCACATTTGTGCTTGCTTGGTGGCTTAGATGGTGGAAATTGTGTTGTTTAATTGATTTTACAAGTTACTATTTTGTTGGACTTATGCCTTCTAATTTTTTGGTGTTTTGTTACATATGGCGTGGGTTTTCGATAGTAATGTGGCTTCAACTAACAAGAGGACTTTAGCTAGCAATAATCATCAATTGATATCCCTTTGACTACGATTTCCATACTAACTCCCTTGGTTGTCCTTGTTTTTAGTTGTTATTTGTATCCTCAAATTTCTATTGCCAACAAATAAAGATAAGTCAATACTTTTTGGAATGATGGCACGCTAACCCATATTTTTTAAGAGACAAGTGTTTGCAATTCAAAGATGAGGCACTGGGCCATTTTTTTAAGAGATAAGTGTTATGAGGTTTGCACATCCCTTTGCCTACTCTTTAATTTTAAGATTTTATATCTCTTTTATAATTAAAAAATAAAAATAAAATGTTAAAAATTCAAATCTACATAGTACAAGTGATTGTAAACCAATTTCTTTGTCAAGCAAATCAACATATGTTGATTCATTATTTACCCCTTTCTTCTTATACACACACACACACACACACACACACACACACACACACACACACACAGTTTTTTATATCTTTGTTATTAAATTTTTCAACTAAAATATATCATGTATGGTTTTTTTTAATTAAACCACAATAAATGTATAGCTTAATTGGGTAGCTATAAAATTTTTTGCAAAAGTTATATATTTATTATGTTTTAATAGAGGAACCTATTAATAAAGATATAAAATTATATATAAATATATATATATATATATATATAACATTTATCAATACTTTTTGTGACAAAACTGTCCTTTAATATTTTTTTAATATAGTAATTAAATGGTGTTTGAATTAATTTTCTATATCTTTCCATGTTCCTTTTATTTACCATTAGTCCAATTGTAACTGTATTACGCTAATTGTGTTGGCTAGTTATGCTTTATGCTCTATTTGGTGTGCAGCAATCTTACATTGTAGGAAGAGAATAAGAATGAGATTCTCATTTAAACCATGTTTGGATAGCAAAATCTTTCTTCTGTTCCATTCCTTAATCAATCCAACTCCCTTAAAATAAATGAATTAGATTCCATAAAAAATTTGATGGAATGAGAAGCCTCTCCATGAAATCACTTGGTAAATGACCAAATTACCCTTATCCAACAATTGTTTTCTTAATTGAAAAATTAAATTTGAATGTTTTTATATTTTTCCTTTTATTAATAATTTAAAAAAAAATTTGAACTGATATTTCAAAAAAAAATTTCCTACAAATTAAAAAAATAACGATAACTATTTTAATATTTTGTGTTAAGAATAGTTTAAAGTATTTTCTTTAAATTACAAAAAAAGAATTTTTTTTATTACTTTTTAGCTTCAATAATATTATGATCATTTGTTAACTTTTTTTTTTGTCTTTTTTATATTATTTTATCTAATCGAATGTTTTTAAATTATACTAAATATAATTTATAACTGATATAATTATATTTTATCAAAATTTATTTTTATTTCTTCTAAAATTTTTCTATCAACCAAATAGAATCTTATTGTATTAATCATTCCCACAAAACCCTCATCATCATCCATACAAGCCAAGTCTATTAATTATTTGATCCTCATATCCTAGAATGCACAGCAAATCTGGTTTGAAGCACGGCGTGTGAACTTAATATCATGTAGATGTTGGTTCCAAAAATAGTACGTGATAGTCACGAGCATCTCTCTTTTATTTTTTTTTTGAAAGAATTATAGTTAAAAATCTAAAATTAAAAAAAATATTTTAAAAAATTTATTATTATTATTTTAAAATATATTATTACTAATTTTAAATAAAATCTCTTAAATTTAATAATAATAAATTTTTTAAAATAATTTTTTTAACGTTAAATTCTTAACTCTAATTCTATCTTATTTTTTCCTTCTTTGCGAATCTCAAGTAGTCCATTTGTTGGGCGAAATTAATAGGGCGAATGAAGAGTCGTGTCGTAATTAAGGGGCAGTGCAGCGTCAGTAATGAGAACAAGCTTACATATATTGACAGTGACAAGATTCAAAACATTGAGCACGGAAGACAACAGCAAAGACATTGACAGAACTGCCTATAATGAAGGCTCGTTTGGTTGGTTGGATTATGTATATGCATAAAAATATAAAAAAAATTTGAAAATAAAGTAAAAATAATAATTTTATATTCTTATTTTTTAAATTAATAATAAAAAAATAAATATTGTTAAATAATAATTATAAAAATATAATATAACTTGAAAAGAAATTCTTTCCAAACGGGACCTTCCACACGGATTGAAACTTTCAAGTCTTTGCCCGCTGAAGAAAAATGAAACTTGCGAGAGAGGCAAAACGGGGGACGCCACTAAAATAAATTAAAAAACCACTGACTTATTAGCAAACAGATGTGCCATAACCATTGTTAAGAAAATCACTCTGGATCTATTAGTACAACCAAAAAATTAGTAAAATGGGTATTGCTCCAATCCGTTTAACCTTAAATATTGATCATTAACCAAGTCAACCGGTGTCAATCAACTATGTTTGACACTGAACTATTTCTAGGATTTTTATAATTGTTTGTCCAAATTAAAATTGACGTTATGGGATAAAAAATTATACCGTTCAACAAATTCCATCTAACCTGTTTGATATAAATTTAGTGCTATATGCAATAAGCTTTAGTTAATTTTTAAATTATTAAGTATTTATATTTAGTTCAAAAATTTTTTACAACATATATGCATTAATTTAATTATAATATTATATATTTAGTTTTTATATATATTTTAAAAAATTATTAATTCTCAATTTAATCATGGTCAAATCATTAAATCATAAATCACTTTTTTTCTCATATTAATAAATAATCTAATTTTCAAAACATTGGTAATACAACCATACTAAAGAATAGTGTATTGTAATAGATTACTGCTAAGACCATACTAATTAGTTTGTTATAATTTCACTTGGGATCCCCTGTATATCATATTGATGCTTACACAATGCGCAACATATTTAAATAGTCCCAGTTAATCTAAACGGTTCAACTTTTATTTTATTTTATTTTATTTTATTGATTTTTGTTAATAATCATTTTTTAAATTAACAGAAAATTATATTTATTTTGCATTTTATATCTTTCAAAACAAAAATAAAAAGTAATACAAAAAATATATGAAACATTGTCCAAACTAACTGCACATTTTCTACACATCCAAAAGATGTACAAAGGATCAGCGTGTGTTATAATTCATGTAACAATGCAGTGCCAAAGGTAGAGATTAATTGGTAAAAATGAATTGGATATTCATCCAAATAAAAAAAATGAGTCAATGTATGGATAAAATATCTGATATTGAGCCAAAACTACTCATCAAGTACCATCACCAAATAGTTGTGAACTTACTATGGACAATTCTAACTGCCAAAGAAAACCAGTGGAAAAGAAAATGGACAGATGAGGAAGTAAGGAAGGAAAATAAGTGTGATAATTATGCTTATCAGTGCCCAGAATTGATGCAATCGGTGTCCCATGTGTGAAATGTCTAGTAATTGTGAGAGAAGCATTATTACTTGGAGCTAATTATCATAAATGCCCGATCTTGCACTTGGGAAGTTCATTGTTGAACTTCAACTACAATTAAAGCGGATGCATACCATGGGCAAGCGAAAAGAAAAAGTTTCCAAGTGGTTACTATAAACATCAGCTTCCTATTTTACAACTTGAGTAGCAACTAATGTACATCTATCAACCATATATATAACTTATACTCGATTTATGCCTATTAATGTTTTCACTTTTTCCTTTTGGACCGTAAGGGTATTTCTAATAATACCTTTGCAAACTCAGCCAAACATATTTAAGATGGCACTAAGAAGGGAGAATTTGCAGAGCAAAGTGATGATTAAGAATGGCCTGTGATTAATGCACTAATGCTAATCCAATGAGAACTCTTCTAGCCATATAAGCACTTCATTCCTCTTCCATGATGTAAACCACAAAAAAAACGAAGCTATTTTGACAAATACCAAAAATGAGATACCATTTTTCATAAGTTAAGCAGTTAAATCATTAAGAATAGATGTTTTTATTAGTGGCATAAGCTTGTACCATTGACGTGTTAAAAGCTTTTGGCAGAAGAGTTAAAGCATAAAGGACCTTCAAGTTCAAGATGATGTGCATAACAAGTCTTACTGTGATATCAGACTAGACCTTGGATTAGCTGGAAGGACCCAGCACAGCCAGTTTTAGTAGGCAAAATGAATCATCATCTTGTATTAACGGGATGTTACAAACAGATTTATGATTTGCTTAGTTACAGCATAACTAGTGGAACCAAGTGCAACATGAAAGCCCCAAGGTAATTTCTAGCTGATTATATCATATTGCATAGATGGAAAACAATATTTTCTTGAATGTCTATTATACTCATTAGAATGTCTTATTTTCTTGTTTTAAGATTATTCTCAAACCTAATCCATATGTTCCAAATTCCAAGATTCTATCCAAAACACAGATGAGGTGTTTAGGCTATGAATGAGGTTGTAGTAAGCTAGAAGTAGAGAAAGCACCACAATAGAAATCAAATAAGGGCAACAATTGGACAGCCAGTCACATATTGGACAAGACTTCGTAGCATACCATTATAAAGCTGTGTGTTCGACCAGGATCATTGTAGCGTGCTAGCAAACAACCTATCTTAGGTTTAAGACCATCTCTAATGATATCAGAGCAAAGTGCGTTCTCCTCTTCACGAACAAGCTCCTCTGTGGGTTTTCCACTAAACTTTACTACTGCCGCAATGCCTCCTTCTACTTTTCTCAAGTTGACTGCGTCTTGAATAGGATTGGGTAAACTGGCCAAAGATGAGCATCAAGTTTAAACATTTAAACCTCAATAAAAAAAACTACAGTTTTTCTTAGAAAACTTTATTCTCACTTAGGTAGGATATAGTGATATACATCTCTTGAAATATAAGTACTTCAATTTTTAAAGTTCATCAGACTCGGGAGAAATACCTATTTATTTCTTTGTCTAACGGAAGAACTATTTGGATTGACACTTTGGATAATTCAGCATCCATGGCTTGAGTGAAGACCGGAGTAGTCATAGGTATCTTCTCCGCTGTAGAATTTTTTCCAAATATATATCTGATATAGGGAGATTCATTAATGCTTATAATTCATCCAAGAGTCTAAGAACAATTAGGCAGCTGTATTTGAAATATCGAGACTAACCCAGCAACATTATTAAAGCCAGTAGACCCAGATAACTTGTCTCCATTTGTTTCTACTATTATGAATGGGGCATAATGTCTAATCTGTTACATCATATTAAAAAAAAATTAAAAAGAACGCCTTCAATTTTCAGCATGACACAATTATCATAAAAATTTAATCCTTTACTCAAATATAATATTCTTTTATGTTTATCCATTTCAATTGTCTGGTGGTGACCGGTGAATCTATAAAGAACTTAAGATTTTGTAGAATGATGTGCAGTGTGGTGCGGTGTTGCCAGAAAGGCAATCAGAGAGGTATAAAATTTTCTGTTCCATAAAAGTGAAGATCGTGTATGAGATCCTGTTAAGGACTAAGCATGCTATTTGCTAGTTGCTAACGAATACATAATAGTGAATGAATAATATAAGAGAATAAACAATTATATATATAAAGGATAAAATAGACCTCGTAATTTGCTGTCCTTTTCAATATTTTATATTTGGGTAATTCCAAGTCTGGAGTCTTATAAATCCGCAACCTTAGCATGACAAAATTTTATAGTTAGAATAGATTTGAGATGATCTTATGAGAAAATGAGTATACAAGTCATGTAACGGAGTGACATAGAGGGTACCTGCTTGAATACATCCCATAAACCTTCTAAAGGAAAATAGTCATTTTTCCTTATTGAATACCCAAAGTCAACTTTGTTTATGTTGTACTTTAATATAAATTATTTGTTCATAGCTAGTCTCAAATTAGAAAAAAAGAGAAGAGTTATGTTAGGCAAGCAATAACTAACGTAAAAACTTTGTCAAATTTTTATAACATGGATCATTGATATTTTAAGGGTAATGTTAAGTTATTGCCTATAAGCAATATATTGTATAACTTGAGTACAGTGTCAAATGAACAAGAGCCATTGCATCGACACTTAGGTATAGAAAAAAAAAAGTAAAAATTCTCACATTTTCGTGAACAAATATAGGTAAAGAAGCTAGTTTATGAAAATAGGATTTGTTTTAAAACTCGAAATATAGGTATATTTATGGTAAGTCAATAGAAATAATAGATACTATGATTAGGCGAATGATTAATTTTATGTGCTTACAAGAAACAAGATGAATAAGAAAAAAAGCAAAATAATTAGATATCTCAAGTTTTAAACTCTGGTACACTAACAAGGCTAAATCTAGAAACAGGGTTGGTATAATTATGAATAAGTTTTGGAAAAATGTTGTAGTAAATGTAAAAAAGGTAAAAGATTGAATTATTGTGTTAAAATTTAAAGTAGAATTTTTTTAAATATTATTAGTATTTACACGCCATAGGTAGGGTTAGAAGAACATTACAAAGAAAAGTTCTAGGAGGACTTAAAAAGATTAGCAGGCAATATCATTAGGAGAAAAGATTTTTTTAAGAGGGAATCTAAATAGTCAGGTGAAGTGTATATCTAGAAGGTATGAGGGTGCGTATGGAAGACATGACTTAGAGGAAATAAATGCAAAGGGTAAAACTATTTTAGACTTTTCATTAGCATTTGACTTTAAATTAGCCAATACTTATTTTAGGAAGCGTGAGGAGCATCTTATCACGTACAAAAGTGGAAGGGCATGCTCTTAAATTAATTTTTTTCTATTGAAAAGCAAATAGAAAACTTTGCATGGATTGCAAAGGTATACCTGAAAATAACTTGACTACCTAATATAGAGTTTTGGTTATGGATGTTCAAATTAAGAAGAGAGTAAAAAGCAAAGACCAAGATAGGGTGTCAAGGATTAAGTGATGACAATTGAATAGGAATAAAGAAAAGAGTTTGCATAGAAAGATTATAGAGGAAGGATTCTGAGAAGCACAAGAAAGTGCTAACAATATATGAGACGAGATGGCTAAAGAGATTAGAAAGGTGGCAAAAGAAATATTTAGTAAATCAAGAGGCTTTGGACCTAGGGATAAAGAATCTTGGTGGTTGATAGAGACAACCTTGGAGAGCTTGAACGAGAGCAACAATGTGAGTTGATGCAACAAACTAGGAAGATTAAGGAACTGTTGCAAGGCTTAGGAGGGCGATGACAAGATCAAGAGTTAAAGTGATGAAAGAAGCCTTGAATGGAGTAATGCATAAATTAATAGAGATGGAGGCCTTACACTTAGCTGACTTTGAAGCTAAAAAGAGTAGAGAGGGCTTCCACATGTTGTGCCTAATCAACGGAGCAAATTCAAGTTAGAAGAAGATATTATGGCTAAGATTAGTTCACTTAAAAGTTATGTGCCATCCATGTGTTGTTTAAGCGCTCTCTTGGCTGATTATTTAGTTTATTTTATTTAATTTTTATGCATAAAAAGACACCACCTTGATTATATTATTTAGATTATTAGTTTCCTATTTTATGATGTAATATGG
Source organism: Erythrophleum ivorense (assembly GCA_026724425.1). Classification (NCBI taxonomy): domain Eukaryota; kingdom Viridiplantae; phylum Streptophyta; class Magnoliopsida; order Fabales; family Fabaceae; genus Erythrophleum; species Erythrophleum ivorense. Next base: position 80,350 of record JAIUCV010000792.1, on the reverse strand, counting down.
CTGCCACCTAAATTGAATTTAATTGAGTAAGATTATCTTTGTAGACTTGGATATTTTCTTTTTTGTATTTTTATGCGCCATTTAGGAGGGATTGATAATTAGATTGTGAGTTCCTAAAATCCCCTCATATATGGTGCTACTTTTTAGGACTTTATAGTAATTTTGTTTGGCTAGAGTTTTACTTTTCTTTTAAGACTATCTTGTACACCACTTTGGGAAGCAGAAGATGAATGAATGAATGAATGAATGAATGAAATTTCTAGAATTCTTGTGAGTTGTTCTTGCTCTCCTGAATGCTAGAAAGAATTATACATTCTTCAAGGGTGGTCTACCTTGTGGCATCTCATGGCTAGGTGAAAAAGATAGGTTCTCTTGAAGTCTTCTCCCCCCAAGACCAACTATCCTCTCCCTTTCTCCTTCTTTATGTTATTTTTGTTTTCTCCTTTTTTTGTGATTTTGATTTGTGTGCTTATCTTGACAATTGCAAGATTCAGTATTGAGTCAAATCTAGAAGGGCATCTTAGACGAGTTCCAATAGACAGCCTCTATCATTTGGTATCATATTCCTAGGTTTGCAAGACAAAATGTGATCTTTTCTTATCTTTCTCTTGTGATTCATCAAATCTATGTCTATTCATCATCGTTTTAGTGCACCTGTTTCTCGTGTTTCCCTGTGTGTGTTTTGAACGTGTAATAAGTCTTTTTTGTGTTTTAAAACCTCTTCTTTTTGCTCGTTTTGGAATTGCATCAATTTGATATTTCTAGAGCAAGTTATAACTATTTACTTTCATGCACATCATTTTAACCCTTAAGAAGTATTGTGTTCTATTTCTAAGTCTCAGCACATTTCATATTAAAAAAAAGAAAAGAAAAGAGTATATTGCAATAAGAAAAAAAGAAGGAAAATTAAAAAAATCAAAATTGCTAGCTACCCAAAAAATCCAATTGTGGTGTGTTGAATTGGTTATTCATATTGATTTGTTTCCTAATTGCTTGAGACCCTATTTTGATTCTGATTGCATGCTTAAAGGAGATTTTCCTAAAGTAAGGCCTTTGGTCAACAAACTACATTAGTTTCTTAAATTCCTTAAATGTGGGTGGTAAGTTTCTTTCTTTTGCTAATCCTTTCCATAATTCCATATTTATCCTCTCCACTAGTTTCCTAATTTCTTCCTTCCTTTTGTTTCCTAATTTCTGCCCATATTTTTTGTTATCTTGTATAACGTCTCCTTTCCTTCTCTTTTTCAGATTTTGTGTCTTCCAAGTAAGTCTTCCTTACTCTAAGTAACATGCCACTTCTTCCTCTTACTCTGTTGATCTTTCCTTTCCTTTTCATCTTGTTTCATTACTGTTTTGGTGTCATTTTCCAACAAATTCGCTTCTGTCTAGTTACATTTTATGCATTCTAAGCTGAAAAATTCTGTTATGTTTAAATGTTTAGTGGTTGGTCTTTTATTTTAAGATTCGTAAGGAACTTAAATCTTGAGTCTTAGTCTTTTGTTTGTCACCTAATCCTCACACTTCTTTGTTTGAGTTAGAAATTCAATTTAGCACTCTTATAAGTAGCAAGATTTGAGTGGTAAAAGGAAAGAGTGTTTCATTATTGAAAAAGCTAGCTTGTTATGAGTAAATACAAGTGAACTACATTCTTTTGAGTGTAAACACGTGAGCTGAATGATGAGATCCATTTTCTATTTTATTGTGACCACTAACATTTTAGGAAACTTAATCATGTTTGGTGGTGATGGAGCTAATATCCCTAACCTTAAATGTTTCATGGATGCTATGAGTGATCAACTCAAAAAGTTGAGCATGAGATTGGATGTCATGGAGGCTTCTCCCTCTCATTCTAAGACAAGCCAAGGGAAGAAAATTGTGATTGAGTCTAATGAGGGTGAGGATGAAATAGAATATGAATTTGAGGAAATTGAAGTGCCACCGAGGAGAGTTAAACAAAATAGAAATCAACAACAAAAGAAAGATCCTCTAGGGAACATTAAAATAAAAATTACCACATTCCAAAGGAGAAATGATCCGAATGCTTATTTAGAGTGGGAAAGACATGTGGAGCATATATTTGACTGTCATTCCTATTTTGAGGAGAGTAAAGTCAAGATAGTTGCCTTGGAGTTCACCGACTATGCTAGTATTTGGTGGAATCAGCTGGGAATTACTAAAAGGTGAAATGGTGATAATCCTGTGAGAATTTGGTAAGAGATGAAGGCCATTATGAGAAAGCAGTTTGTCCCAAATCACTATTATAAGGAGGCACATAAGAGGCTTCAGAAGTTGAAACAAGGTTCTATAAGTGTGGAAGACTATTACTAGGAGATAGAGCTTGGCAAGATAAAGGAAAATGTGGAGGAAGACCCCGAAACAACTATGGTAAGATTTATTAAGGGTCTTAATCCTAAAATTACTGCTGTTGTAGATGTTCAGAGTTACCTTGAAATGAAGGAGTTTTTGTATAGAGCTATCAAGGTAGAAAAGCATTTGAAGGAGAAGCATAAATTGAAGTCTTTTGGTAGTCCCAACAAAGAATACAAGTCATTTTTTGGTGCATTCAACAAAAAGTACAAGACACCCTTCAAATTAAAAAGTGATTCCAAGCTTAAAGAGGAGAATAAGTGGAAGATGCAGACACTTGCTTCTAAAGGTAAGTTTGAAGGTAAATCTTCTAATTCATCTAAGTCTTAAAAAATCTAGTGTTTTAAATGTATGGATTATGGTCACATTTCTTCTCAATGTCCTAACAAACAAACCATAGTTATTCTTGAGAATAGTGTTGTGACTAGTGAAAGCAATTCTGATGAGCATGAAGATGATGATGATATGCCTTATTTGGAGGATGCTTCTGATGTGGAGATAGCTAAGGCTGAAGTTGGAGAAGTCCTAGTGACAAGATGTGCTCTTAATATTCAACCTGGGGAGGAGCTAGAAGAGGAGTAACAAGAGCATATCTTTCACACTAGGTGTTTGGTCAACAACAAGGTATGCAGCTTGATCATTAATAATGGCAGTTATACTAATGTGGCTAGCACCTTATTGGTTGAAAAGTTAAGTTTGCCTACTAGAAAGCATCTCACACCTTATAATTTGTTGTGGTCTAATGATAAAGGGGATGTTAAAGTGACTAAGCAGGTTAGGGTAGCATTTTCCATAGGTAGCTATTGTAATGAGATTGTCTTTAATGTTGCACCTATGTATGCTGGCCATTTATTACTTGGTAGACCTTGGCAGTTTGATAGGAGAGTCAAGTATGATGGTCATACTAACAGATATTCTCTTGTGTCTAAAGATAAAACCATTGTATTGACACCTTTTAAACCAGTGCAGGCATATGAAGACTAGATGAGGATCACTTAAGAATGCAAGTTGAGAGAGAAAGAAAAAAAATAAAGAGAAAGAGGGAAACAAAAGTGAGCTTAGAGCGAGATAAGAGAAAGTGAGTGAGAAAAAGAAAGATAGTGATGAAAAGAAAGTTTCCTTATCTTCTGGTTGAGGAGAGATCAAGAGAGCTATGTTTTGTGAGACTTCCTTTGTACTTCTATATAAGAATGTTTATCTAACCGTTAATGACCTTGAAACTCTCTTCCTTTTAGTGTTTTGAGTTTGTTACAAGAATTTAGAGATTTGTTTCCAGAGAAGATACCGGATGGATTACCTTCAATACGAGGCATTGAGCATAGGATAGACTTTATTCCTGGAGCTACGATTCCTAACGGACCAGCATATTAGGCCAATCTTGAAGAGACTAAGAAAATCCAGAGACTAGTTAAGGAGCTCATGAAGAAAGGGTTCGTCAGAGAAAGCCTAAGTCTATGTGTTGTTCCAATGATACTCATGCCCAAGAAGGATAAAAATAGAGAATGTGTGTTGACTGCCTTGCCATCAATAAAATCATAATTAAGTATAGATATCCCATTTCTCATTTAGATAACATGTTAGATGAACTGCATGGTGTATGTGTGTTTTCCAAAATAGATCTTAGAAGTGGGTACCACCAGATTAGGATGAAGAAGGGGGATGAGTAGAAGACTAAGACTAAGTTTGGATTGTATGAATGGTTAGTCATGCCATTCAATTTGATTAGCGCCCCAAGTACTTTTATGAGTCTTATGAATCATGTGTTTTGCCCCTTAATTGGAAAATTTGTTATAGTATATTTTGATGACATTCTAGTATTTTCTAGGAGCTTAGATGAGCATGTGTATCATTTACCTGATGTCTTTGTTGTTTTGTGTGAAAATAAGCTCTTTGTGAATTTAGAGAAATGCACGTTTTGTTTCGATTCTATTATTTTCCTTAGCTTTGTTGTAGGTGTTGAAGGCATTCAAGTAGATGAAGAGAAAGTGAAAGTGATATGTGAATGGCCTACACCAAGAAATGCTAATGAAGTGAGAAGCTTCCATGGGCTTACAAGTTTCTACCAGAAATTTGTATAGGACTTCTTAACCATTGTTACACCTCTTAATGAGTTGGTAAAGAAAAATGTTAAGTTTAAGTAGGGTGAGGCATAAGAGAAGGCATTTCAGACTCAAAAAGATAAGTTAACTAATGCTCCTTTTCTTATTTTGCCTAATTTCTCTAAGGTTTTTAAAGTTGAATGTAATTCTTTTTAGTGTTGGTATTGGTGTTATTTTGATGCAAGAGGCTAGACCAATTGCATATTTCAGTGAGAAATTGACTGGTGTATGTTTGAGTTATTTTATGTATGATAAAGAGTTGTATGCACTAAAAAGAACCTTAAAGCATTGGTGGCATTATTTGTGATTTAGAGAGTTTGTTTTGCATTTTGATCATGAAAGTTTGAAATATCTTAAAACCTAAAATAAATTGAATCATAGGTATGTAGTTTGGCTTGAGTTTATTGACTCCTTTCCATATGTGTTTAAGCACAAACATGGTAAAGAAAATATTTTAGCTGATGCCTTGTCTAGAAGATATGGTCTCATTACATCTATGCAAGCTAGATTTATAGGATTTGAGTATCTAAAAAGCATGTATAAATGTGATGTTGACTTTGATGATGTCTATAAGTTGTGTGAAAGGAATGGTGTTGATGACATTTATCATTTTGATGGCTTCTTGTTTAAGCGAAATAAGTTGTGTGTGCTTGTGTGTTCTATACGTGAATTGTTGGTGAAAAAGTCCTATAAGGGTGGTTTGATAAGACACTTTGGAGTAGAAAAGACTTTGGCCATTTTGCATGAACACTTTTATTGGCCATGAATGTGTGAGGATGTTATTGCCATATGTGACAAATGCATTGTGTGTAAGCATGCTAAATCTAGGATGCATCTGCATGATTTGTATACTTCTTTACTTATTCCTTCTCATCATTGGATGGATATTTTCATGGATTTTGTGCTTGGATTACCTAGGACCTCTAATGGAAAGGATAGCATTTTTGTTGTTGTGGATCGATTTTTTAAAATGGCACATTTCATTGCATGTTCCAAAACACATGATGCTATTCACATTTTTTATTTGTTCTTTAGGGAAGCTGTTAGATTGCACGGTTTACCCAAGTCCATTGTAAGTGATCGTGATGTTAAGTTTTTAAGTCATTTTTGGAAAACATTGTGAGCTAAATTGGGTATTGAACTTGTGTTTTCTACTATTGCACATCCTTAGACAAATGGGCAAACTAAGGTTGTAAATAGAACACTTTCTTCCTTGTCATGTGCTGTGTTACAAAAGAATCTTAAAAATTGGAAAAAGTGTTTACCATATGTTGAATTTATATATAATCATGTCATGCATTCTATTACTGGTTTTTCTCCTTTTGAAGTAGTGTATGGGTTTAATCCATTAACTCCTTCGAATTTGCTTCCTTTGCCTTCTCATGAGTTTACTAACCTTGATGGTGAGCAAAAGGCTAAGTTTGTATAGGATCTTTATGTGAAAGTCAAGGCGAGCATTGAGCGCAAGAATGAACAATATGAACAACAAGCTAACAAAGGCCGAAGGAAGGTTGTCTTTGAACCAAGAGATTGGGTGTGGGTTCATCTAAGGAAAGAGTGGCTTCTTAATAATAGAAAATCCAAATTACACTTGGCGATAGTCCTTTCTAAGTCTTGGAGAGGATAAATGACAATGCCTATAAAATTGACTTACCTAGTTCTTATAGCAATGTTAATGCCACATTTAATATATCTGACCTTCTCTTTTTGACATTTGAGATTCAAGGGTGAATCCTTTTTAGAAGGGAGGGAATGATAGAGACAACCTTGGAGAGCTTGAACGTGAGCAACAATGTGAGCCAGTCAACCAACTAGGAAGATTAAGGAACTGTTACTAGGTTTATGAGAACCGGTGATAAGATCAAGAGTTAAAGTGATGAAAGAAGCCTTGAATGGAGTAATACATAAATTAATAGAGATGGAGGCCTTACACTTAGCTGAATTTGAAGCTAAAAAGAGTAGAGAAGGCCTCCACTTGTTATGTCTAATCAATGGACCAGATTTAAGCTAAAAGAAGATCTTGTGGCTAAGATTAGTTCACTTAAAAGTCATACGTCATCCATGTGTTGTTTTAAGTGTCCTCGTGGCTGATTATTTAGTTTATTTTATTTACTTTTTATGAATAAAAAAGGTGCCACCTTGATTATATTATTTAGATTGTTAGTTTCCTATTTCATCATGTAATATGGCTGCCACCTAGATTAAGTTTAATTGAGTAGGATTATCTTTGCAGATTTGGATTTTTTCTTTTCTGTATTTTTATGCGCCACTTAAGAGGGATTAATATTCAGATTGTGAGTTCCCAAAATCCCCTCATAGATGGAGCTACTTTTGATTCTTCAAGGGTGGTCTACCTTGTAGCATCTCATGACTAAGGTGAAAGAGACAATTTCTCTTGGAGTCTAGTCCCCTTAAGACCAACTATCATCTTCCTTTCTCCTTCTTTGAGTTATTTATATTTTCTCTTTTTTTTTTAATTTATGTTTCATTTGTGCACTTGTCTTGACAATTGCACAATCTGGTATTGAGTCAAATTTGAAAGGGCATCTTAGATGGCTTCCAATAGATGGCCTCTAGCAGTAGTGAGATGTAAGCATGTAAAATAAGGTTAAGGTAAAAAATAAGTGTTATAAAGCGTGGTCTTGGTGTAAGAGTGATGAAAATTGAGAAAAATATAAGATAACTAAGAAAGACACTGAGAAGGTAGTGAGCCAAACGAAAACTAAGGCACTTGATGGGTTATACTAATTTTTAGAAATTAAAGTTAGAGAAAGAAGTATTTACAAACTAGCTAAAAGTAAGGAAAAAAAGATAAGAGATATTGACTAAGTGAAATGCATTAAGAATGAAGAAAGGAAGGTCTTAGTCACGAAACAAGATATCAAGAAAAGGTAAAAAAATTATTTTCATAAATTATTTAATAAAGGACACATGATTTTATTATACTCGAATAGGATAAATACTAAAAAGGATGATCAAAATTATATTTTTTATCATATGATTTAAGAGTCAAACGTAAAAAAAGCATTAAAGTGAATAAAGAATGGCAAAACAATTAGAAAAAATAATATACCTATTGAAGTATAAAATAATTTTGGAGGAAAAGACATAAGTTAGCTTACAAAATTATGTAACAAAACTATGAGGTTTAAGAGAATGTCAAAGAGTCAAGGAAAAGTACATTGATCCCTATTTATAAGAATAAGAGAGACATACAAAACTATGAAAATTGTAGAGGAATTAAACTTATAAGTCACACTATAAAATTATAGAAGAGGGTAATTGAGTGAAGATTAAGGCAAGATACTCAAGTTACAAAAAATCAATTTGGGTTTATGCCAGGAAAGGTGACTATGAAAGCAATATACTTGTTGCAAAAATTGATAGAGAGATATTAAAGGAATAAATGAAATTTACATATGGTCTTCATTAATTTAGAAAAGGCATACGATAAAGTGCCAATAGAGATTTTGTGGAAGGCTCTAGGAAAAAAAGGAGTTTGTATTACTTATATTCAAACAATCTAAAATATGTATGATGGGGTTACAACTAGTGTAAAAATAAAAGGTAGACCCACAGAAGATTTTTCCATAACTATTGTTCTGCATTAGAAGTCAACTTTGAGTCTTTATCCTTTTATGTTAGTTTTGGATGAGGTCATTAAATATATCCAAGGGCCGGTCCCATAATACACGCTTTTTGAGATAATATAATCCTAGTTAGAGAATCTAGAGAAAATAAATGAGAAGTTAGAGATATAAAAACTAGCTTTGGAAGCATTTAAATTTCATTGAAGTAGAAGTAAAATGGAATAACTGAAATATAAATTTAATAAGAGTGCACTAGGCCTAATACAGAAGTGAAAATTACAAAACATATCATACCACCAGTCACAAGATTTAAGCATCTTAGGTCCATCATACAACATAATAGAGAAATAGAGAAAGATATAAAATATATGATTCAAGCTGGGTAGATGAAATGAAAGAAAACTTTAGGCATTATTTGTGATTGAAAAGTACCACTCAAGCTTTAGGATAAATTCTATGGTACAGTTATAAAACCTATAATGTTGTATGGAACTAAGTGTTGGGCAATAAAAAGTTAACAAGAGAATAAGCTTAATATTGTAGAGATAAAAATGTTACATTGAATGAGTGGATAAACTAGACAAGAGAGAATTATAAATGAGTGTATTAGAGAGAAAGTGGAGGTCGCACCTATTGTAAAAAAGATTGTAGAAGTGAGACTTAAATGGTTTAGGCATGTATAAAGGAGACCTATAGAAAACCCAGTTACAAAAGTAGATCAGATAAAGAGTAATTTAATAATCAGAGATAAAAGGAGACCAAGAAAAACTATATAAGAAACTATTAAGAAGGATTTAGAATTAAATAATTTATTTAAAAATATGATCTACAATAGGATTTTATGGCATTAATTAATTCATGTAGCCGACCTCACTTAGTGAAAAAAAGTTTTGTTGTTGATGGTGGTGTAATTCTTAAAGTCTTAGAAAATTGAAAAAAAAATAATTAATTACCAATATGGAAGTCGTACAATATTCAAAATTCAACAACTAATTCCTTTACTTCTTGAAACCTACCACGTGGCTATAGAACTTGCTAGTTTCTGGGTTAATTCCTATTATAGTGTTCCTGTAAACACCAATTCTGGTTTCCATGGAAGTAGCATGAATTTCATAACCATAGTCCATCTTGTAGTTATCTCACAGGGTCCTATCTATAGAAATCCAATCATTCTAATATCAACAGCATACATAACCATTACTCATATACAAAATTATGTAGTTTAAGCATTGTGAAACTAAAAGGGAAGGAAATTTTAAGTACTTCAAAAATTGTGACTGGATTCAATTGTGATCATGGTTCCCATTCACCTCTTTTATGCTTCTGCTATTGCAATATCAAAATGGACAAATTAAAGTTAAGCCCCATGTCTTTTTCTCCAAAATTAGTCTGCCTTTATGATTTAAAGTGTCCATTTGGTTTGTTTTGTTACCACTTAACCATCTTTGATATCTTTTCTATTTGTTTTGGTCTTGCTTTTAATTGGAAAAGTTAAAATAAAGAATAATTTCATTGTTAAATATATATTACTTATATCTTAAACTATGACTATTATAAACTAACATTTTGAAGTTCAAAATGTTCATGTAATCCTTAGTCTTGGAAGTCGGATCACTATGAAAATATTCAAGTGAAATATACATTAACTAAATTATCTATCATTTTAACATTCATATGATTATTTTCTTGGATTTAAGTAGCTGAATGGGAATTAAATCATAGGGGCTTCAAATGACATATTTTTGAACCATAGGGGTCAAATTGATATCGGGTCAAAACAAAAAGGGGTAAACTATAATCTACCCTATTGGAAATGAGGATAGAGAAGTAGATCTATTTGGCCAAATGCAACTAAAATTGAGGCCTAAAGAGTGCCTTCAAGAGGGCTATGTTAAACAGGTATACACTCAAACTATTGTAACACCCTAAAATTAATTAATGTATTAATCGTGGATTTAGACTAATTAAGAATAATTATTATGAATTAATTAGGCAAGCTATGTGAATAAGAATTTATGAAGAAATAAATTATTAATGTGAGTTTAAGATTTAATTAGATTAGAACTTTATCTAGGCCCATAATTAATTTAAGTATATCATGGATAAAGACTAATAAAGGCCCAATATTTACTTATGCAAACCTAAGCTAAATGGACTCTTAAAACTTGGCCCAACCTAACTAAAAATCTGAACCACCTAGACTTGGGCCTTTGAGTTAGCCTACAACCTAACTAGGACCCAAACTTAATCCCTAAACTTTTAATAGCTACTCCCCATTCTGCTAAAAAGAAAAAAACATAAGAGCTAAAGTAATTTTCGGAGATCCCTTTAGAAGTTAGATTTTTCATCATCTTCTTGACCCCATTTCTTACTTCTAAAGTCAAAATCAGCTAAGGTGATTGTTATATGACTTAATCCTCTCTTGTTTCTCTTCAATTTGATTAATTAGTTTTTCATTTGGAGTATTTCACCCATACCTTAAATTTGATTTGTATTACTTGATGTTTTCTTGGAGGATTTTTAGAGGTTAAGGCTAGGAGAGTTATTGGGTAAGTATAAACTCCTCATTTTGATGCATTTTTTTATTGGTTTAGGACCCCTATAGCTGATTTATGATATAGGCGATAGTTTTGTGCAAATTTACCAAAAATTTCGAGTGTTGTTCTAAGGTTACTAGTGTAAGCACAACCAAATGCGAATTTGGTTGTTGTAGTGACTAGGTAAATATTCTCTAAGCAATCTTTTATGGTTTAATTATTTAAGTATTGGGTTTACTGCTATAAATGATTATTAGGAATAGTAATGGTTTAGTTTTGTGTCCATAGGTTGAAGTAGTATTGTGGTTGGCTCTCAAGGAATTGTTTACAAGTGAGGTAACCAGGGTTAATGTTAATTCCATGCATATATTTATTTCAATTTTATATCTGTTGTACATATATGATTTTGAATACTAAATGAATAGTTAGCTATCTGATATATTTTGATTGGACCTTGTGAGTCCATGGTAGAGTTGTGATGCGGCTACCACCAGTGTATTATACTTCAATCAGGCATCGGGTTGTGATCAAATCCTTATATGCACTAAGCCTAGGTAGTACTCATTGGGGAGTTGGTACCATGAATAGGTCTCTCCTGGTGTTAATGGCTTTTAACATGTGGAAATATGATTACTAGTATGGAATAGTAGTCACCGATAGCCTAATTGTTTCATTTGTTGATATAACTAGTATATTTTTTGATACTTATATGATTTCATGTACATATGTTAATTAAATTAGAATATATGAATGGAATTTGTCTTTGGTTATTGAGATTTGTATCTCATCTTATTTTATGGGCTAACTATTTCAAGTGAAGGTCTTTCGGATAAAGATAAAGAGAAGCAAGTGGATGAATATCTATGAGCTAAGACCATATATAAGAAATTTTGCACTTGGATGGATCTAATCTAGGATAGATGTTAATTTTTGTTATTCATTTGTATAGCTTTATCATCATATAATCATGTTGCTAAGTGTAGGTATTTTGTATTTTGGTAAATAATGATATAACTAATAGAGAGTTAGACTCTTTGCAACTTGGAATTTGATGTATGCACTTATATATCTGATATAGAACCTTGTTAATCTTAAGATATGGTCTATTATCTAAGAATGTAATTATGCGATACCTTAATTGTTGAATTAGACCAGTAATGCATGGAGCCTATATGGGAATTTATATTTGGATGATGATGTTAGTAGTTATGAATCCTTCTTGCAGTCATTGATATATAAATTGTTGATGTATGCTAGTAGATGAGTAGAAATCAACACCTAAGATTTGGTTTGGCAATGAGAGCATGCTAAGTATATTAAGTAGATGAATGCCATTAGAGCCCTACAAATTAAGGTAAAGTTGCTCTAGAGTGTTGCTAGAGAGAGAGTTGAAGTGTATAGGATGAAATTTGGGAGGTATAGGTATAGAAAAGGGTCACGCCATAGCCAAGAATAGCTGAGTCGTAGCCAAGAGTCGGTCAAAAGCGAGGAGCATCGCGACGCGAGGTGTCTTCCACGGTGTAAGGCAAAAATTTTACCTAGGGACGGTAACAGAATGCAACTTTGTCACGACATAGGAACTTCCGTCGCAGTGTAATTCAAATAAATTGGGTTAAGAGTTCTAAGAGGCATACTGTAACACTATCATTTCTAACTCATACCCATCATGCCTTACATGCTCATATAAGATATAGGAAGAATAAAGTGAGATCTTCCTCATTAGATTCATACACTTTCTTAGAGTTACACATGGTTAAAAATTCATTTCAATGTCACATGGACCATGTGAACTCATTCTATGCATCCTCATATTTAATTACACCATTACAACTCATTTTAATCCCAAAAACATACTTTCAGCCCATGGAAACTAAAAAGAGGTATGAAACATGCATGTTCATTTTCGGCCAGGCTTTGCCTCATTTTTTGGCAAAGTTTGAAAAATTACAACTAAATATAGAAAAATAGAAAACATGTAATCTTGGTCATTCTGGAAATATTGGGATGCCTACTTTATGATAAAATATGTACAAATCATAACATCCCACACATAGAAAGTTTGACACGCAAATTGGTCTGGAAGTCGGACTGGTCCTGATGCTGTCACAATTTACTGATATGAACTTCAAAAATATCCAACTAATTCCAAAAAAATCCAATGCATGCAAATAATACCATTATGGAAATATGTGGATGTTAACTAGAGAGAAAAAATGTCTTCAAATCAGTTCATCAAGCCAAACGCTCAGAAATCGAAGGAATAGTACCTCTGGTCAGGCAAGATGACTGATATTGGGCAGAAACTTCAAAAATGCATATCTTCCTTTCTAGACCTCCAAATGAGGTGTTTCCAATTGTTACAAGTCACTGTGACTGTCTAGTTTCTATCTATAAAATTTTGTAGCCATTGGACGACGTTTGCCTCTCGAATGACACAATTTCACAACTGACCAAATGAATAGTGCTTGTGCAAATCCGAAATTCTGATACCAACTTTGAAAAATCATAGAAAATTCCATAGATCTCCAAATGACCTGATCTTTAGCTTCCCAAAAAGATCTAGACAATATCTAGTCACATACCAAATTTCAAGGCAAGAAGGGGTCATTTGGTCAGACTTTGACATAAGGGGGCAAAGTGACCAGTTTTTATGTTACAAGAGGGCTATTAGGGTTCAACTTTGCTTCTCCTACCTCTAAGGCTCTATGAGCACATGGGAAAGCATCAACATAGGCTATCAAACATGGCTCAATTATCTAACAACCCAAATTTGCAAAACTCACTCTCCCACACTAACACATACACCATGTACATAATGCCAAGATCTTACTATTCATACCAAAAACTTGCTACATCATACACTATAGTTCTAATTCTCATACATATACAATGAGTACATCTATTTGCAAGTATTCATAAGTGCCTACAACATGTACATTATTAGATTACATCCCTTAGCAACATAAAGGTGACAAAATGGCTATTTTACAATTTCTTCACCTAATTCCTTAGCTTCAAGCTTGGTGGCTCCCATATCTTTGTTCACTTAGTCCACCTAGCATATTAGGATAGTGGAGAGGAGGAGATGAGATTCAAAGAATCCCAATAGTTCATCTCTTATTCAATCATACATAATATGTGCCAAGCAAGCTTTTCAAATGCATGTGTGAAAAAGTGGAAATCATGGATACTTTAAAAACAACCTTGGCATATGAATCAATCATACAAGACATTCAAGGGTTCACCAAGTGTTTGGATTAGCCTCACACTTCTCCTCATGGATTTTGGACTTGTCTCACCCACTTTTGAGCACTTTGGACTCAACCATACTCTTGGGAGTCCACATTACTTTTGAGAGACTCTTTGCTTTGTCTCAACCAAACTTGAAGGTTCTTAGCTCATCCTCACCCAAGGGAAGAATTCTTGGCCTTTCCATACACAAGCAAACTCATATAAACATCATGGATTCATTTAACATATAACATAACATCAAGGTTCATGACATGTAAAGGCATACTAGCATACTTTTCATAGCTTAAAAATACACATACACATATTTTAGAACAAGCTAAACACATATTCATGCATGAGAGAAAGGGGAGAAAGCTACCTTATAGGTTAACACAAGCCTTTCCTTTCAATTTGTCTTCTCCCTTCTTGGTTCCACAATCACAACTAGGTGGAAGTATTTCTCTTGAGCCTAGACACACAAAGAGTATGGAATTACTTTCTCATAACTCAACACTTATTCACAAAGTTAGGGGTTTATCTATAGCAAACCCTACCAAGCATATAAGAAACTAGGGATTCTTTCTCTCTCTAAAAGTTCACCAACTATTCTTCCTCTCTCAAGCTCTCAAAAAAGGAAAGCAAAGAGGAGGAAGTGAAGATACATGAGTTTCTTGCTCCCTCTAGGTCAAAATAAAGCTTTCTTACTTATCAACCCATAGAAAGGGAGCTTAGAATGAGAAGAATAAAATCAAGAAGAAGGAGCATGAAGAGTTTTAAAGGTTCTCACCTTTCTTCCTTAGCTTCCCTTCCTTCTCTTTTAATTTCTCCTAGTTTCCCTCTCTCTCTCAAGCTTTTTTCCATGCTTGGACGAAACTTAAGTTGGTTTAAGGAGAAAAGAGGAGTTTGGATGCTTTAAAAAGTCAAATTCTCTTTTTTCACGTTTTTCCAGACTAACCCTTGCTATAGCGAGGCATAACCCTTGCTACGGCAAGCACGTATCAGTCCTAGACCCCTGCCTTTGCTACGGCACGTGTTACGGCGAACAGCTCCCTGATTTTTGTATGGGATGCCCGTACTCGCTATAACTAGAAGCATTCTCGCTATAGCTAAACTATTTCTCGCTATAGCGAACAGGTATATTCATTATAGTTAGGTCATTTCTCGCTATAGCTAACAGACTTAGAAAATTTTCAGCCCTTCAAAAATTTTTAGCTTTTTTTTTTCTGGTTGTTACACATACTCGCCGCGACGCCACATAAGCTAGTTGCGCTGCGGCGAGAGTCCAACTTGCCACAGCAATAATCGCAAAAATGTGAACAGTAGGTATCCGAGAGCACTTCATTGTGACGCAAAATACCTAAGTCGTGGTGTAAGGTGCGAAGTTTTAGTTTTGAGTCACAGTAACCACTTATGCTGCGGCACGGGCATACCAAGTCACAATAGAAGTCTCCAAACTTGGCTTTTAGGTTCTAATAACTAACTTAGTTGTGACGGGAAGGCCCAAGTCATAGTGAAGGTTCTCAAACTCTTATTTTTGACTTAGAAATCTTGAATTTCACTATGTTAAAGTTATGAAATGACCTGAGAACATTTATAAAGGGTTTTTTGCGAGTTAAAATAAGTAGTATGACAAATCAAAGGTCTTAACTGATAATTATGATCATTTGTGGATTCAATTAGTTGTGGTTGCTTAATTAATAACCTTAATAATATCAAGGTTCAAAATTTTTCACCTTTCTCCAATTTTAATTAATTGTAATGACTTTAGACCTTGATTTATAATCATTAATTATGCAATTAAGACTAATCACAATAATTAAGAATTAAGGTTATTACAACTATCATGCTTGGTAATGGGGTCACGGTAGATGACACATTCATCATCAGCCATTCTATCAATGCCTTGATCATCGAAGAGATTAGGAAGGTCATCATACAGAAACCCCACGAGCTACTAAGCATCAACATTGATTTGGGGGGACTCCGGTCCCCTAAACTTAGTTGAATAGTCGATTTGTAGGGGTTGCTAGCTTTAAAGGCCAAGTTCATGCATTTCAATGCTTTGAGTGTGGCCAAAAGGACAATGTGGGGTTCAGTAGCCTAAAACTGATGCACACGATGGGGATAGTATGAGAAATATGGTGGCAAAGTCAGGGAGTGGCCATAGTGTAATGAGGCTAGAGCCACATTGATTTCACCTTGCATTCTACTTTGGGTTCAATTCATTGTTGCTTTGTGTGGGTGAATTTTATCCACAAAATAATTATTGGTGGAATTTGGAAGAAGGATCAAGAAAGAGAAGAGTGAGTAACAAAAGGACAAAATAGTCCAAGAGAAATAAAGTAAGAAAAGCCACGTGGTGGATATCTAACCCATCATTCATAGATTCAATTTGGATTTTTTATTGTTCTTTTTTTATTGGTGACAAGGAAATGGACCCAGTGGGCCCCACTAGAGAGGGGGATATATGGGGGATGGGAAGAGGCATTGAGGGGATTAAATCCCCTACCCCATAAACCCTTTGGCACAAAGCTTGGGAGGTACAATTGAGCTAAGGGGTTCTAGGTTATTATTATTATTTTTTGAAACACTTTAGAGTAGATTTTGTTTAAATTTTAATTTTTTTATTTTAAAAAACTCAATATAAAATAAAGATAATGATAATATTTTTATTTTTATTAGATAAATATATTTAATAGAAATTTAAAAATTATTTTTATTTTCTATGAAACAAATTTGGACAAATCAAATATGCTCCCCTCTTAAGAGTAGCACGCTAGAAATAATCCAATTTGCATCATTCATATGCCAAGAACAATAGTACAATTTCTATTGGATTAAACTCGGATTGAAAAAATTAAGACTAGATACTTGTCATTGATTTATATTGCCTTTGTTTTGAGAGATTTTGTTGTAAGCTGCTTATTATGAAATTATGGATACTTGTCTTGCCAAAATAATGTTTTATTGCTTACCATGCTGGTTGGGAATGTTCTTGAATTATGGCTAGGATTGTTGTAAGTAGTTTTGATACTTGTTATGGAGATAAAACTTTTAAGGAAAATTCTGGATGGCTAGTTGTGTGAAAATAAAGATGGTTTTGGTAATTGTGTTGCTAATGTTGTTAAGAATTTTGTGTGGTGTGGTACTATGTTTTATACAAAGTTATTACGTAATGGTACGTGGTTTGCTATTGATGTAATCTTTTTACTCCAAATCGCTTGAGAAGTGTTTCTAACATTGAAATGGATGCTTTAAGATGTTGACAAAAGTAGCTAACAAAGCCAACATGTACTCCTACATCCCTTTCTACCATGTGGTGGTTTATGGAAGGGATTGTAATTATCATTGGTGTAAATGACTCATAGGGACCATCTTTATAAAGGTAGGGGCATTAGTACCCTTTTCTAGCTAGAGTGTTATGTCATTTGATAACATTAGTTTTTCAATTACGCTTGAATAGAGATAGTTGTGGTAACTCCTAAAGTCTTTGAACAAGTATCAATAGCAGCTTTGTGGGTCTCACTAGATGTGTCAAATTTTTTGGTATTGGTGATTTTTTCTCGAAAGTAATTGGATAATTAGTGAATGTGACCTAGCCATAGAACTGATTTTGGAAAACCAACTTTCAATCCCTATTTTGAAGTCAAAAGAGGAGACACAACACAATTTTCCTAAAAAAAGGGCTTACGAGGTCCTAAACATAGCTAAGCATTGAATTGGATTCTCAGGTATATGTGTAAAACGAAACTAAATAGTTTGCAAATAAAATGTTATTGAATTTAATAACAACAAATTTGTATAAACTTTGAAATTAACAATAGAAATATTTCAAAAGAAAGTTAATACAATTTAACTTGAAGTTGGGTTGAAAGAATTAAACAAAGTGATAAATAAATGATTGAAAAATAAAGAAAGTTGTAAAGGAAGTTTCTTGAGAGGTTTTTGTGTGTCTTAAATGGTGCTCCTTGATCTCCATTTATAGCATCCTTTGTCTTGCATGTTCCTCTATTAGACCATATCTTTACCCATCACATTTGTGCTTGCTTGGTGGCTTAGATAGTGGAAATCATGTTGTTCAATTGATTTTAGAAGTTAATATTTTATTGGACCTATACCTTCTTGTTTTTCGGCATTTTGTTATATAAGGTGTGGATCTTTGGCTAGCAATGTGGCTTTGACTAACAATAGGACTTTGGCTAGCAATAATCATCAATTAATATTCCTTCGATTATGATTTCTATATTAACTCCCTTGGTTGTCCTTGTTTCTAGTTGTTGTCCATAGCCTCAAATTTTTGTTGCTAACAAATCAAGATAAGTTAATGCTTTTTGAAAAGATGGGGCACTAGCCCTTTTTTTCTTTAAAGAGATAAGTGTTATGGTTCTTGGCTCTTTTTTATTTTTTTAAAGAGATATATGTTACGAGATTCACACACCCTTTAGCCTATTCTTTAATTTTAAGATTTTATGTCTCGTTTAGAATTAAAAAAATAAAAATAAATCATTAAAAAAATTCAACTCTACATAATAAAGGTGATTGTAAACCAATATCTTCTGTCAAACAAATCAACATATGTTACTCATTATTTACCCCCTTGTATATATATATATATACACACACACACACACACAAAGTTTTTCACATCTTTGTTATTAGATTTTTCAACTAAAATATATCATGTATGATTTTTTAATTAAAACATGACAAATGTATTGTTTAATTGGGTAAGCATATAATTATTTTCAAAAATCATATATTTGTTTTATTTTAATAGAAAAACCTATTAATAATGATATAAAGATTTGTATATAAGGTTTTTTCCTTCATATATATATATATAACATTTATTGATGCTTTTTGTGGCAAAATTGTCCTTTAATATTTTTAATATAGTAATTAAATGGTGTTTGAATTAATTTTCTGCATCTTACCATGTTTTTTTTATTTACCACTAGTCCAATTATAATAGTTTTATGCCAATTATGTTGGCTAGTTTTGCTTTATGCTCCATTTGGTATACAATGATTTTTTACTATAACAAGGGAATAAGAATGGGATTCCCATTTAAATCATGTTTGGTTGGGAGAATCTCTCTTCAGTTTCATTCCTTAATCAATCCTATCTCCTTAAAACAGATGAATCAGATTCCATAAAAAATTTGATGGAATAAGAAGCCTCTTCATGAAATTAGCTGATAAATGACCAAATTATCCTAATCCAACAATTATTTTCTTAATTAAAAAAATTAAATTTGAATAATTTTATATTTTTCCTATTATTAGTAATTAAAAGACATTTTTTGAATTAAAAATTAAAAATGAATATTTTAATTTTTTATTATTGATATTTCAAAACATTTCTCCTACAAATTAAAAAAATAAAGATAAATATTTTAATTTTTTTATTAAGAGTAGCTTAAAGTATTTTCGTTAAACTACATAAAAAATTATTTTATTATCACTTGTTAAGTTTTTCTTTTCTTTCTTATATTATTTTTATCTAACCAAATATTTTAAAATCATGCCAAATATAAAATTATAAGCTCATTAATTATATGTCAAAATTTATGTTTATTTCATCCAAAAAAATTTTTATCAACCAAATAGAGTCTTATTGTATTAATCAGCACATTAAACCTTCCCTCAAAACCCTCATCCATCATCCATAAAAGCATATTAATTATTTGGTCGTCATGGGGATATTGGCTCTAAAAATAGCACATGCTGGTTACATGCGTCTCTCTTTTCTTTTTTCTATTTTTCTCATGTTGCTGCGAATCTCAAGTAGTCCATTTTGCTGGGCGGAATAAATAGGGCAAATGAAAATTTGTATCGTAATTAAAAGAGCAATGCAGCATTAAGTAATGAGAACAAGCTTACATACAGTTCCAGTGACAAGCTTCTTTCTTTTTATTATTATTTTTGCTTGTGAGGATTTAAAATTTAAAATAGAAGATAAAAATTACAATTATAATTAAAATTTTTGAAATATAGTTCTTTTACAGTCAAATTTTTTATCCTCACAATAATAATTTTTATCTTCTATTTTAAATTTTAAATCTTTAAAAGGAATAATAATAATATTATTATTATTATTACTGGGCTTTTACACCCCCTACAAAATGATCCCCTAGTGCGGGAGCAGATTCGCTCATGTTTGAGTGCGAAAATGAGCAAGTCATTTTCGAGGCATCCACACCGCTCAATCAATCTAATGCTTCTCGTTTCGCCACGTCATCTCTCCAAAAATGAAACGCAACATTCTTCATCTTGAATTCTCTCCCTTGCTTCAGATGGCATCCGCATCGTCCAACGCCTGCCTCCCGAATGCTGCGTTTCGATGGCTCATATCAGATTGCCATTTTTCCCATGTCCAACTTAAATGAAGCCTGCCCTTTTCCATATGAGATGCTGTAAGCATTTGGCACGAAACATTCCTTTGTCTCCAAATGATCCCTCGTGTTGTTAGTGCATTTCTAGAGTTCTCATTTCATCTTGGTAGTAGTTAGTTTCATTTATCTATTTATTTTCATTTATCTACTCCAAAAGGTTGTTGTTCTGTATCTCAAAAGGTTTCAATGTGGGCTAGTTTCTAATGTTGATTTGGGAGGTATAAGAGATTGGTTTGATGACACATTGTTCTTGGAGTTTAGAACTAACTGATGTTCATTCATATTGATGCAGCAAATACGCGCCTTAAAGCTTGAATCTTGAAACCCACATTCCTCTGTCTACTGTTCTGTTTCTTGAAACCCATGTAGCAAAGCTTGAATTTGAAATTGGTGAGAAGCTTATACCCTGAAGTTGAAGAAGCTCGATATTCCTTGCTTTTATTTTTGTAAAAGTAGTTTTTGCAACTTTAAAATGAATTCTCCTTGCAAGTAATTATCTCCCAGGGACATAAGTAAATGTCTAATATTATATGTGTGTAATTTTTGTTACATATGCATCAGAACAAAATATATACATACACAAATGCAATCTATTATATATATATGTAGCTCTAGACCTTGTATATAAGTATTGGAATTCACTTTAAATCATAAAATTGATTACAACCATTTGTTAAGTTTTTGATGCCATAGTTACTGTCCATGTCCATGATAATTAATAATTCGTAGTTTAGGAGCATGAATAGTTTAAGATAATAAATGGACATTTTAAATCATAAAATTAATTATATTCCATGTTAAAATTGTTTTTCATGTAATTATCTCTAATGTATGGCATTTGATTTGTACAGGAAGTTGATATTATAACATATTCACATGGAGGTTGATTGGAAGCCCAAATTAGGCATGGAATTTGATAGCTTAGAGTTAGCATGGAAGTTCTAGGTTCACTGCAGTGGGAGATTCGAGTTTGGAGTTAGGAAACAATATTTCAACAAGAACAAAGATGGCTCCATATCTTCATATAGATATATTTGTTATAAGAAAAGTATTCGTCGGGAAGATAAAAGGCATACTATGACAATCAATCCTCGACTAGAAACCAGGACTAATTGTATGGCAAGAATGAGAGTTATGCTTTGTGAATGGAAAATATAAAGTGCATGACTTTGTTGAGGAACACAATCACCCGCTTCATATTATAGAAACTACTTACATGTTGTCATCACAACATAAAATAACCAAAGTTCAAGCCTATGACATTGAGTTGGCAGAAGATTCTTGGCTTCAACAGAAAAGATCTTTTGAGTTAATAAGTAGACATGTGGGAGAAAAAGCTAACTTGGGATATACACGGTTGGATGCCAAGAATTATCTTTGAGCCAAGAGACAAAGAAGTATGATGTATGGAGAAGCTAGGACTTTGTTGCAATATTTTCAATGATAATTATTGGATAATATATCATTTTACCATACTTATCAAATGGATATGGATGAATAGATAACTAATATCTTTTAGGATGATGCACGGATGTTGATTGATTATAATTATTTTGGCGAGGTAGTATCTCTTGATACAACACATAGTACAAATAAGGCACTTAGACCGCTTGCATTGTTTTGTGGATTCAACTATTACAGAGGAGTAGTTGTAACACCCCAAAATTAATTAAGGTGTTAATCATAGATTTGGGTTAATTAAGAATAATTAATATAGAATAATCGGGTAAGTTAAGTGAATGAAAATTTTGAAAGATAAATTATTAATATGAGTTGAGATTTAATTAGGATAGAAACTTCATCTAGGCCCAAATTAATGTAAGAGATCATGATAAGAGGCTAATGGAGGCCCAATAAGTTAGGTGTATACCTAATCTGATTCAATGTGATAGAGGCCCAAGATCCGCCATTTATAGGCTCTTATAATTGGCCCAACAATCTTTGTACAGACCCAAATCCTTTAAGCTCTTAAAACTTGGCCTAACCCAATTAAAACCTAACAGCCTAACATATGAAAGCTGGCCCAACAAAGTTAAAATCTGAAGCCCATTTAGAGTTGGATCTTTAGAGCAGCTTATAACCTATAGAAAATCCAACTTAAACCCTAAAAACTAACCTAGGCACCCCCCATTCTGCAGAACCATAAGAAACACACACAAAATTCAGAGGTCCAAAGGAAAGGCTAGGGTTCTTAGCATATTTCCACCATTTCCCACTTCTAGAGCAAGATTCAGCCAAGGTAATAGGTATATAACTTATTCCTCTCACTTTTCTCTTTAATTTGATCCAATTAATGTTCCTATTGGAGCATTTTCACCCACACCCAAAATCTGAAACTTGCCATTTGATGTTTCCATGGTGAAATTTCGTAGGTTGAGACTGGGACTGATATTAAATAAGTATAAACTCTTCTTTTTGAGGTATTTCTATTAGTTTGAAACCCTAATGATTGGATTATAGTATGGGTATTAATTTTTCACGAATTTACTTAGGATTTATGGTGATATATTAAAGTTTCTGGTAGAGGACACCTCCATTCTAAATTTTGGGAATTAGTAGTGGCTGGAGAGATTTTTGTACCACTGGTGGCTTTTACAAATTTGTCTACAAGTGAGGTAACTGGAATTATATTAATTCTATGCATATATCTGCTTTAATTTTATATTTGCTATACATGAATGATTTGAAATGTTAAATGAATTGGTTGGCTATCTATTGTATTGTGTTTGGACCTTATGAGTCCATGGTGGAGCTATAGTACAATTGTCACCCATGCATGTGCTTCGATCAGGCATCGGGTTATGATCAGACCCTAGATGCACTAAGCCCTGATTGTGCTCAATGGGAAGTAGGTGCCATGGACGGGCCTCTCTCAGTGTTATTATATTAGCCTTTAACATGTGGAATTACGATTGCTAGTATGGGATGGTAATCATAGTAACCTAACCATTTCTTTTGCTAATATGACTAATATGATTCTGATGTTAATCTTGATTCATGCTTATATGTTAATTAAATTGGATATTATGAATGAAAATTTTCTTAGTTACTAAGATTCGCATCTCACCCATTTCATGGGATCCTACTTTCAGGTGAAGGCTCTTCGGGTAAGGGGAAGCAAGTAGATGAAAATCCATAAGCTCCAATCATGTGGAGAGAAGGCTACACTTAGACTGGTTTATTTAGAGTAGATGCTAAATTTTGTATTCCTTTTTGTATAGTATCATCATATAATCATGTTGCCAAGTGTAGGCTCTTATATTTTGATTACTTAGGATGTATCTATTAAGGAGTTAGGCCTCATCTTAGCTTGGTATTAGATGTATGAACTTATAATACCTGATGTATGAATTTTACTAAATTTATGGTATGGTATACTATAGGAAATATAATTGTGTGATACATTAAATGTTGATATGAACCATTGATGTATGAAATCTCTAACAAAATGTGTATTAGATATTAATTGTTGATAGTGCATGAATTCTTACTATCATTAATCCATGAATTTGCTGACATGTGGTAGTTGGACGAGTAGGAATTAGTGCTTAAGTTTTGAATTGGTAATGGTAAAATAGTTAGGTAAATAAGATAGATAAATACCATTAGAGTCATATAAAATGAGAGGAAGTAGTCCTAGGATGTTCCTAAGATGAGAATTGAAGTGTATGGGACGAAATTTTAGGAGATGTAATTACTGGAGGGAGCCATACCGCGGCTAATAAGGCCCCGCCGTGGCCAAATGAGTGACAGAAGTGAGGGGCGCCGCGACATGAGGCATCCCGCTGCGGCACAAGCGAAGAAAATTAGCCTAGAGAGTAATAGTAGCGAGGAACACCATGGCTTGAGGAATCTCGCCACGGCTTAATGCAAAAAAAAAAAAGCCCAGAAGGGTGGCAAAGAGAAACCTCGCTGCGGCGCTAGTCGAGGCAACTAGGTCATGAGTGTCTAGTAGCAAGCCTCGCCGCGTCGTAAGAGTTTTTCATTGAGGCGAGAATCGTGGGCATTCGAATAGTAGTCCCAAGAGGCATTCCCACCACGGCGCCACGTAGGCTAGCCATGGCAATGGTCCAACTCACCACGTCAAGTGAATTGCCCAATGGTTCCTGAGAGTAACTTAGCTGCGACGCGAAAAGTTGGGGCCGCGGCGTAGGTCCCCAAACTTCTACCTTTAACCTAGAAACCCCAGTTTCTTCAATAGTAATGCTAGGAAATGATATAGGGACACTTGTGGGAGGTTTTTGTGTGTTGAAATTGATGGATGGATGAATCACAAACCCCTCATGATAATATAATTTCTTTTATGCATTCTCATGTTTATGGTTGTTTAGTGATGACCCTAATATCAAGGTTCAAATTTTTCTATATTTTCATAATGTAATAAATTGTAACGACTCTAAACCTTGATCATTAATTATTAATCATGTATTTAACCATAATTACCATATTTAAAAGATAGGGTTGTCACAGTAGTAATATTTGGGATGACCTTATTATATGATGAAATAACAGAGTCTTTTAAGTGGCTCTTTGAAACCTTTTTGGAGGCACACAAGAAGAAAAAACCCCTTACTATCTTCATTGATTAAGACCAAGCAATGGCAATAGCATTGCATGAGGTGATGCTAGAGACGTCACATAAATTATGAATATAGCACTTAATGCAAAATGGTAATAAGCACTTAGGCAATTTAATGAAAGGGGAATCCCATTTCTTAACTAACTTTCAAGTGATGCATGTATGGATATGATGAGGAAGATATGTTTGAGGCAGTATGGAGTAGCTTGCTATCAAAATAATATATTCATGAAAATACATGGCTGAAATCAGCTTACAGCATAAAGGAGAAATGGACAACTTGTTACATGAAGAAAGTTGTCACTCTTAGTATGCGAAGCACACAACTTAGTGAAAGCCTTAATTCAGATTTCAAGAGTTGGATGAAAGCAGATTTGGATATCTTTCAATTCTTTAAGCACTTTGAATGGGTGGTAAAGGAGAAATGATACAATGAGTTGAAGTGTGAATTCGATTCATGACAGAAAATACCAAGATTGAGAAGTGAGAAATCATTGATGTTACAACAGCTTTCTCAAATTTATAACATCCCAATCTTTGATTTATTCCAAGAAGAGTTTGATTTAGTGCATGTTACATGTATAAAATATAGAAATGAGAGTCAACCATTGTTTGAGTATCTTATTACTATGTTCCATCAAGAGGGAGAATACAAAGTGTTATTTAATCTGTGCACCCTGTTAATTTCTTGTAATTGTAGGATATTTGAGTCATTTGGTATATTATGTTGCCATGCCTTAAAGGTATTTGATGTTATAGATGTTAAAGTCCTTCCTAATCAGCATATACTCAAAAGGTGGACAAAAAAAGTAAAAAGCGGTATGGTACACGATGTTAAGGGGAAGGAACTTGAAGAAGATCCTAGGCTTGATAGCATACATTGGTATCGATTGCTATTTCCCAAATTAATTAGATTAGCTACTGAGGTTTCTAACTTTCTAGAAGGATTCTTCTTGGTAAATAAGGCTATAGAGGAACTAACTAAGCAAGTAACAAAGCTTTGTAATATACGAAGGAGTTCAGACAATGATAGCAATGTTACCACATTACCGACAACTAACAATATAGCAATCCCAAAAGGATTCAAGAAGAGAATCAGTTTGAAGAACAAGAACCACATTAAGTCTTATCTTGAGCGTCTACCCAAGAGAAGATTAGTCACAAGAGTTCGAAAGCAATCACGAATATCCTGTTCAGAACCACCAGCACCTCATGCATTACTTCTTCCACCAAGTAATGAATTTAGCAGGACTACAGTATAAGAATTTCAAAATCCAAAAGATCAATATTATTGCTTTGTAATTCATCTTTACATTATAATTATACATTCTATCAATTTTTATTTTCTTTGTAAGGTAATGAAATTAGTCTAAGTCAAGTACAACATGAAACACCCTCTTTAGGTGTCCATGTCCACCAAAGTCAAGAATCAATGGTAGGTGAAGTTATACTTGTCTTTAATAAGTTATTCTACTTCTTTGGTTTCATTTTATGATTAATAAAATTAATTTTTTCTTCTTTGTAGGACAATGAAGCATCTTTAAGTCAATGCGTAATATCTCAAACACTAGCAAGTCAATTTAGTAATACTAGTTGGACTAGTTTCTTACTGGTAAGATTACAAAGCAGTATTTTTTATCTTTTAGAATTTTAAATGCTTTTACAAAGCAATATTTTGTTTTCTTCATGGTCTGATTTTTTTTTCTTATACAATATAGGCACCGTTAGATCATCTTGAACAATCACTTGACCTAGCAAGCCTCTATGATGATATTACATAGATCAGCAACCAAAAGTAATTATATTGAAGAATCAGTGCTATTTTTTTGTATTTCCAAGTCAATTCAATAATTTTTGTTCCATTGAAAAAATATCTGTATTACATTGAAGAAACAAGGTTAGTACATTTATCTACTTGTATGTACTGCCTCAAATCAGTACAACATTGCTACTTTGTATGCAAGTTAATTCATACAATATTGCCACTTTGTTACAAAATCATTCCTATCCTATATTTACTTTACACATATTGCTTTATCTTCATTGCCATTTTTTCTTGATTGGCTTTATTAGCTTTAGCATGTTCTTCATTGTCTTTTTCATCCAACTACTTCATTGCCACTTTTTTCTTCATTGCCATTTTCAACAAATTACTTCAACTCTTCAATAGATTGCTTCAAGTCTTCTAATATCTTTTTCATTGGCTTTTTCACTTCCTCGAGTGTCATCTTTATTTAGTACAAATGTTTGCTTCAAAAGGGATATGTTAACTATAAAAAGAAGATACTGCAAAATACACCAAGCAAAATACACGATCATTCAATCAATTGCATGCAAAGCAAATGAAACCAAATGTGCAACTAGATCTTTTACAGTGTGCTTTTGATCTTGGTCTGCTTCATCAATCATGTTTTGAATCTCTCTGGTAGTAAAACTTTCACCTAGCTCTTTTGCAGTGTGCTTAATGTTTGCTACAGATATCCTTCCCTACATTAACATTAAATAAGGGGGGGGGGGGGGAAAGTGCAGAGATCATGCATACACTGCCATCCTTGTCCACATCTGCTATCACTTGATTAATTTGTTGGAATGACACAGTGGATCATCTATTAGAGATACAAACAAAATTCTAACAAAAAGAACAACATCCAAAGATACTAGGACAAGGATATACTTAAACCATTGATATAGTAAAATTAGATTTCGTCATATTCATAAGTAACAAATTTGGGAAACCGTAGCTCTGATTAAGTAGAACTGCAGTCGAAACCAAATGCATCAAAGGGAGTAAGCTGGATTAGACATAGGAATAATAGAGGAGATAGATGTCTGTTTCCCTCAATCATAAAGGCTAAGAACTCATTCCCTTAGCTATAGCCTCATAACGATTAAATCATTGGATACCCCATCCAATTGTAAAAACAAATACGTGCACACATGGAGTTTAATGAATGCACTTGATTATAGACTATACCTCTTCTATCATCTCAAATCCAAGGGCCTCGTCAATTATTTGATTTTCTTTTTCTAGTATTGAGGTGTAGTCAATTAGTTTACCTAGCATGGCAGAGTGTCTAGAAAGAAAAACAACATTGGCATTTAATTTGTAATTTTTTATTTTTCGACAATTGGGATCATCTAGCAACTATAGGAACCAACAATTGAGTATTTTTCAAACAAAAGAGAGGGTAAAAACATCATAGTCAGCTCTCAACCAAAATTTGATCAAGCATGATAGAAAGCCATCTAAAAAGAAAAAAGTGGTGACTCACCATATACACAGAGAAGGAGATGGAGGGAAACTTACCATCCTTGACTACAAATTTCATTGGTGTCACATCCGAAGAAAGGATATGAAGTATGGTAACAGAAGCTTATGGATGGAAGGAAATGATGTGGATGCCATCTGAAGAAGAAACGGCAAGCTTCTTGTGTGGAAAAGTGCAGGCTTCATTTAAGCTGGATGTGAGAAAAATGGCATTCTGATATGAGCCACGAAGCGCAGCGCTCGGGAGGCAGGTGTGGAGTGGAATGAATGTGGTTGCCATTTGAAGCAAGGGAGAAAATCAAAGTTAAAGAAACGTTGCATTTTATTTTTAGGGAGATGACATGGCAAAATAAGGAAGCATTGGATTGATTGAACGGCGTGGATTCCTCAAAAATGACCCACTCATGTTCGCGCTGAAACATGAGCGGATTCGTTCCCCCCAAGTGCAAGGATCCAGACTCACGGCTAGCAAAGACATTGATAGAACTGCTTTTAATGAAGGCTTGTGTTTCTTGGTTGGATTATATAAATGAAAAATATATAAAAAATCAATAAATAAGGTAATAAATATTTCTTATTTTCTTATTTTTTAAAATAATACTAAAAAAGATAAAGATTATTAAATAACACAGTTAAAATTTTTTAAATATAATTTTTTTTACAGTTAAATTTTTTATCCTCAAAAGCAAAGATAATAATAATAAAATAATAATAATACTTAAAATTGGGCTTAAAAAGATAAAAATTATTAAATAATAATTATAAATATATAATAAGAATTACATATAATTTGCAAAAAAATTATTTCCAAACGGGACCCTCCACTCGGATTGAAACTTTCAAGTCTCTTTGCCCTTGTGCCGAAGAATAATTAAACTTTCGAGGGAAGCAAAACAGGGGACGCCACTAAAATAAATTAAAAGACCACTAACTTATTAGCAAACAGATGTGTCATAATCATTGTTAAGAAAATCAAATTGGAACTATTAGTACAACCAAAAACTTAGTAAAATTTACTGATCCAATCCATTTAACCTTAAATATTGATAATAGCCAATTAAATCTGCGCAAATCAACTATGTTTGGCACTAAACCATTTCCATGATTTTTTTAATTGTTTGTCCAAATTAAAATTTTAGCATTATGTGATTAAAAATTATAACGTTTAACAAATTCCATCTAACCTTTTTATATAAATTTAGTGCTATATGCAATAAACTTTAGTTAATTTTTATATTACTAAATATTTATATTTATTTCAAATTTTCATACAATATATATGTATTGATTTAATTATAAAATTATATATTTAATTTTTATATGTATTTAAAAAAAATTGATTCTCAATTTAATCATTATCAAATTATTAAATCATAAATTACTTCTTATCTTAGTTTAACAACCAATCTCATTTCAAAACATTGGTTACACAACCACATGGACAAAGCAATAGTCAAGGAACGGCGTATCGTAATAGATTTCTGACAAGACCATACAAATGAGCTCGTTATAATTTCACTTCAGATCCTCTGTATATCACATGGATGCTCACACAATGTGCAGCCGATTTGAAGCGTCCCAATCAAATCTAAATAGCCCTAATTTATTTATTTATTTTTTTGTTATTTTTTATTAATAATCATTTTTTCAATTAATAGTTAAAAAATTGTATTTATTTTGCATTTTATATCTTCCAACACAAATGTAAATAAAAATATATATAGAATACGGTCCAAACTAACTGCGCAATCTCTTCACATCCAAAAGACGTACAAAGGATTAGCGTGTGCTACAATTCACGTTAACAATACAGTGCCAAGGGTAAAGATTAATTGGTAAAGATGAATTGGATGTCCATCCAAATAAAAAAATGAGTCAATGTATGGATAAAATATCTAATGTTGAGCCAAAACTACTCTTCAAGTATCATTAACAAATAGTTGTGAACTTATTATGGACAATTCTAACTGCCAAAGAAAACTAGTGGAAAAGAAAATGGATGGATGACAACTACTTAAGGAAGGAAAATAATTGTGATAATTATGCTTATCAGGGCCCAGAATTGATGCAATCGGTGTCCCATGTGTGAAATGTCTAGAAAATGTAAGAGAAGCATTATTACTTGGAGCTAATTATCATAAATGCCCGATCTTGCGCTTGGGAAGTTCATTGTTGAACTTCGACTACATTTAAAGCGCATGCATACCATGGGCAAACGAAAAGAAAAGGTCTCTAAGTGGTTAGTATAAACATCAACTTCTATTTCACAACTTGAGTAGCAACTAATGTAAATCTATCAACCATACATATAACTCTACTCAATTTATGCCTATCAATGTTTTCTCTTTTTCCTTTTGGACCTTAAGCGTATTTCCAATAATACCTTTGTAAACTCAGCCAAACATATTTAAAATGGCACTAAGAAGGGAGAGTTTGCAGAGTGAAGTAACGATGAAGAACGGCCTGTGATTACTGCACTAATGCTAATCCAGTGAGAACTCCTCAAGCCATATAAGCACTTCATTCCTCTTACATGACATAAACCACAAAACAAACGAAGCTATTGTCAGTATTTAAGATGACAAAGGCCAAAAATGAGGTACCGCTTTTCACAAGTTAAGCAAATAAATCATTAAGAACAGATGTTCTTTATTAGTGGCATAAGCTTGAACCATTGACACATGTTAAAAGCATTTGGCAGAAGAGTTAAAGCATAAAGAACCTTCAAGTTCAAGATGATGTGCATAACAAGTCTTACTGTGATATCAGAACAGACCTGGGATTAGCTGGAAGGACCAGTTTTAGTAGACAGAATGAATTATCACCTTGTATTAACGGGATGTTACAAACAGATTTATGATTGCTTAGTTACAGCATAACTAGAGGAACCCAAGTGCAGAATGAAAGCCCCAAGCTTATTTCCAGCTGATTATATCATATTGCATAGATGGAAAACAATATTTTCTGGAATGTCTATTATCCTCATTAGAATGTCTTATTTTCTTGTTTTAAAATTATTCTCAAACCTAATCTACATGTTCCAAATTCCAAGATTCCATCCAAAACACAGATCAGGTGTTTAGGCTGTGAATGTAGTTATAGTAAGTTAAAAGTAGAGAAAGCACCACAATAGAAATCAAGGGCAATAATTGGACAGCCAGTCACATACTGAACAAGACTTCGTAGCATACCATTATAAAGCTCTGTGTTCGACCAGGATCATTGTAGCGTGCTAGCAAACAACCCATCTTAGGTTTAAGACCATCTCTAATGATATTAGAGCGAAGTGCTTTCTCCTCTTTATGAACAAGCTCCTCTGTGGGTTTTCCACTAAACTTTACTACTGCCGCAATGCCTCCTCCTACTTTTCTCAAGTTCACTGCGTCTTGAATAGGATTTGGTAAACTGGCCAAAGATGAATATCAAGTTTAAATTTTTAAACCGAAATAAAAAACTACAGTTTTTCTAAGAAAACTTTATTCTCACTTAGGTAAGATATAGTGATATACATCTCTTGAAATATAAGTACTTTAATTTTTAAGGTTCATCAGACTCGGAAGAAATACCTATTTATTTCTTTGTCTAGCGGAAGAACTATTTGGATTGACACTTTGGATAATTCAGCATCCATGGCTTGAGTGAAGACCGGAGTAGTCATAGGTATCTTCTCCGCTGAAGAATTTTTTCCAAATATGTATCTGATATAGAGAGATTCATTAATGCTTATAATTCATCAGAGTCTAAGAACAGCTAGGCAGCTGTATTTGAAATATCGAGACTAACCCAGCGACATTATTAAAGCCAGTAGACCCAGATAGCTTGTCTCCGTTTGTTTCTACTACTATGAATGGGGCATAATGTCTAATCTGTTATATCATATAAAAAATTAAAAAATAATTAAAAAGAACGCCTTGAATTTTCAGCATGACACAATTATCATAAAAATTTAATCCATTACTCAAATATAATATTCTTTTTTGTATTTCAATTGTCTGGTGGTGACTGGTGAATCTATAAAAAATCTAAGATTTTGTAGAATGATGTGCAGTGTGGTGCGGTGTTACCAGAGTGGCAATCACGGAAGTATAAAATTTTCTTTTCCATAAAAGTAAATATCATCTATGAGATCCTGTTAAGGACTAAGCATATTATTTGCTAGATGCTGATGAATACATAATAACGAATGAATAATATAAAAGAATAAAACATCATAGTTATAAAGGATAAAACAGACCTCGTAATTTGCTGTCCTTTTCAATATTTGATATTTGGGTGATTCTAAGTCTGGAGTCTTATAAATCCGCAACTGTAGCATGTCAACATATGGTTAGAATAGATTTTGAGATGATCTTATAAGAAAATGAGTATACAAGTCATATAACAGAGTGACATAGAGGGTACCTGCTTGAATACATCCCATAAACCTTCTAAAGAAAAATAGTCATTTTTCCCTATTGAATCCCAAAAGTCCTAGAAAATTGAAAGAACAAGAATTAGTTACCAAATGGAACAGGAACTATATTCAAAATTCAACAACTAATTCCTTTACTTCTTGAAACCTACCACATGGCTACAGAACTTGCCGGTTTCTGGGTTAATTCCCATTACAGATGTTCCTGTAAATACCAATTCTGGTTTCCATGGAAAAAGCATGAATTTCATGACCATAGTCCATCTCGTAGTTATCTCATAGGGTCCTGTCTATAGAAATCCAATCAGTCCAAGATTAACAGCCTACATAACCATTACTCAAATACACATAGGGATAAAATTACGCAGTTTAAGCACCGTGAAACTAAAAGGGAAGGAAAATTTAAGTACTTCAAAAACTGTGACTGGATTCAACCGCCATCATAGTTCCCGTTCACCTCCTTTATACTTCTGGTATTGCAATGTCAGAATGGATAAGTAAAGCTAAGCCCCAAGTGGCTTGCTCCAAAATCACTTTGCCCCTATGGTTTAAAGTGCCTATTTGGTTTGTTTTGTTACCACTTAACCCTCTTTCCTTTTTTTTTTTTGGGTCTTAATATTCAAGTGAAATACATATAAGTGAAATAGACATTAACTAAACTGTTTATCATTTTAACATTCATATGATTATTTTCTTGGATGTAAGTAGCTGAATGGGAATTGAACCATAGGGGCTTTGAATGACAGACTTTTGAACCACGGGGGTCAAATTGATATTGGGTCAAAACAAAAGGGGGTAAACTATAATCTACCCTGTCGGAAATGAGGATAGAGAAGCAGACCTGTTTAGCCCAATGCAACTGAAATTGAGGCCTAAAGAGTGCCTTCAAGAGGGCTATGTTAAACAGGTATCCACTCAAACTATCGTGCTTAGTAATGGGGTCACGGAAGATGACGCGTTCATCGTAAGCCGTTCTATCGATGCCCTGATCATCGAAGAGATGAGGAAGGTCATCATACAGAAACCCCACGAGCTGCTGAACATCAACCGTTGATTTGGGGGGACTTTGGTCCACTAAACTCAGTTGTATAGCCCATTTGTGGTGGTTGCTAGCTTTGAGGGCCAAGTTTATGCCTTTCGATGCTTTGAGAGAGTGTGGCCAGAAGGACACGATGGGATTCGGTAGCCCGAAACCGACGCATACGGCGGGGACGGCGCGAGAAATATGGTGGCGGAGCTGGAGAGTGGCCATGGTGTAATGAGGTTAGAGCCACATTGATACACCTTGCATTCAACTTGGGAGATCGATTCATTGTTGCTTTGTGTGCGTAAATTTTGTCCACAAAATAATGATTGGTGGAATTTGGAGGATGAGAGGGATGAGCAACAAGGGGACAAAATAATCCAACAGAAACAAAGTACCAAAAGCCACGTGGTGGATTTCTAACCCATTCATCGATTGAATTCGGATTTTTACCGTTCTTTTTAAAACACTTTAGAGCAGATTAAATTTTATTTTTTCATTTAAAAAAAGTCAATATAAAATAAAAATAAAGATAATTTTTTAATTTTTATTAGATAAATATATATAGAAGTTAAAAAATTGTTTTTATTTTATATTTTATTTTTTTAAAATAAGAAAATAGATTATTAAAATTAAAATTGAATAACAAGTTGAACCCTTAAACTTAGATTTGAACAAAATAAATATGCTCAAAGTACGCTGCAAATAATCCAATTTGCATAATTCATATACTACAAATGATACTACAATATCTATTGGGTCAAACTGGGACTGGGCCTCGGCCCAAAAAATTAAGACTGGATACTTGTCATTGATTGATATTGCCTTTATTTTGAGAGATTTTTACGTAAGTCACTTATTATGAAATTACGGATACTTGTCTTGCCAAAATAACGTTTGTTGCTTACCATGTGGGATAGGGAATCTTCTTAAATTATGACTAGGATTGTTCCAAGTGATTTTGATACTTGTTATGGAGAGAAAAATACTAAGGAAATTTTTTTATGGCTAGTTGCAAGAAAATAAAGATGGTTTTGGTAATTAAGTTGCCGAAGTTGTCAAGCATTCTAATAAAGGTTGCTTATGAAGGTTATTTGTGTGGTGTGGTACAGGATGCCTTTCTTGCTATGTTTTATACAGAGTTGTTAGTTAATGGTACGTGGTTTGCTATTCATGCTCTAAATCAGTTGAGAAGTGTGTTCTAACATTGAAATGGATGTTTTTCCGTAAAAGGAGGCTATTACTGGATTTACAATATCTTCAAATTTTTCTTCTTACTTTTGCACCATAGCAAAGGGCGTTAATATTCCTAATACTACATTAGAGTGGCAAAAGTATGGTAGAATTTTGACTGTTAAATTTTTTCTTTTTTTTTATTGTGTAAATTCTAAAATAAATCTCATAGATATCTTTCTTAACCACATGTAAAATATTCAGTATGAAATAACCATTATCATGTCTAATAAAAATTATAGGACTATTCAGTAATATTAAAATGTTCCAATATTATTATATAAGTCATCTCTAAATTAGAGAACTAAATATAAGTTAATGCCTTTTAACTATTTTTACAATCATCTAATAGAATAGATAATGTTACTTTGTCTTTTTTATGCTACAATCTAGATCTTGGAAGCTCATCCTACCTCAAGTACTTTAAAATCTATTATTGGTTTCAAATCAACAAAGCCTAAATCCTTGTTTGAACACATCATTAAGTGTAGTGAAAATTTATATCCTTCGTAAAAGCACTTATAAATTTAAAAACTAATAATGGTCCAATTGCCACATATGTAGAAAATATTTTTTTTTAATATTCCCTTGTCTATGGCATATAATAATAATAGACCCAACATGTCAAACCAAATGCAGATTATGAGGATATAAACATATAGTCATAGATGACATACTCCCATATGTATATTTATTTCAAATCATGTTCAGATAATATTAATCATAATAATGACATTCTAAATTTATCATATTATAGATCATGGAATGGTCAATATTGTTGGTATATGCCCTATAAACCAATTATGAGATGATTATAATAACATATATTGTATCATATTTTTGAGGCAATACAATTATTATATTTGTTTTTATATCTGCACAATATAACTTAATATGATAATTGTTTATAGAATTATTGTATTCTTAAATTGTCTTTAATAAAGTATTATTGCAATATATAATAGCAATAATACATCAAGACTAGTTTGATGATTTAAGTCATAGATATATAATATTAAATCAATATATAGTTACACTATTGGAGAACAAATATATTGGACTTACTTGCTATAAAAATGCTATATGGCTTATAGAGTATCATTAGCAATTATTATATGACCATAGCGAAGGAAGTCTTTTGACTTGAAGTCATTATGGTTCCTTACATGAGAAGTTGAATACTTTAACATCATCCCATGTTGTCCTTGATCAAGATGGCCAATGGAGCGGTGATTAGGTATATTATGAATCATGCAAAGGGATGTGAGTATATAGATGGGATTTTGTTAGAAAGAGTGATATCCGTGGGCCCTTTGATTGAGTGAAATTAAGAAATACATGACTATACCCAAATAAATTAATATGTGATATTGATAATTTGTTTTAATTAATTTACTCATTGTCAAGAAATATAAGTTGAATGTTGATGAGAATGACACGTCATATGTTTCAAGTTCAATCTAGATATTAATACAAAAGGAACTAAATTGCATAGTATTGATCACGAATTACGTAGGTGTCGAATTACAAAAATTCTTGTTA
This sequence comes from Erythrophleum ivorense, assembly GCA_026724425.1. NCBI lineage: Eukaryota > Viridiplantae > Streptophyta > Magnoliopsida > Fabales > Fabaceae > Erythrophleum > Erythrophleum ivorense. Next base: position 44,075 of record JAIUCV010000792.1, on the reverse strand, counting down.
CTTGAGTGGTAGTAATGTATTATTAGATATCGCTTGCTGTCTATATCTAGAAATGAGTCATTACCAATGTAATAAGAACCTATAGGGTCACACACAAAAAATAGGATAAAATTGAAATATCATAATATTATTGAAGTTTTAGTTGAACTAGAAACCCCAATAATAATGTCCAATATAATATAATAGGTTTATATTATGACGTGATATATTATTTAAAATTGTAGCACATTATTTTATTAAATAATAATATAATTACATAATATGATTACGCGGTATTATTTAATACTAAGGTAATATTAAATAATAATATAATGCAAGATAATTTAATATTAAAATAATATTAAATAATGTTACATTATGTTAGATCTATCCTTCCTTACTTTCTATTAGGCTTGGGCTAGGGTTTAAAAGTTTAAGTAAGATTAGGAATTTGAGTAAGATTAAGAGAGTGTCAAACCCTAAGTCTATAAACATAAGACCAAAAGAGGTGATATAAGATGATGTATAAGAGTGCTTCCTAAGTCTCAAATTACTTAAAATTTCAAAAAACCCTAGCCCTAAATAGTGAGAAACATATCGTAATAGAGATGTAGAGTGAGAGAAAGTTTCATCCATTCCGTGTAGATACTATAGAATTGTAGATTACTATATCTAAGTGTGTGATTCTAATCGCAACTCAAATAAAAGGTTTTTTTTTGTCTTATCTTGATTTATATTCCTGCTCATATTCTTGGGAAAGAGTTTCAATGATAAAATTTTTTTATTTCTGTTATTTCTATGAGCACCAAGAAACAAATATTACATGTACTTGCATTTAGATAAAACATAATAACATTCACATCTTACTAGGTCTTTCAAGAGCATCCTTTAAGAACTATTAATTTTGTTTAATCATAACAAGCTCGATTCTTGATATTTGTGTACCCTTTAACTTGGTACATATTAGTAATGCCTTATTATTTCATTCATGGAGCCTGCATAATACTCCAATGAATATATTCCATAAATACCCTTTTAAGGAGATGTAGATGCATTACTAAAAATAGATATTTAGCTATAATACCCTAGCCGCAGTTATAGAAACATTGGCTAAGATAAGGCCTAACTGTGGTTGTGACTACAATTTCATAATTGTAGTTAGGCCTAATGTCCTAGCTATAATTTTCCTAAAATTGCAACTAGGACACTATCCCTAGTTGCGATTTATGGAAAACCACAGCTAGGTCATTGGCCCAGTTACAAGTTGTTAAACTCACAATGAGACCATACTTGTCCTAATTGCAAGTTTTAAAAAAATAAAGCTAGGATATTGTCTTAGTAGTGATTTTCAGGAACCATAGCTAAGCCACCTTAAATATTACTATTGCTACCTTCCCCCACCCCCCCTAATCAACCACCCTTCAAAATTAAACAATGTGCCCCTAACCCAATGAACCTTCTTCCACCCAAAACTCACAAACCACCTTCCTTATGAAAGGTAATCTCCTAACGATAGCCTCTAATGGACTAATAGTAAGAATTTGTCAGCTCTACCCACGTAATAGTTGTAACAATCCTAACTCCTAATTAAGTTAACTAAGCATAATTGAACTCTTAATCTCTAGTACTTAAGGTCCAATGCCGATAATGGTTTATTAATGGATGAAAATATGAAAAATTTGAACCTTTTAATCATCAATAATCATTATTCAAATAAACAGGAAGATTTGTGTTTATAGGAAATTTAATTTCTCATTTATAAATGGTTTTAAAAAGTATAAAACTCTTATATGTTGGTTTACAAGTTATTACTTATCATTAATATAATAAAAACTAGAATTTCATAACTAAAATGAGGTTTTAAGGACTTAGGCTGTGACTTAGAAAGGTTTAGCTTCTGCCAATTTGGCCTCTAGAACCTTTAAAAGCATAATTACACACTTGCGCCGCAACCTATGTTCTTCCCACCATGACCTAATTACATACCAAAATCTCATAAAATCCCAATCCTTGTTGTATCCCAGATTACACATGCCACTGTGAGGTGCCCCCTAGGCCTTGCCTCCCAGAAAATCCTAAGTCTCACTATAGCAAGACTGCCTGGCGTCACGATGAGATTGCATTCTGTAACTCCTTTAGGCTAAAATTTTTGACTTATGTCGCAGTGCACCTAAGTTCTATAACACGATGGATGAGTTTTGGCCACAACTCAATCTTCTATTATCACTCCAAACTAAGATACATAAACCAACTCACTTGCAACTTTCCAAATCCCATCTTAAGACCTTTTTAAAGCTAAAATGCTAAACTTTTAAGACTTATACCCATCATAACTTTCAAATTATTTTTCTTATAAGGCTGCTAATGCAATCTTATATTATATCAATACACACATCATTATGATAGTAAAGATAGCATATAAGCTTAAATTGACAACCTAAAACACTCAATACACCACCAAATGTCCTTTAACTACTTGGAGCAAGTCTCAATGGACTAATTAAACATGTTTCTACCCTCAAAGCTTTAAAGAAACCTTAAATGCAAATTATGGCTATGGCACATCTCCAAAAATCACATGGAACATATATGATAGCAGAATGTATATAACAGACCTATGACTAGCCATAAAAGCAAAATAATAATCATATTCATTATATTGATGAGGCAAATTCCATACATGCATATCAATTCATAGGTACTTAGTTATATGTAAATACATTAGAATTCATATAAGTTAGAACCTTGTCTCTTAAGGGTTAAATCCTTGGTTACAAAATATCAAAATACCTATACTTAGCAAAAATGAATGCATCATGATGCTATACAAATTGAGTTACAAAATTAGCATACACAAAAACTAAAAGTATTCAAGTAAAGGAGTCTCACACAAGGTCTAAAATCTAGGGTTGGTGTCACACGCAAAAATGCAACCGCGCGGCGCCAAATCGAAATCAAAATTAAAAGTGTAGTAGAGTTGCCACCAAATTTTTATTTTTGAGAAGGAAAAATTTTGGAAAAAACCTTTTTATTTAGAAAACAAGAAAAATAGTTTACAAACTACAAATAGATTCGAGAGTTGATTATGAGTGGAGAAGGTGTTAGACACTCCACTACACCCGTTCCTAAGAACGGTTATCCTAAGTTGGTTGTGCAAAATTAATATGGCCTCTATTCTTTTTTTTTTTTTTAATTCTCCTTAACAAATTACATGCAAAGTAAAATTCAAAGAGCTAAGAAGGAAACAAAATTAACTGTAAAATAAGGTAAGGAGAATGAGATTAAAAACAAGGAAGAAAGATATTAAGGAAATAAAACAAATAATAAAAAAAAATTATGGAAATAAAATAAAGCACAAGGCGATTAAGGGACTAAAATTAAAAATGAGACCGAGGGAAAGTACAATTATAAATCCGAAAGAAATTAAGAAGATTTTATTTACAACAGTGGACTTGACCTAGGATGAGAGCCCAGGGCCTACGTACCCTTTAGGAGGGATCAAAGTTTACGTAGTTCGACCAAAAGTTGTGTTAGTTTGTTTTTGTTTTTTTCTTATTTTTTTCTGTTATTGTTATTGTTATTTTTTTTTATTATTATTATTTTTGTTTTGTCTTTCCTTTTTGTATTTTTCCCCCTTTTTTAATTATTTTTTCTTTTATATATATATTTTAAATGACTAAGCTTTATTTATTTATTTATTTATTTATAAGTGAAAAGGCAAAGAAAAATAAAAATTACTTTTCCTTTTAACAAATAAAACAAATTTAGAAATTGGTTTATGTGTTTTAATTTTTAAAGGTAAATTTAATTTTACTTTCTTTTTTTGCATTTTTAATTTTTTTCTTTTATTATTATTATTTTTGTTTTTTCATTTTTTTCTCTTTTCTATGTCTTTTTTTGTTGTTTTTTTTGTTCTTGTATTTTCTTGTGGCTTTAATAATTTTTTTTAAAAAGGATTTTTTCTCTTTTGTTTTTCTTTTTGAGTTTTTTTTTAAATTTATGTGATTTGATTTTGATTTTTGACTAGTTCAATTTTTCTTGTGCTTTCAATTTTCCTAATCATCATTTTTATTTTTCTTTTTTATTTTCTTTTAGAATTGAATTTGTAAAATTTATTTGATTTTTCAGCGATTATATTTCTATTAAAAGAAATCTGCATACGTTTGAAAAATTTGCTTATTTTCCTTTTTTTCTTGTTTTTATTTTTGTTTGTTGTTTTGTTTTTTTTTATCTTATCTCTCTAAAAATTTACCCTTTTTTTTAAATAATAATTTGATGTAAATCGTTGTGACCCAAAGTCTTTTTTAAAACATAAATTTAAGACCCACTGGATATCAAGGAGACTTATTGCCTCACATGATCCTTAGGTGATCTTATAAGCTTGAGGGGACAAAAAAATCCCACGCAGCTATTTTGATCATGAAATACTATATAAACTGAAAGTCATTGCAAGCACACCCATTATTCTTGGATATTTACATTTCAATTTCTGATTTCAAATAAAAGAAAAATAAATAAAAATAAAATAATCATTAAGAAAGGAATAATCAAATCTGACATGAACTCCCACATATGCTCAGCAGGACCATCATTATTTCTGTTCCAACTTCAATCCGTCAATTAAGCAACACAAATCATATATTCATTAGTCATGGAAATTCAAGGACTCAGACATTATTCTAGACAACACAGTGCAAAAGAATCACATTCGAATCAATCTTTGGTTCATCACTCCAAAGTCTAGGCAAGCCAGAACCATGCATCAAACATTGTCTATGAGCCAATCTTAATATCATTGAAACAGAAGGGATTAAACAAAATCGAACCTATCAAATAAAAAAAAGGGTCCAACACTCACCACTCATCAGCATACCCAAAGCCAACAGAGGCAATTTTTCCTATTGATAATGCATTTTTAGAAAATCAATCATCATTTTATTAAACCAATAGGTTCTCATTTCCTATCTCATCCCAATAATTAGAACAATATTCGCCTACCAGGAATACATAATAGCAACACGAACCAACAGGAAGGAAGATGAAGTCAAAATAATATACACCCATTAACTAATAGTAGCAATACCACCAGTCATCTTTCAATCAGTGAATCAATTTGAACAAAAATCATAAGACTAAAACTGGCAAAGGTTGGGACCAGGATTAGAATCAAAACAACGTTCGTGGGGAGAGGCAACACAGAACCAATTTTCAATCTATCAGCTCTACTTGTATATTAATAAAAGCTTACATTCTTTTGTGTTTCGGATTGGCGATTCCCAGACTTCCTTTCTCGACCTCAGCTACTCGCCATCTTCGAATTGCTTCTCCTCTGACTCCCCTTCTTCTAAGTTCCTCAACCTTTGATTTTAAACCCTCAGTCTTTCTCTCCATCTCTTTTTCGAACTACCTCCTATACTTCTTCTCTCGCCTCTTCCCTCACACTCGGTCTTTCTCTTTGTCTGAATTTCAACCTCCCCCTTCCGTTCTCTGCCTCAATTTTTTAGTCTCTGCCTTTCTGCCTTCTCACTCCGAAAACCAATTTTTTTCTCTAGCACCCCTTCAAACTCCCTTTTTTTATTCGAAAATCCCCTTTTCCCTGTTTGAATTAGGAACCCCTTTTTCGTTTCTTCCCCTTTCCTCGATCTGTGCCTCATTCTTCTTTCCTTCCATTTTCGTCTTCCGTTCCCTCGACTTCTGGTGATGAAAGGGATATGAGGAGGAGATCAACTCCTCGATTCTTCCATTGGCCCTCTGTTCCTCCTCTGATCAGCTCTCTGGAACGCTGTCCCATTATTTTTGTTTTCGTGCTCCTCTGCTACGCTAGGTCTATACGCATTTCTGCTTCGACTTGCCTCATGACAGATAGGGTGAATGAAAGAGTGAATGGGCTTGGAGGATCCGATATGTTAAAGGGAATTGGGCCAGTTGTTTTTATTCTATTTGGGCTATTGATAAAAGCCTCTTTTTGGGTTTCTGAGTTAATGGATCAGACTTAAGACGAGTGGGTTGCAGGTTTCTTTTTGAATTTGAACCATTTTCCTTTTAATTTAGTAGTTTGAAAGTTTTCTTTTTCTTCTTTTCTTCTCTTTTTTTTTAACATTGGACTGCAAGGGGAAGATGGGCCTTTTTTTTTCTTTTTTTTTCATTCCTCTTCTTCTCTCTCTTTTTCTATTATACTTTTAATTTTCTTAAAAAAATTTATGTTCTCTCTTTATTTTGTTGTTTGGTTTTGTTTTGTTTGATTTTTCTTTTGATTTTTTTTTTCTTTTTCATTATTATTATTATTATTATTATTATTATTATTATTATTATTATTATTATTTATTTTATTTTTTATTTTTATGTCTGAAAAAAATGCGGTGTTCACAGTTGCCCCTTTTTACTTGCTTCTTAGGTAAAGAAATTAAAACTATAAGTTTTAATTTTTTGTGTAAGGAACGAGTAAAGATGAGAATACGTATTTTGTCTAGGACGATTTGATTGCCTTTTCACATGATTAGCCAATAAAGAAACAAAAAGAGCGACCCCAAACAAATTATTATGTTTACAGGTTGCCCCTCTTTACTTATTTTTAAGTAAGGGGATCGAAAATGTAACTTTTGATACCCTTAGCATAAGAATAAGTAAAGATGAAAACATGTATTTTGTTTAGGGAGCTAACAGATAAAAGTGAATTAACCTACTTGGGAAAACCAAACATGATCAAAGATAAAAAGGTAAGAAATACTGACTAGAGCAAGATTTAAAGAGGTGTCTATTCTGTACAGACTTGAAGGGCTTGAAGGTACCTGTTCTGTGCAGGACTTTGGGTACTTGTTCTGGAGCAAGACTTTTAGGTGTCTGTTATGGAGTAAGGCTTTAAAAAGGGGGTCTGTTCTGGAGCAGGACTTTGGTGCCTATTCTATGTAGGACTTCGTGGTGCCTGTTCTGGAGCAGGGTTTTAGGTTGCCTATTCTGGAGCAGGACTTTGCAAAGGATGCTATTCTGGAGCAGGACTTTGGTGCCTATTCTGTGTAGGACTTCGTGGTACCTGTTCTGGAGCAGGACTTTGGGTTGCCTATTCTGGAGTAGGACTTCGAAAGGGATGCCTATTCTGGAGTAGGATTTCAGTGCCTATTCTGTGCAGGGCTTAAAGGTGCCTGTTTTGTGTAGGATTTAGGTGCCTGTTCTATGCAGGGCTTGAAGGTGCCTATTCTGTGTAGGGCTTAAAGGTGCTTGTTCTATGTAGAGTTTGGGTGCCTGCTCTGTACAGGGCTTGAAGGTGCCTGTTCTGTGCAGAGCTTGAAGGTACCTATTCTGTGCAGGATTTTAAAAGAGTGTCTGTTCTATGCAGGGTTTAAATGTGCTTGTTCTGTGCAAGGCTTTAAAAGGATGCCTTTAGTGTTAATTTCTCAAGCTCGAAAGCTTTGTTTTATTATTATTATTTTTTTTTTGTCTTTCAGTTGCCCCAACATGAACTATGGTTTGTGCAATGTATGCAAGTGTAGAGACATATGAAGTGGGTAGTGCTTTATTTTATGAGATGCATATTTTGTTTATCCTAGTGTAGACTAGGGTTCATATAATGTATGCAGGCGTAGTACATGAAGGCATGCTCCATTTAGCGTCTTGTAAGTTTTGACTTTCACTTGTCTTGCATGATAGTTGTGGAATTTCATATTTATGGTTTATTACTCCATCCTTATTATCCCTTTTTTTTTTTTAATTATTCTTTCACTTTCAATTTTTTGCTTTCTTTCTCCTCTTTCTTTTTGGGTTTTATTTATTATAAAAATATTGACTCTTTTTTTTTTAACTAGTCAACTAGAAAAGAAGAGCATCTTGCACTTCCGAAACATGATGTCCCTTTAACTAGACCCTTAGCACTTTGACTTGCCTTTAGTTGATGATTTTTCATTCTTCTCTATCAAGGATTTTGTGTGTCGTCCTTGAAGCTGTAGTTGTCCCTCTTACTTGTTTCAAGGCAAGGAAAATCACCACGTATATCATTCATGGATGCCTTTAAGATGAAAGTGACATTTAGTCGCTTGTTTACTATTAGGGTCTAATCCGTCTGTCCAGTAATGATTAGGATAATCGATCCACGGAGGATATCAATACTATCATGCTAAGTAATGGTTTCGATAAATGTTGCTCCTGAGTTATTAATTTATTATATGAAGCATGAATGCAGTGATCGCGAAATAAAATAAAGATGGGTGAGAAATTATCAGAAGAATAATCCACAGAGAGAAATTCTTTAAATAAAGCACATAAGCGTCAAGATGATAAGTAATTCGAAATAATGGAAACATAAAAGAACTAGGTCCAAAAGGATCCATTAAAGAATGTCCTCTATAATTGGTCCTGCGTGCCCCCTTATAAAATGATTTATTGCTTTACATAGAATATGCATTTCATCCAGCTTGGCCTGAGGTGCTCAATCTTCTTGGATCCTGTTTTGCCCACTGTTCTGTCATTTATACTAGAGTTAAATTTTCATTTTCTTCTGCTTGCCCCAACCTTGTTTAAGCCTTTTATTGCACAGTAGGCTTTCCTTTTCATTTTTTTCCTCTTTTTTTTTAACTCTAACTTTTGCCTAGGTCGCCCTTCCAGGTTTTCAACCTAGCGAGCTTTTATTATGCGCTAACTTTTGCCTAGGTTACCTTTTCGGGTTTTCAACCTAGCAAGCTTTCACCTTCATGTGAAATATTGTTTAACAGCATCAGAGTTAATAGGTTTGGTCAATTCACAACCATCCATGTCCATTAAAACTAGTGCTCCTCCTAAAAAAGCACACTTAACAACATAAGGGCCTTTATAAATGGGAGTCCCTTTGCCCTGAGCGTCGTCCTGGTTTGGCAGAATTCTTTTGAGGACTAGGTCACCAACTTCGAACTCTCGAGGATGAATCTTTTTGTTAAAAGCTTTTGCCATCCTCTTTTGATATAATTGTCCGTGACATATTGCAGTGAGTCTTCGTCCCTCAATCATATTTAACTACTCATATCGGGTTTTTATCCAATCACTTTCATCTAAATTAGATTCAATTAATACTCCTAACGATGGGATTTTGACCTCAATTGGCATGATAACTTCCATTCCATAAACTAAGGAGTAAGGAGTTGCTCTGGTTGAAGTACGCACAGTTGTGCGATATCCATACAATGCATATAGGAGCATTTCGTGCCAATCCTTACAGGTGATTGTCATCTTAGCAATGATTTTTTAATGTTTTTATTTGCTGCCTCTACGGTCCCGTTCATCTGTGGCCAATATGGCATCGAATTATGGTGTTTGATCTTGAATTGTTCATAAAGTTTAGAGACTCTTACCCCATTCAGGTTCGGGGCATTATCAGTGATGATTTTTTCTGGTAGTCCATAACGGCAAATGATATTCACCTTGAAGAACTTACAAAAAGCTTTTTGAGTGATGCTAGCGAAGGAACTAGCTTCGATCCACTTTGTGAAATAATTAATAGCAACCAGGATAAAACGATGTCTGATTAAAGCTTTAGGGTTAATTGGTCCAATCATATCGATGCCCCATATTGAAAATGGCCACGGTGCCACCAAATTGTGTAGTGAGACTGGTGGTGTATTGATTTGTCTGAATAAATTTGACACTTATGAAATTTTCAAACATACTCAGTACAATCTTTCTCCATGGTCAACCAAAAGTATCCCACCTTTGGATTTGCTTAGTCTAGGTGTGACCATTTGCATGTGTATCGCATATTCCTTCATGAACCTCTGTGACCACTTTCTGTGCCTCCTTCGCATCTACACACTGCAATAGTGTACTGTCATGACTTCTCTTGTATAAAATGCCATTACTAATGAAGAAATTCATGGCTAAACACCGAATAGTCTTTTTATCACTCTCAGTGGCCTCGACTGGGTATTCCTTACTTGTCATATAAGTCTTGATATCATGATACCAAGGTTGCCCATCATGTTCTTCTTCTATGTTTAGGCAATATGCTGGCAAATCCCTGGCTTCCACTCGAAGTGGTTGGACTTGAACTTCATAGTCGAGTCGAATCATCACTGTTAAAGTAGCCAAAGCATCAGCAAATTGGTTTTTGTCTCGAGTCACATGATGGAAATTGATTTCTTCAAAATGGCTAACTAGTTGGACTGAAAACTTCTGATACGGAATCAGCTTTGAGTCCTACGTTTGCCATTCTCTGATCACTTAATGAATTATGAGGGCAGAATCCCCTAAAACTTCTAGACTTTTTATACCCAGAGTTATGGCAGCATTCAACCCACTAATGCAAGCTTCATATTCTGTCACATTATTGGTACATTCAAGTTCCAATTTAATAGCAACAGGGTACTGCTTTCCTTCAGGTGACACCACTACAGCCCCAATGCCATAACCATGCATATTTGTAGCGCCATCAAAATACATCTTCCCTCTCCCATTACCACTATCTTTATCATCTTCATCATCCTCTATAACGAGTACGTCTTCATCAGGGAAATGGAAATTCAATGGTTGGTATTCATCTAAAGGATTCTCGGCCAAATGGTCTGCTATGACACTTCTCTTTATGGACTTTCGAGTCATATACTTGACGTTGTACTCAGACAGGATTACTTGCCATTTAGAGACTCTTCCTGAAACATATGGTCTTTTGAAAATATACTTGATAGAATCCATCCTGGAAATTAGCTATGTGGTATGATAAAGCATATACTGTTGTAATCGTTTAGTAGTCCATACCAGCCCGCAACAGGTTTTTTTAATCAACGGGTAACGTGCCTCACACTCATTGAACTTCTAACTTAAGTAATAAATTGCCTCCTCTTTCTTTCCAAAGGCATCGTGTTGCCCCAATATAGCCCCCATCGATCTTGGCAAAATTGTCAGATAGAGAATCAAGAGTCGTCCTGGCATGGGCGGAACCGAAATTGGAGGACTCAACAGATACTCTTTAATTTTGTCAAAGGCTTGTTGGCAGTTATTGTCCCATTTTTCAATGCAGTTCTTCCTTAACAATTTCAGAAGTGGCTCACAGGTTGCAGTTTAATTAGCACTAAACCTTGCTATGTAATTTAACTGACCCAAAAAGCTTCGTACTTCCTTTTCTGTCTAAGGAGATGGCATTTCTCGGATTGCTTTCACTTTGTCAGGATCTACCTCTATTCCTTTCTGGCTCACCATAAAACCCAATAATTTCTCAGTCAAAGCCCCAAAGGTACATTTGTTAGGGTTTAAACGGAGTTTATATTTATGCAACTTTTCAAACAGCCTTCTTAGGACTGCCACGTGGCTCTCTCCTTCTGTAGATTTGGCCACCATATCATCAACGTACACTTTTACCTCCTTATGCATCATATCATGAAAGAGTGCCGTCATGACCCGTTGATAAGTCACCCCAGCATTCTTCAACCCAAATGGCATTACTCTATAATAGTATGTCCCCCATGGCGTGATGAATATAGTTTTCTCTTTATGGTCTTCATGCATAGGAATCTGGTTGTACCCAGAATAACCATCCATAAAGGAATACCGATGGGCTCGTGCCATATTATCAACTAAAACATCAATGTGGGGCAATGAAAAATCGTCCTTTGGACTTGCTTTATTCAGATTCTTATAATCAACACACATGCGAACCCTTCCATCCTTTTTAGAGATAGGTACAATGTTTGCTACCTATTAAGGATACATGGATACTTGAAGGAAACCGGCTTCTAGTTGTTTCATAACCTCCTCTTTTATTTTCAATGACATGTCGGGGCTCATTCTTTTTAATTTCTGCTTCTTTGGTTTGACATTAAGGAGCAAATGAATCTCATGAGAAGCAATTCTGGGATCAAGTCCAGGCATGTCTTAATAAGACCACGCAAAGACATCCATATACTCTCTAAAGAGCTGAATCATTTCCTCTCTTTTCGGGTCATTTACCATTTTTATCTCCTTTTTAGTTTCCTCCATCCCCAAATTGATGTTTTCAATTATTTCTTCTTGTGGACTTATTCCTTTGTTCACAGAATCAAGCATTTTTTCAAAGATCTGGGTCAATTCTTTATTATCAGATTTGGAATCATGCATATTCATGGTAACGCATAAATCATTCAATGGGGGCCTATGAACCTCTGTGTTGGACAGGAGTTCTGAGGAAAACAATTTCTTGGAGGAAGAAATAAAAACGAAAATAAATGAGTGGAAAAAGAGCAGAAGGTAAAAAGCAAGATAATCTAAGGAGTTTTAATTCCATTCACCAAAGATCACTGTCATTCATAACTCACATGAAGTACTAATTGAAATTGTAAAGGAAGATATCTTTTAAATGAATTAAGATAAAAAGAACAACATGATCGAAACGATTACTCTAATGCTACGACATCAGGGGTATCCTCAATTTCCCAATTATGCAATCTTTCTCCCGTATCATCAATTGAAATCCAAGCTTTAACTCCTCGCACTGCTTCATCATCAACCGTGGAAATACTTAGTCTGTTCATAACATCTGAGGGAGCCAGAAAAGTTTCTCTGATATGGGAGATTTTTAGCTTCTCTTGCTTTTTACTTTCTTTTGCTTTTGGCTACTCCTCTACCGGGTTTGATAATAAGGGTCCATACCCTAATCCCTGACGATTAGGGTTCTCTGGGAGCATAATGGGTTGTTCAATTCCTTGTAGCTGTATTCCCAATCCCTTTCCAGATTTGAATCCATTTCTTTCTAACATTTTCATCACAACTTGATTGATATTTCCAATAGTAGGCTTAGGTCCATCCATCTCCAGACTTTGAAACAGCATTTCCTTATCTCGTTCTGCAACTTTAATATACGGTAAGGAATTGGGCTTACTCTACATTATCTCCTCCTCTTCCTTGACAATGATTATCCTCCCATTATCGACAAATTTAACCCTTTGGTGAAGAGTGGAAGGAATAGCGCCAGCGGAGTGGGTCCATGGCCTCCCTAGCAACATTGTATAGGAGGGGTCGATGTCCATTACTTAGAAGTCTACTGCAAACAACTTTGGCCCAATCTCTAAGGATAGATATATAGTGTCGACTGCGACTCTTTTAGAACTGTCAAATGTTTTAACCACCATATCACTTTTTTTATGTGTGATGTCTCCACTGCCAATTGCTCAAAGGTGGTTAGTGGTAGCACATTTAGTGCTGACCCCCCATCAATTAAAACTTTTGCAATTATGAACCCGTTGCATTTCAGAATAATGTGTAGGGCCTTAGGCTGATTAGTGGATGTCCTTACGATCTCCTCTTCAAAAAATGAGATGGCAGGTGTGGATCTGACGATATTCATTACACTAGCTACTTTTTTTGGGGTGACATTAGGCCACACATACGCCTCCTCTAGGATCTTTTACAAAGCTCGACGGTGTACTTTTGAACTTATAATCAAGGACCACATGGAAATTCAGGCTGGAGTTTTCTTTAATTGCTTTACCACGTCATATTCACTTTGTTTCATGATTCGTAGGAACTCTTCATTCGTGTCATCTTCTTTTCTTTCTTTCTCTTTTTTTCTATCATCGCTATCAATTCCTTTTCCCTTCCCACACCTGTTAATATTTATTGGGAGGTAAGCCCTACCATTTCGAGTAATCCCTCCTGCTTTAACTATACTTGTAATAGGCTCTCCTTTTGACTTGGCAATCACCATTTGATTAAAAGGGTGGTTCTAGATTTCCTCATATCTCTATGATATGGTGTGATTGCTTTGATATGGGAATAGAGCTGGCATGTTGATAACCACTGATGGTTGCCTTGGGGGAGGGGAACAAGATGGCCCCGATGTCAAAAAAGGATCTCTAACAGTTAGGGTAATTGTCTCTAGTTGTCTAGTGGGGATAATGATGTCGACATATTCCTTGTTTATTACGCAACTTTCTTCTTTTGATTTCTCTATAACCACAACCCCCAGTGTCATTAAGTTCTTTAATGCCTTTCAAAATTACGTGCAATTCTCAATATCATAGTCCATATCTTGTTGATGAAAGTCACAAAACTTAACTAATGGCCCAATGATAGTTGTGGCCGAGCTTTCTTGCAGTAAATCCAACAGATACCTAACTAATTGAAGGCTACCCAACAGAGTCTTCATGGGCAGTCTGATGATATCGGGATTTCTTGAAAATCCCAATCCTTTCTCAATAGCATTCATCTGTCACTCGTGATTGGGTAGAGGGTCAGTGGCAATTGTCGACTCTTCCCTGGGCTTAATCTGGATATGGTTAAACTCGAACAAATCCAACACGTTTCTCTTGAAAGTGGTACAGTTTTCAATTGAATGTCCTAGGACTCCCATATGGTACTCATAAGAGACGTTGGGGTTATACCATGCTGGGTACAGTGGTTGCATCCCTTTTGCATAGCGTGGCCCTATGAGTTTTGCATCCAATAACTTTTTATATAATTCAGCATTGGTGGAATTAAAATTGGGCCAAGGACGATTATCTTTTGGTCGCCCATAGGTCATTCTCTCATGTTACCCTTGTCTATTCATAATTGGCCCAAAAGGGATTTGACCTTGATTTTCTCTATTTACTTGATAAGGAATGGGTCATTGTGAATACAGTCTCGTAGGTTGGACATAATTTTTGTCTCTCTCTTTCTTCTTCAATCCTTGGCTCCTTTTAAAGCTATTTTTCGCCTAAGGAGATGAAAGTTTCCTATCTCTAATATCTGCATCTATCATTTCCCCAATTTCAATAAGGTTAGCAAAATCCTAACATGGGTTCCCAACATGATTTTATAAAATGGCTATGAGAGAGTTCGAATGAAATAGGAGCAAAATTCAGATCCAATCATTAGGTTGGACTTAGGAAGCCATCAGTCTCCACCTTTGAACATATTCTTCAAACGACTCTATTAATTTTTTACTCATCCTTTTTAGCTGTTCTCTAGTTAGGGCAGTATCGAGATTGAATTTATATTGCTTCATGAAAGCTTTCGTGAGGTCCCTCCACCTTTAACTTTTTGAGTGGTCTAATTGCATGTACCATAACAAGGCAGACCCCATCAAACTCTCTAAAAAGAAGTTTATCAGAAACTTCTTGTCTCTTAACTAGACGGTCATTTTTGTACAGTATGACCTCAAATGATATATCGGATTGCTAGTACCATCATATTTGTCAAAATCAGGAACTTTAAATTTCTTTAAAATTGAAACATCTGGAATCATACATAATTCCTCCACGTCCAGTGACCTCTAAGTGTTGGGTCCCCATAAGTTTTGCAATTGGTCCTTGACCTCCCCTAACTCTTTCTCCTAATCTTCCTTATCGTAGTTAGCTTTCCCTTTGGTCTCCATAGTTGCGATATGAAGTGTATAAGTGGGGTCATAGCTGGGAAATTCTTGCATATCCCTTACTTCATCATGGGGACCATGTTTATCGGATGTTTTCGTTAGAGGATTCTGGACATTCTTCTGCCTCTACGCAGCTTCTACTATTTAGTCAAAGTGTGCTTCCAGTATGACCACTCCTGGCAAGCTCGTTCCTATCTCTGGTATATTTGCAGTGGCATGTGGATGATTGGATACTCTAGGTGAGGAGTCGACAGCCTTCCCCTTTAGCGTCTCGACGAGAATTTTCATCGTTTCACTCATCTGAGCTAGTTGATTCCCCATATTTGTCATTCAACTATTCATTGCAACTGTGTCTTCCTCAACTCTCTGGCTACCCTCCACTTGATATTCCTCCATGAGCCTGGCTCTTGAACGCGTGCTGTATACTTTAGTAGGACAGTCTGGTTAGATGGAACGCATTTCAAAGGCGCAATATTGTTTTCCTTTTATTTCACTCTTTATATCTTTTCTCTATAAAGATAAGGCAAATTTAGTGACGTTGAAAAGTATTTCTCTTATTTTTATATCCTTATTGTCATTATTATTATTATTATTATTATTATTATTATTATTATCATTTTCTTTTTCTTTTCACTTATTAACTTAGGCTAACTGTTTTGACATAATGGCGGAGAAACATCGGGCCCTCTGATCCTTAAAGGATTTTATTAATCCACATAAAAATATTAAAGTTGACACTTGATGCAAGAGGGGATTGAATCCCTACATGATCAAGTCTATCTGAGTTATTTTGTTTTTAGACGGCAAACACAAGGGGGATGAAATGCTTGTCCTTTCATAACAAAGTCCTAAGTGATACATCACATCAGCATCTTTGGAAATTAACAACTATTGAGGTACTTCAACTCGTTTACAATATCATTACACAACATAAAAAATTCTATCATTTCCTTTGGTGTACTCAATGGATTAGGCAGACCCTCAGTCGCTTTGAGTGAACTCGTGAAACTAAGGAGGATCTCATCAGCAAGGAGGATCAATTTCTTGAACTAGGATATGAACCTTTCCTTTTCTATGACTCACTCGGTATGGAGTGTCTTCCATGTCTCAATCGTCTCGGCTTGTTGATTAAGCTATTCCACCAGGTTTTGTATTATTGCAGCATTATCACTCCTGATGATGGATAGTTCATTCATTTTCTTTTCCAATTCCCTTGCCAACATGTCAATTTCGTGTCAAGTCCTACTAGATTCAAGTTTCTACATTTGTCTTTCTAGTATATCTTTTTCCTTAAGGACGTTTATCAATTGGGCCCTACTAATATGCATCTTCTTTTCATTTTCAGTTACTCGCTGTTGAGCTTCCTCTATGGTATCCTTCAATCTTGTATTTTCTTCCTTCAACCTTTTCATCTCCACACTTCCCCTATTTCCCTTGTATCTCTTTGCCTTATTAACTTCTGCTTGCAGGATCGCACATTTACTTCGTATCTGGTTCGATCTCCTTAAGCGTTCTTGCCTCTTTTCTTCTAAAACTTTCAATTTTTCCTTCTTTTCTCTGACTCACCTTGCTAATTGTTCGTCAATTACTTGCATGTCATTGCCGAGCATAGGATCAGGTGGTCTGAAAGAAGGGTTAGCCCCCTTTGTCCTTTCCTTTAGCCATTCTCGATATTCCTTGGTTGTAGCTATGATTCGCTTGCCTAGCTCGTATTTTCCTTTGCATATCACTTAGCTCCATGTGCTTTTTATTTTTTGGCAAAGCATCTTAGCTTCCGGGTCATTATGATAAAAGTGAATCAATCGTATCGCCTCCTCAGATGGAATATCTTGTTTATATGCGAACTGTTGATGAACAACTGATAGGTTGTAATTAATGCAACCCCGAGGGCTTATCAAGGGTACATTTAAGAATTCTTCACAACAGTATATGATTTCTTCATGTTCCCACCAAGCCAGCTTCCACCAGACCGTGTTTTCATTCAATTGACCAAGGGATCGTGCCCAATCATCACGAGTCATATTTGAAGATGACAAGATAGCACCTTCATGATTAAGGAAGTCCCTAACCAGGTGGTATATAGTGTCATGTCGTCGACCCAATTGATATTGCCTCCTATAAATATGATTGAACTTCCAAACAGTGAGGAGTTATAGACAACACTTCAATTTCCCTCCATTTTCTTGTTGACAAAAGCTTAAGGTCAAGAACGTTTCTACTAAGACTCCTGGCATGGGATTTATATGATGATTTTCTACCATTCACAAAACACTCACGGCCGCCAAATCAATTATCCCCACTGCTGAAGGAAATAACACTAATCCATATATGACCAAGGCGAGGACCCTCTTAAAAGTGACCCAATCTTCCTTTTGGCAAGGATCCATAAACGCCCTTCTACGTATTTCCTCAAAAGGCCCTCAGTCTGTCCTCTCTGATGTAATTGGATTTTACAAGGATCTTCCCCTAAAATCTGGGCCACTATATGTTTTGATGGTAAATGTCCCGGATAGTAATAAATTGAGGCATCTTTCCTAAAGGTGTATTCATAAAGCTCCCATATTCTTCTAAAGTGGGTGTGATCTGGAATGTAGAAAACGTAAAATACCTTAATGAACTATCCCAATGTTGGGCAAAGGCTGAAAGTGCCTCTGGCTGTAACGGTATCCGTAGCAAGTCTAGAACGTCCCCATAATTCCTTCGAAAATCTCGGATATGCCTTCCACTTAATTTCTCACTCAGTGTAATGAGGCTCTCAACTAATTCAGCTTCTGCCTTGATTTTAAGCTTTATTCTAGTTGCAATCAGGCCAGTTTGCCTTGAACTCAAATGTCGCTTATTGCCCAAAGGTTCCATTATCTCCATTATGCCAATCAGCACGTGTAACCGTTTACTATTTCAAAATATCAAAGCTTATTAGTTAGTGTATCATCATCACTAACTTGACAATTTTGCCCAATCTTCAAGGAATTTATTATTCCATAGAGAATGCAGGCGTGATGATCAATTTAAGAAGGAATAACTCCTTCCGTAATTGACGCTGATATATTCAGCAAACTAATATAACGATCCACTAACATCTATACTAGGATATAATGCCTCGGTAAGAGGAATAATAAAAGTTGGTACTCTTTCTTGAGGAACTTATTGCTCTATGGAAGAAAAGAGTTGACAATTAAATCGAAAGAAATATGTCTTTCTACACGATTGATGTCTTAAAAAGGTTCCAATCTCTAACCGAGACATCACACCTATTCATTGACGATGCAAAACTTATGGATTTTATAATTTCTAAAATTTTGAAAACACTATTTTTCTATTAGAAATTCATTGTTTTGTGGGGGTGAGATTTTTTAATAGATTGTGCTTTATTTATTATTTTTATCTTACCTCCTTTTTTGAATGTATAGAGAAAATGAATGTGCACTAAAAGATTCCCCTTTTAAGGGACTATAAGGAATATGGTTATGGCCTTTTCAGGGTCGAAAACCCGTTAGGTAGGGGTTGGTTTGACTAATGTGAACTTTCATCATAGTTAATACACGTCTAATTGTGCCATAACAGCCTATTAACTACTCCAGTAAATAATGACGATGTATCACTTTTTCCTATGGATATCATTAAATGCATGGATGGGATGAACAAACAATTAAAAATGCCCTCCTTTGTCCTACCATGGGTAGATCCTAGGTTGTGATCACTGGAGTCTGACTCTGACTATTTGGAAGGCATCTATGGCTTGACTATCAGTGCAAATTTATCAGGTAGATTTATAACTCCTAAATATTGGTCCCTAAATTGCCCCCACCATGAGGTGAAGATCTCACTATATGAATTTGACCTTAAGAGGAAAGAGATCCTACACAGGTTAAACCTATATAACAAGGCACAATTTAGGTGAAGTCTTCGTGATAGCCTCAGGAAGCACAAGGCTTCACAGGGAAATCATTATAAACCTCTACTAACCTAGGAAGCACTCAAACCCGGGTATAGGGCCCATAATGTGTGTGATATGTTTGTATTACAGTGGTGCATGTGAGGAGAGCATTTACCTCTTTATCTTATAGGCTACCTGACCCTCATCTACTAGGCAGATTGGTAGGACAAAAAGTAGAGAAGTATATACATAGATATAAACAAAAGAAGGAAATATATATACACATAGTCATCTATTCTAAGGTTTTATTCCACATGTTATCTATCCTAATGCACGTTATATACAATTGATGAAATAAAATAGATGAAACAAGTATGTGAATGGCATGTCATCTACCCTAAACATATGAGGAAAACAATAAACTGACAGGAGAACCAAAATAAAAAGGAGGCCATAATGTATTGCACGACTAACTTAAATTAGGCTTGACTCTCAAACTGCCCCCAATGGAGTCACCATACTGTCACACCCGAAAATGCGACCGCGCAGCGCCAAATTGAAATCAAAATTAAAAGTGTAGTAGAGTCGCCACCAAATTTTTATTTTTGAGAAGGAAAAATTTTGGAAAAAACCTTTTTTATTTAGAAAAAAAAAATAGTCTACGAACCAGAAAATAGATTCAGGAGTCGATTGTGAGTGGGGAAGGTGTTAGACACTCCACTACACCTGTTCCTAAGAACAGTTACCCTAAGTTAGTTGTACAAAATTAATATAGCCTTTATTCTATTTTTAATTCTCCTTAACAAATTACATGCAAAGTAAAATTCAAAGAGCTAAGAAGGAAACAAAATTAATTGTAAAATAAGGTAAGGAGAATGAGATTAAAAACAAGGAAGAAAGATATTGAGGAAATAAAACAAATAACAAAAAAAATTATGGAAATCAAATAAAGCACAAGGCGATTAAGAGACTAAAATTAAAAATGAGACAAAAGGAAAGTACAATTATAAATTCGAAAGAAATTAAGAAAATTTTATTTACAACAGCAGACTTGACCTAAGATGAGAGCCTAGGGACTACGTACCCTCTGGGAGGGATCAAAGTCCATGTAGTTCGACCAAAAGTTGTGTTAGTTTATTTTTGTTTTTATTTTTTATTTTTTCTGTTATTGTTATTGTTTTTTTTTTGTTATTATTATTTTTTGTTTTGTCTTTCCCTTTTGTAATTTTGTTTTCCCCCTTTTTTAATTATTTTTTCTTTTTTCTATATATTTTAAATGACTAAGCTTTATTTATTTATTTATAAGTGAAAAGGCAAAGAAAAATAAAAATTACTTTTCCCTTTAACAAATAAAACGAATTTAGAAATTGGTTTATGTGTTTTAATTTGTTAAAGGTAAATTTAATTTTACTTTCTTTTTTTTGCATTTTTTATTTTTTATTTTTTCATTATTATTTTTGTTTTTTCATTTTTTCTCTTTTCTATGTCTTTTTTTATTGTTTTGTTGTTGTTTGTTTTTTTTTGTTCTTGTATTTTCTTGTGGCTTCAATAATTTTTTTCAAAAAAGGATTTTTTTTTCTCTTTTGTTTTTCTTTTTGAGTTTTTTTAAAACTTTTATGTGATTTGATTTTGATTTTTGACTTGTTCAATTTTTCTTGTCCTTTCAATTTTTCTAATCATCATTTTTATTTTTCCTTTTCATTTTCTTTTGGAATTGAATTTGTAAAATTTATTTGATTTTTCAATGATTATATTTTTATTAAAAGAAATCTGCATACATCTAAAAAATTTGCTTATTTTCCTTATTTTCTTGTTTTTATTTTTGTTTGTTGTTTTGTTTTGTTTTTGTCTTATCTCTTCTAAAAATTTACCCTTTTTTTTAAATAATAATTTGATGTAAATCGTTGTGACCCAAAGTCTTTTTTAAAACATAAATTTAAGACCCGTTGGATATCAACGAGGCTTATTGCCTCACATGATCCTTAGGTGATCTTACGAGCCTGAGGGGACAAAAAAATCCCACGCAGCTATTCTGATCATGAAAGACTACATATACTAAAAGTCATTGCAAGCACACCCATTATTCTTGGATATTTACATTTCAATTTCTAATTTCAAATAAAAGAAAAATAAATAAAAATAAAATAATCATTAAGAAAGGAATAATCAAATCTGACATGAACTCCCACATATGCTCAGTAGGACCATCATTATTTCTGTTCCAACTTCAATCTGTCAATTAAGCAATGCAAATCATATATTAATTAGTCACGGAAATTCAAGGACTTAGACATTATTCTAGACAACACAGTGCAAACGAATCACATTCGAATCAATCTTTGGTTCATCACTCCAAAGTCTAGGCAAGCCAGAACCATGCATCAAACATTGTCTATGAGCCAATCTTAATATCATTGAAACAGAAGGGATTAAACAAAATCCAACCTATCAGATAAAAAAAAAAGGTCCAACACTCACCACTCATCAGCATACCCAAAGCCAACAGAGGCAATTTTTCCTGTTGACAATGCATTTTTAGAAAATCAATCATCATTTTATTAAACCAATAGGTTCTCATTTCCTGTCTCATCCTAATAATCAAAACAATATTCGCCTACCAGTAATACATAGCAGCAACACAAACCAACAGGAAGGAAGATGAAGCCGAAATAATATGCACCCATTAACTAATAGTAGCAATACCACCAGTCATCTTTCAATCAGCGAATCAATTTGAATAGAAATCATAAGACCAAAACTGGCAAAGGTTGGGACCAGGATTAGAATCAAAACAATGTTCGTGGGGAGAGGCAACACAGAACCAATTTTCAATCTATCAGCTCTACTTGTATGTTAATAAAAGCTTACATTCTTTTGTGTTTCAGATTGGTGATTCCCAGACTTCCTTTCTCAACCTCATCTACTCGCCATCTCCGAATTGCTTCTCCTCTGACTCCCCTTCTTCTAAGTTCTTCAACCTTTAATTTTAAACCCTCAGTCTTTCTCTCCATCTCTTTTTCGAACTACCTCTTATACTTCTTCTCTCGCCTCTTCCCTCACACTTGGTCTCTCTCTCTGTCCGAATTTTGACCTCCCCCTTCCATTCTCTGCCTCAATTTTTCAGTCTCTGCCTTTCTGCCTTCTCACTCTGAAAACCAATTTTTTTCTCCAGCACCCTTTCAAACTCCCTTTTTTTATTCGAAAATCCCCTTTTCCCGGTTTGAATCAGGAACCCCTTTTTCGTTTCTTCCCCCTTCCTCGATCTGTGCCTCACTCTTCTCTCCTTCCATTTTCGTCTTCCGTTCCCTCGACTTCTGGTGATGAAAGGGATGTGAGGAGGAGGTCAACTCCTCGATTCTGCCGTTGGCCCTCTGTTCCTCCTCTGATCAGCTCTCTGGAATGCTGCCCCATTGTTTCTGTTTTCGTGCTCCTCTACTACGCCAGGTCTATGCACGTTTTTGCTTCAACTTGCCTCATGACAAATAGGGTGAATGGAAGAGTGAATGGGCTTAGAGGATCCGATGGGTTAAAGGGAATTGGACCAGTTGTTTTTATTCTATTTGGGCTATTGATAAAAGCCTCTTTTTGGGTTTCTGAGTTAATGGATCAGGCTTAGGACGAGTGGGTTGTAGGTTTCTTTTTGAATTTGGGCCATTTTCCTTTTAATTCAGTAGCTTGAAAGTTTTCTTTTTCTTCTCTTTTTTTTTTAACATTGCACTGCAAGGGGGGATGGGCCTTATTTTTTTTCTTTTTTTTTTCATTCCTCTTCTTCTTTCTCTTTTTTTTCTATTATACTTTTAATTTTCTTAAAAAAACTTATGTTCTCTCTTTATTTTGTTGTTTGTTTTTGTTCTGTTTAATTTTTCTTTTGATTTTTTTTTAATGTTCGGACAGAATACGGTGTTCATAGGTGGTCATCTATTTGCTTTCTTTTTTCTTTAGTTGACGAACCTTTACCTAAAATTTAGTCCATAAAATAAGGTGAGATATAAATCTCAATAACCAAAGGAAAATTACATACATATATGCAAATTAATCACATAAATACATTTTATACCAATAAATACCAAAATCATTAATATAATCAGCAAATGAACCAATTGAACTACCAGTGACTACTATCCCAAACTCGTAATCACATACAATATGTTAATAGCCAAAAATAAAGAAAAATGTCCGTCCATGGAACGAACTCCCTATTGAGCACACTCACGGCTCAATGTATTACATTGAGTCTAATCATAACTCAGTGTATAATCAGGGCATAATGCACAACTGGTAGCATGATCACAACTCCATTAAAGACACAATTATGGTCCAATTCAATTAAGTAGCCAACCAATCATTTAGCATAGAAAATATATATGTATAGTAAATATAAGACTAAAATGAACATATACATGGAATTAAAATAAATCCTTGGTTACCACACTTAGTTTTGGCAATTTCCTCAAGAATTAAGAACAAGTGCCAACATTATAAAAATAATAAATTCACCAAAATTAAATTCTTAGTCATCATCCATTATAAAAATTAGCTACCCATTCATTCCAAGCATTAAAACTATCTAGAAATGACTTCCCAAGCTTTCAATGAATTCCAAATTCGAACATGAACCTTCCGACACTAGAAACTATAATGTCCCACTTCAATTTCTTTGTATTTTTACACAATAATAGTACTCAATATAAAAATCAATCATTGGGACCAATTTCTAGTATAAAACACATCAAAATGAAAGGAAAATACTTACCCAATAATCCCTCTAACCTCAAGCTTTAAAAATTATGCAAGAAACAACCAAATACCCACTTTTAGATTTGGAGATGAGATGAAAATTCACCAAACACAAAACTAATCAAACCAAAATAAAGAGAAAGATGATAGGATTAACTTTTACATAACTTACCTTAGCTAAATCTTCCTTTCTGTGTGTAAATTAGTGTTAAAATGTTGAAAAACCTAGCCTCCCTCTCAAAGTGCAAATTTCTCTCCTTTCCTTGGTTGAACAAGTGTTTGGTCTACAAACTAGGGTAAAAGAATTGCACTAAAATTAGGGTTTACCTTTACTTAGTTAATTTTTCTTAATCAAGCCCAAATCCACTATTAAATTTATTTTTAATCAATAATAGTCAATAATTATTATTTGTCTTAAAATGCCCAAAATGATTGTTTTCTATAATTTATTCCAAAATTCTTATAATAATTCTATATTCTCTCTAAATTAAATAATTAATTCTCTATTATTTTCCTTAATAATTTTTGAATGTTACAATATCAACTTGTTTTCGCTAATAATCTTAAAGAGAACAAGAAGGGTGAGATTTGCGAAAAGCATTTCTTGTTTTCCTCCTCTCTTCCTTTTTTCTTTATCCCATTTCATCATATTCTTTTCTTGTTAGGGCTCAAAATTATAGGTTCCCTCTTCTTCCAAACTCACTATCTTCTTGAAACAATAGCTAAGGAACATAATACAATTCAAAGAATTTGAGGGTAATTATCATAAGCTCTCCTTTGTTTTAATGTTAGATGCATTTTATTCTAATTTGTTGTATTGTAAGAAGTATGGCGCTAACTTGATATAATCCTAATTCCTAAATGATTTTTTAGTAGTAATACTTGTGAATGTGCTTGTTTGTTTTTCTAGTTTAATGGTAGAAATTAAACTATTCTAACTCTATATTGAGTTTTTATTGCTTAATTGTAACAAGAATAAGAAAAAAAAATCTTGAGTATGTAATTATATATTCATCGTAGATTATTAGAAAATTAGGTTTGCATAATACATCTCTTTATGTCAATCCAACTATTCATCTTCACTTTGTTGATTGTACTTAGTTTCTTAGATTTTTGCTTGTTAAGTTATTTTGTTAGAAGAGTTTTTTCTTTTGTCAAAGAAACACTTCATTGAAAAAAATATATTCAAAAACTTAAGTCTATATTGATGATTTTTTTTAATACTAAGTACAAGTTTAACACCATATTGATCTTTAGTACGATTAGTTAGATGAGCATTGAAATGTTAAAATATAATGATTCACTAGAAAAATGGAAATTATTTTGGTAATTAAGAACTTTTTTTAGTATAATGAGCATTAACTTGGTGTAATGCAATTATATATTCAACTAGCTAAATTGTTTTTACCTTGATGGTGATCTTTTTAAAAAAGATAAAATTAGTTTTTACGAAAGATATTCACACGAACCATATTTATTAAATATGGCACTTATGAATTCTTGTTGATATGTTTGCTTAGGTTGGCCTTTGTTTTAACTACAAGAATGTGATGCACTAGATATCTTTTTAGTTTATTGTCTTTCAGAAATGGATAAGTTTTGGATAGTTAAGCATCAAAATACCTGAAAATATTTAGAAGGACTTAGAAGATTTTCATATTTCACATGTACCAATAGAAGTGTAAAAGGTAAATAGTATACTCATGTCTTAAGAGTGGCTCTAATAAATGGTGGATAGGAGAAGTTGTGCATGACCATTTGATCGTTAAACTATTCCCATAAGGGTACACTTTTTGATCATGCATAGGGAAAGATGTGATAAAGAAAAGCCTCTTGTATGATCTCAAGCAAGGCCATAGGCGAGAGAACAATAAATTTGTAGGGATGACCTATGATTGACATTATTTATGATGAATTTAGGGCTCATCATGAAACCAAAAGTGTAAATGAAGTAAGGGCTCCGACTCCACCTTTTTATCAGGAGATGATTGAAGATATTAAAGAGTTTTTTGAGTTAATTAGGGATGGACAATAAAATCTATATGAAAGGTGTGAGAAATACTCAAAATTGTCTTTCTTGGTAAGATTATATCACATTAAGTATCTGTATGGCCTAAGTAACTAAGCTATGTCCATGATATTAGAGTTATTGGTAAATGCTTTTAAACATGCAAAGATTACACCTTTTTTTATGAAGCCAAGAAAACCATCAACAAATTTGTGTTCAACTACATAAAAATTTTATGGATGTCTAAATTATTGTATACTATATTGAGGCAAGGATGAGAATAAAGATGTGTATAAGAATGCAACACATCTAGATGCAAACCAAAAGGTAGGGGTGAAGAGCAACAAAAGAAGCTTGGAAAAATTTGAAGATACTTTCCTTTGAAACCTTAGTTGCAAAGGTTATTTATATCATCTAAGATGGCTAAACACATGAGATGGCATACTGTGGATAGGAATAACAATGGTGTGATGAGACATTCAAGAGATTAAGATGCATGGAGGACATTTAATATAATGAATGCTCAATTCACTTCAAATGCTTAAAATGTATGCCTAGGTGGGCTATTAATGGTTTCAATTCATTTGGTACATTGAATACAAGTTATAACATCTAGCTAATAGTTCTTGTGCCTTATAATCTCCCTCTTTAGATGTATATGAAATAGAGTTCATTCTTGTTTTCAATGATAATTTCAAAAAGGCGAGCACCTTAAATTGATATAGATGTCTATCTTTAACTGCTAATAGTATAGGTAATAGACATGTGAAATGTGGGGTTTAAGACTTATGATTTTTACAATAATGAAGTCTTCAATATATATGCAACTATATGGATTGTTAATGTAATATCTGACTTTTTAAACTAAACTAGAACTGGTATATTAATAAAAGAGGATTCCAAACTAAAATGAATTAGGTCAAATAAGGTTAAAATATTAATAAAAACATCAAGAAATGAGGTTATGAATAATTAACAGAGCAAAAATAGAACCAAAGTGGTTAAACATAGTAAAATGACATATCAGTGGTAAAATTGTAATTTTAAGTAAAATTTTAAAGAATCAAGGAAAAGAGTTTTAAATACAAAAATTAAGCTCATTAAGATTTTCAGAGGTTTTAAAAACCATAAAGATCATTAGAATTAGTTAAAACCTTTATAGCATGTAAAATGAGACAAACAATGTTATGACTGTAAGCATTTTTTACTATTTTAAGTTATCTAAACCCTAAAAATAATGTTTTTATATGAAAGAGTACTCAAAATAGTGTAGAAAGCAATCAAATCCTAAAAACCATGAAAAATGAGTCTGAATGGAATGAATTTACAACCATGGACAAAATTATCATTTTGAAAAGTTATAAAAGAGGCTTATTAAGAAAGCCACACCTCATCATCTTCTATAAAGTTCTATTTTCAACCTTGGGAAGCCATTAATGGCATCTTAAGAAAGGGAGGAGATACAACAATTTTCAACTTCGATTTAGGCAAGTAAACGATCTCGGTTCACCTCGCATTAGTTAGGAAGATTAATATACTCTCTAAGGGCCTTCTAACAATGGTTTTATTTTCATGAAAAGTTGAAAGTTTAAATCTAACCCAACACAAAACGAAACTTTTTTCAAGAAACTATTTGGCGGAAATTAGTCTATGCGAAGAGTACTCTGCATTGAGGTAAATTTTTGCTCGAACCACTTAAAATTTTTTAAGTTATAAGGCCCTATATGGTTCAGTTATGGTTTTAACCTTATGTGGTTTTGGCCAAGGCATGGAAGAGGGGGAAATCTTGTTGTTTTCAACCCCTAATTAGTGTGTTTAGATGTTTTATGATGTAAGGAATAAGAATCTAAGTTTAGAGTTAAATACATCCATGAAATCTTTATATTGGGATTTTAAGGGTACCTATTCAGCCATGGAGGGTTTAAGGGGTCTAGAAATTTGTTCAATTGATTCTAGGGATATAGGAAATCTTAAAATGATAGAAGTATTGGATTAAATTTAGAAGCTACATTAATATAAGACCATTTAATGTTAGACTTGTTTAAGCAACCTTATGATGGCCCTAATGATTCTTAATGGGATCATATAAAGTATATATGATGAGATCTTGAAGTCTAAAAGTTGAATTCTGGAAGTTACCTCTTAAGGCTCAAGATTATAGAATGAGCTCTAAATATGTACAAGTGAAAATACTAAATGAATAATAACAATGACTATATGAATAGTAAATATAGATTTTGTGATTTGAATTATGAATTTTAGAGGTTTAAGTTTGCTGAGAATCTATGTTTAGTGAAATCTTTAACCTAAACTTTAAGCTAAAGATAATTTGGGGTAGAGTTAAAACCCAAAAGGAATTACATAAGTCTAGTCCATCAAATATGGTAACAATGAGTACTTTAGATAATGAAATTGCCACTAGTAAGGGTGCATCTTGAAAGTGTGCAAAAGAAAGTTTTAAGTGCACTTTGAGTGGCCTAATGCATAGTTAAGAGTCAAAGAAGTTTAAGATAATGATGTTATATTCATGATTATATTTTTAGGAAAAGTTAGTAAGACTCCATCCTATTGTAGGTGTAAAGCCGAAAAGGAAAAGAAGCAAGAAAAAGAGCAAAAATGTTATAGGTTTTATTGGCTTCATTTCACCAATATAAGGTAGCTTACTTTTCCCTACCTAGTTGCATACAGATTCGCTTGGGCTTGATATGCATTTTATTGTATTAGTTGTTCTCATAGTATATTTTACGATGTCTTACATAAGTTATATGTCATGTTTAGCATGTTTAAAACAAAGAGGGGTAATGGAAACAGACGCAGTAGTTCTCCCAAGCCTAAAAAGAAGAGTCTAAGCTAAGATAAATTTCATGGCCATGATAGAGAATGATGAAAGCATATAAGAATATCTATGTCAATTTCTATGTTTATGATTGTATGACTGTACATACTTGCATTATTATTGTTTAACTGTTTCATACATATATTGGTGGTTTGAGTATAACTATTTAGATTCCCTTGCATCTCACCTCTGTTTCGATTTTTTCCACTAACTAATGGTAGGTGGAAGTACTAGTACTCGAAAAGGAAAGAAAAGGGAATGATGTCTAAGATAGAAAATTTTGGATTATACATGTATTTGAATTTTGTTGTATCATTATGATGAATTTATATGATGAGATTAACTCATCTATAATGTAAAATGTGAAACTAGTATTTTGTCTACCAGTGATGTAATTTTAGTCTAAGCTTATTTAGTATTTGATGAAGCTTGTATATTCAGTTACTTTTATTTGATAATTATGACTCTTGTATTTTCCACGTTTGAGAGTTCTAGGTTGAAAAGTGATCATTTAATGGGTCTATATGGCTAAGTTTATAAAGGAAAGCTCTACCAAAGTTTTCCCAAGATTTAATAAGTTTTCAGCTATTAATTGACAAGATAATTGGTAATAAATAATTACTATGTGATAAGTCAATTAAATTGGAAAGATATGGAATTACAAAAAGGTTATTGAAGATAGAACATAAATTTTAAACTTTATATTTGCCTGTGTGACTAAAACAGACTCTTTGATGAACCATAATAGCTAAAAGAAAAATTAGATAGTTAAAGTGTTATAGTTAGTGATTTTTTAGGTCTTGGAAGATTATCACGGAGGAGCATACATATTGGGTTAGCCTGTCCATCTTGTAGTACTACTTTTTTTTGCCTATCTCATAGTCAAAAGTGGTGTTTGATGGGACATTGCCATTTTCTAAACCTAGAACATACATTTAGATTAACCTAAGGTCGGTTTAATGGAAAGGTGGAAATGAGAAATATGCTAGTAGCAATAACAGGCTTAGAAATATTAAGACAACTTGAAATATTAATTTGTATTTGGAAAAGAGGTTGAAGTTGAAGGCTAAGGTAGAAGACCTCAGTGAATTAGTGGTATTTATAGTGAGACTCAACTATGGTGTAAGCAAAGTATATTTTTCAAATTTCCCTATTAGGCAAATATTTCGATACGCCACAGTTTTGACATGATGCATATTGAAAAGAATGTCTATGACAATTTGATATTCACTTTGCTCAATGAATTTGGAAGATCAAAAGTGTCATATCTTAGCCCCAAGAAACTCATATCATAGCATTCAAGCAATAAACACCAGACATGCACACAAAGACTGAAATCACATAAACAAACCCACACGGTTCAATCCCACTTTGGTTTAAGCAATTTTGTCCATATAATATCCATACAACATTCATTCAAAGCAAGAATATCATTACATAAGCTCTTGAGGTCCATTTTGCACTACTTGAACTTTTTACACAATTTACTTGGACATACAACACATAATAATAGGAAGCACACTACTAAGAACCTCTAGCTCAGCATTAAATCACTCTCAAGCCCATGAATTGATCCTCAACTCCTCTTAGACCATAACATATTAAAACATATCGGATTCATAGCCATTTAGGTCAAGAAACTCGGGTTTGGAGGTTTGGAACACATATCAGAATTTTTGCCACAGGTTCCAATTTTCAGTTTTCTGGGGCAGACTTTGAAAAATTATAATTAATTCTAAAAAAATAAAAACGAGGAAAATGATAGCTTTCCAGAAAGCTATGTATGTCTACTATAAGTTAAAAATAATTACAAGTATGAAACATCCAGATGTACTGTGTTTGACAACCGAAAAGTATGAAAGGTCCGGCTGCCCTTGAGTTCTACTACAGCTTACTGATATGGACTTTAAAAATTCATAACTAATTTCAAAAAACTCCAAATCAAGTAAAATATATCAATATGAAAAGCTACAGATGTTTAAATTAAGGAAAAAATAACTCTAGACCCAGAAAATGACATTAAGCTGGAGAAACTCGATGGAACAATGCTAAGGGTCCTGCTGCGTCACTGACAGTGAGTTCTAACTTCAAAAATTCATTTCTCTCTCTATAGACCTCCAAATGCGGTGGTTCCAGTTGATATAGCTCACTGTGCATGTATAGTTTCTCCATGTAAAATTCAGGACCATTGGACCTCATTTGCCCTATGTTT
This sequence comes from Erythrophleum ivorense, assembly GCA_026724425.1. Classification (NCBI taxonomy): domain Eukaryota; kingdom Viridiplantae; phylum Streptophyta; class Magnoliopsida; order Fabales; family Fabaceae; genus Erythrophleum; species Erythrophleum ivorense. Next base: position 13,146 of record JAIUCV010000792.1, on the reverse strand, counting down.
GACATAGATGCATTTTCGGACCAAAGCTACAGTACACTGACCAAAATCAGAAAAATTCCTAACTTCAAAAATTCACCAAATATTCCATAGACCTCCAAAAATTCTGCACTCTAGCTTTCCAAAAATCTCTAGATGAGCTCTACATGCATGCTAAATTTCATGAGGAAATTTGTCCATTTGATCAGTTTGTGATATAGGGTTGCAAAATGCCCTTTTTAAGCTTCATATAGAGTCTCAAGGGGTCCATTTTTGCCTCTTCTCATTCTATGGTCACATGAGCACGTGGGAAAGCATTAAGATACTCTATCAAACATGTCTCAAAGGGCTAATTACCCATATTCCATAATCTCACTCATCCACAACAAGATATACACAAGAGCCATACTTGTATAACTTGGCATATCTAAGTCAAATTCATGAAATATCATTCACATGGGTCTAGTTCTCATACATATACAATATACCCATACTTTTACAAATATTCATAAGCTCATACATCATATACATTATGGAGATACATCATGTGACAACCATATGGCTATAATACAAATATGTTACAACTCCATTGCTAATCTTCTTGCTTCCAAGTGTGGTGGCTCTCATTTCCTTGCTCTCTTGATCCACCTAGGCATATTAACTAATGGGGAGGGAAGAGTAAGATTCTAGGAATCCCAATAGCTCATCTCCCATTTAATCATGCATAAAAAATGTTGTCACACTCGAAAATATGACCGCGCGGCGCCAAATTGAAATCAAATTAAGATGTAAAGTGGAAAAGTAGAGTCGTCACCAAACTTTTATTTTTGAAAAGACAAAATTTTAGGAAAAACCTTTTTTAATTTGGAATGTCACAAAAATGTGGTTTGCGAGCCAAAAATGGATTCGGGAGTCGGTTGTGAGTGGAGAAAGTGTTAGGCACCCCGCAACACCCGTTACTAAGAACGGTTACCCTAAGTTAGTTGTGCAAACTTACCATGGCCTCTATCCTATTTTAATTCTCCTTAACAAGTCACATGCGAAAATAAGAAAGTAAAGAAATTAAATGCAATAAAATTAAGAGTGAAAAGAAAAAGAAATCAAAGAAGTAAAATTTAGAATAAGAGGAAGGAAATTGAAAATAGACAAATGAATAAATAAGAAGAAATTAAAGAAATAAAATTTAGAATAAGTGAAAAGAAATTGATATAAAACTAAAGGAATAATTATTTACAAGGGCGGATTTGAACTAGGATAAAAGCTTAGGGCCTACGTACCCTCTGAAAGGGATCAAAGTCCACATAGTTAGGGGCAGAAGTTGAATTTGTTTGATGTTTTGTTTTATTATCTCTTTTTTTTGTGTTTAGCTTTTGTTTGATTTTTTAGTTTTTGCTTGATTTTATTTTTTTTTTCTAGTTTTTTTTCTTTTGGTTTTTATTCTCTTTTTTTATTCTTTTTTTTTTGAAAAGACAAAGAAGATAAAATTATTTTTTCCTTTAACAAATAAAGCAATTTTGAAACTGGTTGATGTGCTTTGATTTGTCAAAATTAAACTTAATTTTAACATTCTTGCATTTTTACTTTTTCTTTCCTCTTTTCTTACATTATTTTTCCTTTTGTTCCTTTCCCTAGTTTTGTTTAATTTTGTATTTATTTATTTTTTGTTTTTATTTTGCTTTGACTTTTTAATTGATTAATTTTTGAATCGAATTTTTTATTATTTTATTTAAATTAAAAGATATATTTTTTTTTCATCTTTCCTACATTGAATTTTTATTTTAGTTCTTGACATTGTCACTTAAGCGCAAAGTTTTCAAATCATTTTCATTTTATTTTTGTTTTTCTTTTTCTTTGTTTTCACTTTTTCCTTCCTTGTTTTTGTCTCTTCCTTCTCTTCTTTTCTTTTTGAGTTTTGGTTTTGGCTATTATTATTATTACTATTATTTAATATTTTTGTTGAAAAAGAAAAGAAGTGAGAATCTTTTGGACTATTTACAACCAAAAACGATTTTTAAGTTAGTGTGTGTTTTGATTTGTAAAACCATAAATCATTCTCACGTCTTAACCCTTTCTTTTATGTTTGATCGTTTTTATTTTCTTATTACATATACTTTTTATTTTTCCCTTCTTTTTGTTTTGTTTTGTTTTTTTATATTTTCTTTTGGTTTTGGCAACCTTTTGAAGAGAGAAAGCTGAATTTTAATTTTGAAAACCTTTTTTATTATTTATAAAAAAAACTTTCTTTGGTTTTTTTTTTTTGTTTTAAAAGGTTTAATCTTAACTCACGAATAGAAGTTTGATTTTCTTTTTTTTGAAATTCTTTTGAAAATAAAATTATGCGTAGGCCACCAAAACCTAAGATTATTACGATACCAATTTAAAATCTAATAAGATAACAAGGAGATTTATTATCTCACATGATCCTTAGATTTCTTATGTGACTGAGGGGATATAAAATCCCATACACGGCTACTAAAGAAAAAAAAACCAAAAGGGGTAGAAATGAAATGAAACCCGAACAAAAACATCCACAGACTTGTAGCTTTTTCACATTGTGTGTGTCTGTGTCTCATCATGGTTCATTATATCTTATACACACATTTCCTTAGAAAGAAAAAAAAACATATAAAAAAATGGAAATAAATAAAAATAAAAATAGGTGTACAGACAATCAGTGAAGCTCCTCCTTCTCCTTTCTCAGCCACCTCTTTCTTTGTCTTCAACGGGGAAGGCTCCATGTGTTCTCTCCATCAAGTTACCCAGCCCAAGTACCCATGCAGTAAAATGATTTGGGATCAGAAATCAATCCAAAATTCAAAACTCGAAAGGCAAAACGAAACCAAAGGCAAAGTAAAAAGCCATAAATCACACAAATTTGCAATAATGAGAGAACAGGTTCAGCAACGTAAAGGCACAAGAATATGGTTACCAAGATCAGGTCATACTTGTTTATCGAGGGACTGTATCATAGCACAACAACAGTCTTCAACACACACAGAAAAAAAAAACTACCATTTCATATCGACATGAACACATGAGCAGAGCCAACAAAATACAGACGAATGAATCAAATAGTCTTAGCAAATTTTTCATGAACCTATCAAAATCTCCATAGGCAAATCGCAGTGTAAGGAATTTGAGATTCATTCATGGAAGTTCAAGTTCCAATTTTTCGTAAAGCATTAACTCGGTTTGAACATGTTAGCCCCAGGGAGATCAGGACCAGCAATCAAAAATCCTAAAAGACTGACAAATAAATAGGACCTAGACTATCAATCTACAGCAAACATATGTTCATTTAAGTCTCGGTATTCCTAATGGTGCTATGGTTCCTGTCAATACCAGATATACACTAAGCGACCTTGAGGAGCAGATATATTCATGCAAGCACTAATTCTACGATACGCATACATTCGTCACGAGAATATGGCAAAGGGAAGATTAAAGCAGCTTTATTACCATTCAATCAAACTCTGCAGCATTAGAAATCACGATTGAACACTAAAACCCAACAAAATTTTCTATCAGACGTTTCATTGAGCACCAACTGGGCGCGATGTTCATGCATTAACAATGCACAACAGCAACATGGATCAATATGGAACAGAGGAGAAACTGAAATGATTCCCCATTACACTAACTATCAACAGCAAATGCCAATATCCAGCAAACTTCATTCAAAACTGAACACAACTATTAAATCCAACAAGCTTTTCCTAGAAAAAAAAAATAATATGAGGCATAGATAGAAACCAATACCAATCCAAGCCGGTGATGAATCCGAATCTCTTACTCTCGGTTTCTCCCCAAAGCTAAGCTTCGAAGATGAAATCTGAGTCTCAATTCAAGCGCTTAATCGCTCTCTTTCTCCACCTGTTGCTCTGCTTCCTCCTCTGTTATAGTTCAGCCGAATCCTCGTTCTCCAATCGGAAGCTTCTCGGTTTTCTTTCTCGCCGAATCAATTGGTTTACTTCAGTTTTCAATTTCTCTCGATCTCCTTCCTCAATCTCCTACCCTCTCTTTTGGTTCGATTTTCTACTTCCCTATTCTCTTTGTCTCTCCCGAATCCCCTGTTTCTGTTCTGCCTCTCGTTCTCCAATCCCCGTTTGCCCTCTCGAACCCTAATTTCTCGATTTTTCCCTCTCTCCATCTTTCTCTTCGATTCCTCCTTCTCACTCCCGCCCTTTCGATTCCTCTTTCTCACTCACGCTCTCTGTTCCCTCTTCTCCCAAATCAGACGCCCTCCTCCTCGATTTTAAATCTGAAAATCCCCAAAGTCCTTCCCCTCAAAACTGGATTTCTCCCTGATCTGTCCCTTTCGAGTTTCTGAGACACCTCTGCTCGCCTTCTCGTCTCAGTCCTGCTCTCATCCGTCTGCTGCCTCTTTCCTTTTTCTCGTTTCTGTGTGTCTTCCTGCCTTCTGCTTCAGACCCCGACGTATGAACAGAACGAGAAGCCCTGCGTTTCCTGACATCCTCCTCGGGCATCACGAGTGTGTGAGTCAAGACAAAAGCAAAAGAGAGCGGTGGGTTAACGAATCGGGTAGGGTTTACCCTGAATGGATCCGGGTTGAATGGGGGGAGTGGGGCCTGGGGATCCAACAGGTTTAAGGAGACTTGGGCCAATTTTTTTTTTTTAAATTTCGGGCTATTGATACAAACCCTTTTTTTTTTTTGTTTATGAGTTAATGAGTCAAAATTAAAAGAAGTGGGCTACAAATTTCTGAATTTGGAGCTAGGGAATTCTAAAAATGGGCCTGTGTTGGGAAAAAGGTTTGGGCTTTTTTTTTAAATCCTTTTTTTTGTCAATCCTTTAAATTTTCATTTTTTTCTTTCTACTTTTTTTTATTTTTATTTTTATTTTTGATTTTTGATTTTTTTGTTTACGGCTTTGGTTTTTTTCCTTTTTTTTTGTTTACGGCTTGGTTTTTTTTTCTTTTTTTTCAACTTTTTCTTTATTTTCTAAAGCTTTTAATTTAATTTTTTTTATTTTTTCATTTTCTCCTACTTTTCTATTTTCTTTCTTTTGTTTTGTTTTTTCCATTGGGTTTTTTTTGTTGGTTTTCTAAAGCTTTTAATTTAATTTTTTTCATTTTTCCATTTTCTCCTACTTTTCTATTTTCTTTCTTTTGTTTTTTATTTTTCCATTGGGTTTTTTTTTCTTTTTTTGTTGGTTTTCTAAAGCTTTTAATTTAATTTTTTTCATTTTTTCCTAATTTTCTATTTTCTTTCTCTGTCTTTTTTGTATTTTTGTTAATATGATTCTGTTATTATCTTTTTTTAGCTTGTCCGGACAAAATACGGTATTCACAAATGTAATACAAGTGTTAAGGATGCATGCATGGCATATCAATATAGAAAATAGTGCAAAATACATTCTTGGCATTTATACAAAGCACACATAACATACTTAAGTTTGCCAAATGAATGGATTAGCCTCACCCACTTTCTTCAAGGTTCTTAGACTTGCCTCACCCTTTTTCTCAAAGGCCTTGAACTAAGCCTTGCTCTTGGGAGACTTTCTCTTGGTCTAAACCACTTCTAAAGGTTCTTGGCTCATCCTCACCGAAGATAGAAGGTTCTTGGCCTCTCCACATTCAAGCAAACCAATGCAACATTTATAGGCATCATTTGAATACATAGTGCAATACTATGGTTCCATGGAACATAGGCATCATACTAAAATATAATTCATAGCTTAAAATACTCATACACACATTTAAAAATAATGTAGACATTCATTCATGCATGGGAGAAAAGAGAGAGAGCTACCTTGTTATTTATGTAAGCTTTACTTTGCCTTACTCCTTCCCTTTTTCGGTTCCACAAGAACACTAAGGCGGGGTCAGTTTCCTTGGCCTAAACATCATGAATAATACTCAATTATATTCTTGAAACAAGCTAAAGCATTTAATTTACTCTCAAGAACATACTTGGTTCCATAAGTCACATAATGGCTCCATAAATGGCCTATTGAAGCAACCATCATGATTCAAGACTCCATTGTCTTCTCATTTCTAGGCCTCTTGACCTCATTTAAGGTCCTTGGAGTCATTACATATTCATTTACAAAAGCCTAAACACAAGTTGCTTCATAAGGTCACATTATGGAAGCCATTGCCTCATCTCCCAATCCATGGCTTCTAAATTTTTTCCAAGGGTTCCTCCCACCTTCTACCATCATAAAAAGTCCCATTCTAGGCTTAGAACATATTAAAACACTCTCTAGGTGACCAGACCTTGTGTGGCCGAGATATACATCATGAAAAAGTCCTTGAACTTTGCTTTATTTTCTTGGAAGGAATGTCACATATGTAGCTTCCTAGGGGTCTAAGGGACTCAAACCATGTCTTACATAAGCTAGAATACCTCTAGGAAAAATCAAATTTCATCACTTATTTCAAAACCCCAAGTTATGCCAACTTGAATTTTAAGGTTTCCTTTTTGTTTCCACTTGTCTATTCTAAATTCCCACACTCTAAATCACTTGTTCTTCCCTTGACATGGTCAAAATTCAACTCCCTTTGGATGGGCTCTAGGTTGCACAAAATTCATATGGAGGAGAACAAGCAAGAAGTGCAAGAAAAGCCATGGAAAGGAATGGGAACCTACCTTAAATTCTTGCTCTTCCAAGTGGCTTCCTCTTACACCCAAGCCTTCCCTCCAATCCTAACTTCTCCTTGCTGGACCAGAACCAAAATAGCATCAAAATACATTCTGAACCCATGGAAATATGGAGGAGAAGGAGGGGAATATTTATTGTAAAGACAAAAGGAAGAAAACACACCCTTTCATACCTATTCAAGGCTTCTTCTTCTCCTTCGTTGTTTCTCCTTCCACATGATGCCTTGGTTGGAGTTTTTAGTAGTTTTAGAAATGGGTAAAACATTGGTGCAGCTTGGGGAGGGTTGGAGTGTGTTTTAAGAAAGCAAAAAGTGACTTTTTCTTTTTGCATTTTAGTCCCTATTCTTAGCTTTTTCATTTTAGGCCCATTTCAACTTCTTTTTAAAATCTGTCTTTTCTATCATATTCCTTAGGCTCTTAATCATAAGAATTGGCTTTGGAATCACTCAAAAAGGATCTGAAACCATTTTGAATCATTCGATCAAAGTTTTAGTCAACCTTTGCCGAAATCGCTCACCGGAGGGGTTTCAACTGTTCTAGGGGTTCCCATGGTTTTCAAGGCCTCCGAGAACCCCGAAAAGCTCAAATTTTTTGTTTTAAAAGCCCTCCTATGAGTTTTCCAAACTTTCCAAAAATTACAAAAATGCCCTTACTTTCTTCGGCAAATTTTCTGAGCTCTTCTGGCTCTGGTTTTTAGGCATCTTAAATCTCAAATCCTCATTTTCTAATATTTAAAATTTTATCATAATTTTATTTGGCCCCAATTCCTTCTATTTCGAGGACTTCCTTTTATATTTGGCCCATTTATGACGTTTACGGAGAAATCGAACATCGTGTTTCTCACGTTTACGGAGGGATCGAATGTTACAAAAAGACCATTTACAAACATGGAGAGGCTTACAAGAAATGGGCATTCAGCCTAAGCTCTGACTCAATGACAATAATAGATATCCACTGACTTTGTTTACATTGATAAAAGTAAACAAGGATATCTTTCTCATGACTTTAAAGAAGATTACTGTACTCAATGAATATTAAAGTAACATTTCTAGATGCATTTATTTAAGACAACACAAGATAAAAGGATTGAAAAGTCATGATTCACCTATTCTTATAGGGCAATTTCTACTTTTAGCCATGGAAAAGATACTTCCTAAGCAAGCGTCTACAATCTTGATAGACCTTTATTCTTTAAGAAATTGTGTGATAAAGTGTTGGATATAAATGAACTTAACTGGCCTCAAGAAAGAGTTTTTCTCATACTTTGTCATCTAGAAACAATATTCCCATCCTTGTTCTTTACAATCATGGTCATTTGATTGTATAATTGGCCAAAGAATCCAAACTTGGAGGCCCTATCTAAAAAGTGAGCTATTCCTCGGAGGCCTTATCTATAATAATGAGCCATTCCAACCTCAGCACTTGGAAATGCTATTTTCAAATGAAGAAGGAAATTTGAACTTGTTTGGGTTTAGTGTCTTGCATCTTTTTCTTATGCTTATACTTGATGAATTATATCTTTTTTATGCTTGATGGCCTATGTTTATGTTTATCAAATATCCTAAAATTGTCCATATTTTCTTCTTTTTCAAGGAATCTTGACAATGAGGAAGTTCTTCAAAAGGAGGAATAGTTCAGGCCGTCTTGCATTGCCACTATAAGTACTTCAAGCCTTAGCATTAAAGATCCTTAGTTGAGTTTGGCTACTACCACTTATGGCTAGCTAAGGTACATAGGTTTAAAGGCCAAGATTCCACCTAGTGAGTACTCATTTAAGAATATTCAGGACTTCCTAGCCGATAAAGAGGCCAAGGAGGAATAGTTCGATCAGCTTGCACTAAAAGAAAAAAGAAGATATTAATCCATTGATATTGTAAGTAAGTAAGACAAAATTCTTTTCTTTAGTAGAATTAAGTTAATCTAAGTTTGATTCTATTAACTTTACTTCTACAAATAAGAGAAGAGATGTCATATGCACAAGCTTGAATTCCCAGGGGCTCTGAACACTACTTGAAGGTCATAAAGTCCTCATGGACTAAAATGAGTGTGTCCAGCTAATTAGAGAAGGAGGTAGCTTGATAGTTGTGTTCTTAAGGTATGTTGTAATAGATTTCATACATTTTCCCATTAGTTATTTGGCCTGGACAACGGTTCCAAAACATTTAAGGGAGGATTGTTACAAGACTCAAATACAAGTAACACATTGATTGTCTTCATTTCATGGCTTATTGATGTCCATCCCTATTAATTAACAAATATATTTTATGTTGCAGACATTCTTTGTGGCTGATGATAGACAAAGAAGTTATGCATTCATACTATGAGTGAGAGGTGGAGGTAGAAAAGAAAAGATTTGTTCAACAATAAAAGTGATGGGACAAAACCAAGAGAGGAGCTACTGTAAATGGTTCATGATAAGATGTTGAGAGAGAAATGGGTGGTATTTGTTAACTACTAGCTTGACCCCAAGACTTCGGTAATAACAATAGTGTTTCCATATTTCTAGTTTTCTTTATATATGTGTATATATGCACATGCATTTGTGTGTGTATAATTGTGTTTTTGTTAATCATTGGGCAGTGGTAGAGAGAAATAAAACAAATAGGAGAAAGCAGATAATTCACCATACTCATGGATCAAAAAGTCTTGCCAACAAAAAAGCTAAAATGGTAAGCAACATTTGGTAAATAGTATAATTGAATTTTTTATCCAATATGTTATATGTGTTATATGTTATAGTATTTTGTCTTATATTTTGTAAGTGTAATGTAACACCATATTTCTTTAGCTTATCATATCTCATTCATAGGTTCTTTTCCTTTTTACCCCACTTTTTCTAAGAAAAATTACTAAAAATAATAGATTATTTTGCGTTGCATAGTAGATAAAATTTTCATTTCTCATCTTGTGGACCATATGAACTTTCCCATGTCATTCTTCTATTTAATTACATCCATATGACTTTAAAACCATCTCAAAATGTTGCCAAAAACTTGAGCTTATAGAATATATAGCCAAAATAATGCAAGTCAATTTCAGGTCCAACATGATAGATTTCTGAAGCAACTTTGAAAAATCATAACTAAATGTAAAAAAAATTAAAATCTACTCCACCATAGCTTCTTGGAAATCTCTTAGTCTTAACTTTACAGTAAAAATAAATTCAAGCCATGAACATAGTGGATCACGTTTGATAATGAAAAATGCACAAAGGCCCTGCTGTCCAGTGATACTGATATAGATTTCTGATATGAATTTCAAAAATGTCTAATTAATTCTAGAAAAATCCAATTCATGAAAACAATACTAATTTGGAAAGAAACAGATGTTAAATTCATGATAAAAATAAGTATAGACCAAAACAAGAGCAATTAGATAATGAAAATCGATGAAATAGTAACCAGGGTCTAACTGCCTCACTATTTTTTGCTGCACCATTTCAAAAATTCGTTTCTCACTCCACAGACCTCCAATTGAGGTGCTTCTAGTTGCTACAAGTCATTGCGATCATTTGTTTATGCCTGTAAAATTTTAGCCTCATTAGACATCATTTGACTCTCGAATGACATAAACTTAGAATGACCAAATAAACAGTGAATTCTGCAGATTCGATTTTGAGGCCAACTTTGAAAAAATCATAGAAAAATCTATATACCTCCAAATGAGGTGGTTCTTAGACCAATAAAAAGCTTTAAATGAGCTCTACATACATGCCAAATTTCATACAAAAAACTAGCTCATTTGGTCAGACTTTGACATAAAGGGGGCCAAAATGAGATTTTTTTTTTTTGGTGTTCAAAGAGGGCTCCATAGGTTCAGATTTTCTTTTCCTACTTCTAAGTCTCTATAAGCACGTGGAAAAAGCATCAACATAGGGCTACCAAATATGGCTAAAAAGGCCTAACAACCTAGATTTGCAAAACTCACTCTCCCATACCAAATCATACACCGCGTACATAATGCCAAAATCTTGCTATTTATACTAAAAACTTGCTACGTCATTTATATAGTTCTAATTCTCATACATATACAATATGTTTCATACAATTACAAGTATTCATAAATGCATACACCATGTACATCATTAGATTACATTTCTTGACAACAAAATGGTTACAAAATGATTATTTTACAAGTCCTTTGCCAAATTCCCCTATTTTCAAGCTTGGTGACTCCTATTTTTTTTGTTCACCTTGGTCCACCTAGACATATTAGGCAATGGGAAGAGAAGAATGAGATTCTAAGAATTCCAATAGCTCACCTCTTTCAAAAACACACATTTAATGCAAATTTCAAGTCTAAAATTCATGTGAGTCAAACATGGAGTTCTCAATCATACATAAAGCATTTCCTTCCCTTCATTCAATAAGACATAAATAACATACATAGACTTGCCAAGGCAAGGATTTAGCCTCACCCATTCTCTTTGAGACTTTTGGACTTGCCTCACCCATTTTCAATAGACTTTTAACTAAACTTCACTTTTTCTAAAGACTTTTGGCTTTGTCTCACCTAATCTTAGGGGTTTTTGGCTCATTCTCACCCTAAATAAGGGACTTTTGGCTTCACCAAGTTCAAGCAAACCAAAAAAGGATTCATGAAAATATCTTTCAAGTACATAACATAGCATCATGGTACCAAGGCATGTAATCATTCACTAAAAATATATTTCATGGCTTAAAACATCCACCCACACATTCAAGACAAGAAAGACACTCAAGGCATGCATGAAGGAAAGAGGAGAGAGCTACCTTGCTTGAAATGGCATATTTTTTTCCCCTAAAAGTTCTTCTTCTCCCTTGGTTAAACATCCACAAAGAGGTGGAGCTTGATTCCTTTGGCCTAGATACATGAAATGGGACCTAATTATACTCTTGGAGCATTCAACAAGGTTGCATACACTCTAGAAAAATTAATTACTCCTAATGTTCCATAATGGATCATAAGGCATCCAAAAGGAGTAACCATTAGCATCTAAAGTCTTGGCTCCATTTTCATCTTATATATAGGTCTCTTAGTTCCAATGAGACTCCTTGAAGTCATCATACACTCAATTCCAAGAAACTAGGGACTATATTGCTTTCATAGTTCATATTATAGAACCTATTATCTCATCTCCCATTTTAAGGTTTCTAAATTTTTTTTCAAGGATTTCTTTTCATACTCTCCCATCATATAAAGTCCCAAACCAAGGCTTAAATAAATTAAAACAACCCCTAGCCTATTCCTCTAGTCTTGGCCGAAAGTGACACACCATTTGGAGCCCATGGAGTTTTTGATTTTTCCTTGATGGGAGAGGCACTTGGGAGGCTTCCTAGGGGTCTTAGAAACTCATATAAATATTTACATATGCAAGAAAATTTATGGAGCAAATCAGTTTTAACAAAGTATCTAAGAGCTCTACACTTTCCTAACTTGATTTTCATTAGCTTTTCTTTCAATTTCTTTGAATCAAACTAACTCCCCATAGTCTAAAACCCCACAATTCTTTCTTATTTCTGGACAAAAAATCCTTCCCCCCAAGGTGGTTCTATTCTATCAGAACTCCACACACAAAGGGCAAGAAAAAGAAAGCAACCAAGATAGAAAAAATTACCTTGATTCCAAGCTTACCTCAAGAGCTCTCTTCCTTACTTTAACCCCTCTCTTTGAATTTCAAATTTTCCCCCTCTGTTTTAGGCTCAAAATAGAACTAAATATCTCACTAAATCCATAAGAAGAAAGGAGTAAAGAAAGGGAAGAAGTTTTCTAAAAGAAAGAGCAGAAGTTTCCATGAATTCATACCTTTCTCTTGGCTTTTCTATTTTCCTTGAGCTTGCTCTTATGCGTCACTCTCTCTCTAAGTCTCCTCTTTATTTTCTAGGCAGAAATAAAGTGTTTAAGTGTAGAGGATGCTGCTAGAACGTGGATAAGAAGAAGTTAAAAGTCACTTTATGCAACTTTTTACTTTTGCATTTTAGTCCCTTTTCTTATCTTTTTCATTTTAGACTCATTTCAACTCCTTTTTGAAATCCATCTTTTTCATCATAATATTTAGCTTTTCTAACTTATAAAATACCTTTGGAACCACTCAAATTGGATTTAAAACTATTCCGAGTCGTTCAGTCAAAGTTTTGGTCAACTGACGGCTGAAATCGCTCACTGGAGGGATTTCAACTATTTTAGGAATTTTTTATAGTTTTTAGGGCTTCTGAGAACCTTGATAGCTTAAATTTTTTGTTTAAAAAGCCCTCTTGGTGAGTTTTCCAAATTGTCCAGAAATTATGAAAATGTCCTAGTTTTCTTTCATAAATTTTCTTAGTTTGTTTGGCTCGGGTTTTTTGGTATCTTAGACCTTGGAATCCTCATTTTCTATTATTTAGAATTTTATTTTAATTTTTTTTAGTCTTAAATAACTTATCTCAGAGGTCTTGCTTTGAAAACTGACTCATTTATGTGTTTTACGAAAAATCAGACGATACATGTAACATTTTGAAAATAATTAATATGGATTATAAGAAGGAAAATAAGTAAATTAGGAATATTAAGGAAAAATAAATAAATATGA